>CM022299.1:396404094-396777576 GCA_011799875.1 Thinopyrum elongatum
AGTTCGAAGAGACTTGCAAAGATATCAAATCATGCATAAAAGAATTCAGAGAAGATTCAAATAATATTCATAGATAAGCTGATCATAAATCCACAATTCATCGGATCTCGGCAAACACACCACAAAAAAGTATTACATCGAATAGATCTCCAAGAACATCGAGGAGAACTTTGTATTGAGAATCAAAGAGAGACAAAAAGCCATCTAGCTACTAGCTATGGACCCGTAGGTCTGAGGTAAACTACTCACGCTTCATCGGAAGGGCAATGGTGTTGATGTAGTAGCCCTCCGTGATCGAATCCCCCTCCGGCAGGATGCCGGAAAAGGCCCCTAGATGGGATCTCACGGGTATAGAAGGTTGCTGTCGGTGTCAAAACCGGCCGATCTCGGGTAGGGGGTCCCGAACTATGCGTCTGAGGATCGAAGGTAGCAAGGGACAAAGGGAACACGATGTTTACCCAGGTTCGGGCCCTCTTAATGGAGGTAAAACCCTACGTCCTGCTTGATTGTATTTGATGAGTATGGGGGTTACAAGAGTTGATCTACCTCGAGATCGTAATAGCTAAACCCTAGATGTCTAGCCTATGGGTATTATGATGGCCTCCATGGACCAAACCCTCCGGTTTATATAGGCACCGGAGGGGGCTAGGGTTGTACAGAGTCGGTTTACGGAGGAAGGAAACTACACATCCGGACGCCAAACTTGCTATCCACGCAAAGAAGAGTCCCACCCGGACATGAGGAAAGGTCTTCTACCTTGTATCCTTACGGCCCATCAGTCCGGCCCATGTCACATAGCCCGGCCACCCGAGGACCCCGTAATCCAGGACTCCCTCAGTAGCCCCTGAACCAGTCTTCAATGATGACATGTTCGGCACGCAGATTTATCTTCGGCATTGCAAGGCGGGTTCCTCCTCTGAATACTCCAAAGCGATCTTCTGAATAAAAGAACTGTATGCGGCTCTGCATGACAATCACAACCCTCAACCATGAAGGTAAAATGCTTAGCCAAAGTAGCGTCTATCAACTGACAACTTTTTCGGTGAAACGTCACGTCTAGTCCTTTTTATCATTTCGAACCGTTTTTCGGCCTCCCGCTTCGCGTCTCGAAACACGGCCTTTATTGACACGTCTCGTCAAAGCGGAGATCGTGCCCACTTATTGCGGGATCCTTATCAATACTGGTTTGGGTAATCCAACCGTGCCATTCGCACGACCCATTGGGAACAGGCGAGTTTTAAGTCTTGAGGGGCGGGCGCTTGATATTCACTGCCTATATAAGTGGATAAAGATCCCTCTTTTTTCCCCACGCCTTCTTCCTTCTCCTGTTTTCCCATCCTCAAGCTCCAGCGCCCAAGCTTCAATCTTTCCCACCGCCGCCAACCTCTCCAGTCATGTCCGGATCTGGCTCGAAGGGCAAGTGGGAGGCCTCCTCCGTCACGGAGAAGGACATCAAGGAGCTCCGGGGGGCGGGATATCTATCCGCGGAAATCACGCACAGGCTCCCAGCCAAGGATCAAGTCATACCCACTCCGGAGCCCGGCGAAAGGGTTGTATTCATTCCCCATTTCCTCCGCGGACTAGGGTTTCCCCTCCACCCCTTTGTCGGCGGTCTCATGTTCTACTATGGGCTGGATTTCCATGATCTAGCCCCAAATTCTTTCCTCCACATCTCGGCATTTATCGTCGTGTGCGAGGCGCTACTCCGCATCCCCCCACACTTCGGCCTATGGCTAAAAGTCTTCAATGTGAAGCCGAAGGTGGTCGACGGGCAGCATGCGGAGTGCGGCGGTGCCATGGTGAGCAAACTCCCCAACACCATTTGGCCTAAAGGGGTCTTTGTGGAGACCGTCAAGGTCTGGCAGCAGGAGTGGTTCTACATCACCGAACCCCGCAGCGCCAAATGGGCGGCCGCTCCTGAGTTCAGATCTGGGGGTCGACCACGGAAGTGATGATGCTACAGAAGCGCATCAAGAATATAATAAGCAAAAATACCAGTCTCACTGACGTGATTCAGGTGATGCTCTCCCGCCGAATCCTCCCCTGCCAACTCCGGCCTCTCCATATGTGGGAGTTTAATCCGGAAGGTCCCCGGACCCTGCAGCACTTCTTCGGTACAACGCACGAAGAGATCTGGAAGCTGCTTTTCAAGGCCCAGAAGACGTGGCCGAAGAAGACCGAAGATATTGGCCTCGACAGCGAGAATCCGGCCACTCCTGTGAGTATTTTGGTTCCGAACACAACTTTCGGTAAATAAATCAAAGGTTATACTGAGATTTCCATTCTTTCATTCAGGGCTGGACATCGAAGGCGGAGTGGATCAAGTGTCCGGCTCCACTACCTGAAGACTCGGCCAATCCTCTGCTGACGAGGATGCTAATTCCAACGCCATATCAGGCATCGGAGAAGAAGGCCAAGAAGAAGGGCAAGGAGGCCAAGGGCGGCCTCCGCCGTAAGGGTAATTCGGACGCAGTGTCCGGAGAAACTGAAGCCCACTCCTCCCACGAGGGGGATGAAGATTAAGAGGAGGAGGAGGTGGAAAGTGGTTCTCCCCAAAAGGGGGGAAAGAAGAAAAGGGCCGCCTCCGCTGACCCAGAGGAGGGGGCGTCCAAGAGGAAGAAGATAACCCTCTCGGACGGTTCGGATTCGAAGGCCGAACACACCCCCAAGAGGCGCCGCAGGGAAAAACCCCTGGCCGAATCGTAAGTGTCGAAAAGGATACTTAGCAAATATTCGGTCTGTTATGGTTATAATATAACATATCATATTGTGTATTTCAGCCCAGCCCACGACCTCCCCCCACCATCGTTGTCTGAAGGGAGTTCTCTGCCACCCGAGATGGCAGAGAGCGAGACGCCACCGCGAGCCCCTTCACCAATCACCGTGGATAACACCGAGGTGTTGTCCCAAAGGATCTCTCCTGGCCACGGAGGGGCGAGCGAGGCTGCCGAGAAGGCGCTCGAGCACAATACCTCGGCTGCCGAAGACATGGAGGGGGAGACCCCTATGGCGACTGACGGTGGGGGTCCTGAACAATCTGGCCCCCAGCCGGACATCATTCCGGAGACCAATGTGGCTCCGGAGTCAAGCGAGCAGCCCCCTTCGAAGGAGGGGGGAGCATCAGCTCCGACAGCGACTTCCACTAATCCGGAGGCGCCGAACACCATGGTGGAAGCACTACGATGTGCTGCCATCGTGGAAGAACACCGCACCCCTGATGGGTGTGGTGGTTGAGAAGATTCAGTCCGCCAAGAGCGGGCTGAACGAAGCCTTCACCAGCCTGCTAACAGGCTTTGAGGTATGCGATGTAATGCTCTAGATGCTTTTTATAAAGGGACAGACCTGTGCATAGATAGTAGCCCCTGAGACTCTGTCTAGTTTTGAAAAAGCCGGACAGAGGATCATATAGTATTCGAAAGAAGTGACGTACTATTATATCGTACAACAGGCTTCCATGTTGGCGGCAACCGCCCAGGCCGCTGAAGTTTCCGATCTCAAGCGGAGGCTACAGCTGGCTGATGATGATATCGACCGCATGAACAAGCGGTTCAATGAGGCGCAAGGTATGTTTTGAAATATCTCGCATATGCCTTAATTGATATGCAAATTCTGAGTTTAAACTCATGCGCTGCTATGTGTATGATTGCAGGCAGCGCAGCCGAGGTCGAGACCCTCAAGAGTGCCCTTGCCCAAGCCAAGGAGGAGGCGAAGGCGAACAAAGCGGCCGCAGACAAAGCGGCTGCAGATTTAAAGGCTGAACAGGTTACTCGCCGCCAGTACGAGGAGAGGGTGACCGAAGTGGAGTAGGCGCTCAAGGATGCTGCCGGCAAGTGCGAGTCCTTGGAGGAGAAGAATAAGGCCCAGGCAGCCGAACTCGACAAGGCCCTCCAAGAGGCCAAGGAGGCAAGGACCGAGTCCCGGGCAGCTCGCGAGGAAATCCGGCAGTCCGAACAGATAGCGGCTGGTAAGCCCTTTCTTCTGCAGACTATATTTGGCGATCAAAGATATGCCTTACTTACTCGACTGTGGAGTTCTCCAGACGCATTTGCTGATCTTTCGAAGAGTGCCGCCGATGCCGCGCAGTTCTTTTGAGCCCAGGAGGGGCACACGATGGAGAAGCTGTTCTGGTCATAGTTCGCGGCGTCGGAGCGTCCGGTGCTGCTGAATAACCACATGATGCAACTGGCAGAGCTGCACAGGATGTCCGGATTGGCCATGAAGGATGTCATAGTCCGGCTGTGGCCAACCGAACCCATTCCTAGCAGTTACTTTGGCCTGGTGCAGCGACTTGCCGATGCGCTGCCCCGGATTGAAGCTGTCAAGCGCTCGGCGTGCATAGAAGGTGCGTGGATGGCCTTTGCCCGTGTCAAGATGCACTGGGCAAAGATGAAGGCCGCCGTCGTAGCGGTTGAGGGCCCACCCGAAGGCAAGGACCACTGCAAGCCAGAGCGGTATTTTGAAGACGTCCTTGAGGGTGCCCGCTTAAGTGAGGGCCAATGCTCAAAGGATATCATATTTGAGTGAATGTATCCGAGCTACCCAGACGTTGTTTTATAAACCAAGGCTTTGTAATATATTTATCTAGAATTGCTTGCCTCCTGTGCGGCCGTATTTTATTATCTTGAAAGTTTGCCAGTCGTCGGCTTTAGCCCCCACGTAGATACTATGGGGGTGTTCGGAATAACGCATGGTCACTCTTGACCCAACGTCTTGGTCCGTGAAGGAGGTGTCTGCGTAGGCGAACCAGGTAATCAGACTATGCGGCTTTATCACTCTCACTTAGCCATAGGAGTTTGACGGTGGGGCTAAGTACTAGCCCCTAGTGCGTATGCGGCTATCCGAACTGGGATGCCTTAAGCACATGATCGGACGTAGGCCGGTCCTTCGCATAGTACGGAAGAAATCACAAAAAGATTTATAGCAAGTCGCTAAATAGCTAACCAGCTCTCGCCACACCATGACGGTCAGTTTTTGGCTTTCTCTACTGAGGTGCTTGACCGGACGAACCAGAAACACAATCGCAGTAGTTCTCCCTTTACTACCCTAGCCGAACAAGCGGAACGTAAGGTAGTAACCACAGGAGCCGGGCAACCCAACTATTGACCAAAGACATGATTCGGAGCTGATGCACATAATGCAATATTCGGGACGCCGAAGTGCACTACAAAAGTGTTCGGACTTTTTTTTTGAAAATATAGGTGGCCGAATAGAGTCCCTGGCATTTTAAGCTATGCCGAAGTGTATACGCCAATTGTACATGAAGAGGGAATACAGATTATGAAATAAACCAATACCAAATAGGGTAGGTGAAAACTGTTTCCATTATAGTCTGATTGATACGTCAAAAAGTGCTTTTTACAGATAATGCTATAAGCATCAGGGCTATTTTACATGCCGAGGATTTGAGAACAAGGGAAAGCTGTATTCAGGTCCTAAAAAAGAAAAGGTATCGTGAAGATCCTTTGGACACCCTGCGCACGTCTGCGCCGCTTTTCGCCTTGGTGGAGGATCCTTTGAAAGGATCGACGATCATGTATGTAGAAGGGGCCTGGGAAAGGGCCCTGCGCCACCGTAAAGTGACCTTAGGTTTTAAGGAACCTGTAATGTAAGAGAAAAGAGAAAAAAAAGAAGGAGAGTAATGTCCGAATAGGGTCGAGCCGAATTATGGACCTCGTCCGCGGAGTGCCTCCGTCATCGCCCAAGGTATTTTGAGTGCGTAGTTATGCACACGCGGTACATATGCCGCGATTAGATGGGGCGGTGGACAGAGGCAAAATTGCTAGTCCAGCACCGGATTAACCGAGTTGTCGTTCTGCAGAGTAGGCCGGGCTCGTTTAATGGTGTCCGGAGGCTTCATGGCCGATGGAGTGTTTGGCTTGATAAGGCCACTCTGTACCTCGGCTGCAAGGGCCGCGGTGTGCTCCTCGGTACGGAGGGAGCGTTCCATGTTTCCATTGACTATGATAACGCTGCGGGGTCTAGGCATCTTGAGCTTTAAGTAAGCATAATGCGGGACTGCATTGAAGCGGGCGAAGGCAGTACGTCCGAGCAGTGCGTGATAACCACTGCGGAAGGGGACGATGTCGAAGATCAAGTCTTCGCTTCGGAAATTGTCCGGCGAACCGAAGACTGCTTCCAATGTTAATGAGCCCGTACAGCGGGCCTCGACGCCGGGTATCACTCCTTTAAAGGTGGTGCTACTAGGCTTGATTCTTGATGGGTCAATACCCATTTTGCGGATAGTGTCTTGATACATCAAGTTGAGACTGCTACCGCCGTCCATAAGGACTCGAGTCAGATGGTATCCATAAATAATTGGATCGAGGACCAGGGCCGCCGAACCTCCATGACGGATACTGGTCGGGTGGTCTCTGCGATCGAAGGTGATCGGACAAGCCGACCATGGGTTGAATTTGGGGGCGACAGGCTCTACGGTGTAGACGTCCCTTAGTGCGCGCTTGCGCTCCCTTTTGGGGATATGCGTGACATATATCATGTTCACTGTTTTCACCTCAGAGGGGAATTTCTTTTGTCCCCCTGTGTTCGGTGGGCGGGGCTCGTCATCGTCCTTGCTTGGCGGCCCTTTCCCCTTATGTTCGGTATTTAACTTACCGACCTGTTTGAAGACCCAACAATTTCTGTTGGAGTGGTTGGCAGGCTTGTCGGGTGTGCCATGAATCTGGCAAGGCCGATCGAGTATTTTGTCCAAATTAGATGGACCGTCCTTATTTCCTTTGAATGGCTTCTTCCGCTAACCAGATTTAGAGCCACTGAATCCGGCGTTAACCGCTGTGTCTTCAGTTTCTTCGTTGTTGTTTCGACGCTTGTGTTTGTTGCGTCGTGGCCTGCCGTTGCCGTCCCTGACTTCGGAGGTGCCAGGGTCGCTGGTACTGTTGCTTCTACGAGCCAACCAGCTGTCCTTTCCCGTGCAGAAGCGGGTCATGAGTGCAGTAAGAGCTGCCATAGACTTTGGCTTTTCCTGACCAAGGTGTCGGGCGAGCCATTCGTCGCGGACGCTATGTTTAAAGGCCGCGAGGGCTTCGGCGTCCGGACAGTCGACGATTTGGTTCTTTTTAATTAAGAACCTAGTCCAGAGTTTGTGGGCTGACTCACCGGGTTGCTGGACTATATGACTAAGGTCATCGGCATCCGGAGGCCGGACATAGGTGCCTTGGAAGTTGTCTCTAAAGGCATCCTCCAAGTCTTCCCAGCTACCAATAGAGTTTTCTGGTAGGCTGTTTAACCAGTGCCGCGCTGGTCCTTTCAGCTTTAGGGGGAGGTATTTGATGGCGTGGAGATCATCGCCGCGGGCCATGTGAATATGGAGAAGAAAATCCTCAATCCATACCGCGGGATCTGTCGTTCCATCGTATGATTCGATGTTTACGGGTTTAAACCCTTCTGGAAATTGGTGCTGCATTACCTCATCGGTAAAGCACAAGGGGTGTGCGGCGCCTCTGTATCGGGCAATGTCACGACAGAGTTCGGATGACATCCGTGTTTGGTTTTTGGCCCGAGTTCGGTTATGCTGCTCGTGCCAGGCTTGAAGGCCGTCGTCTCTTGTCGGAGCACGCCCCCTTGATCCGTATATTGATCTGGTCTTGCCGGCTCTATTGTCCAGGTCCTGACGTAAGTCGTAGGTGTAGCCCTGAGTTGTTACCTCCTTGCCTTGACGGCGAGGTGGTGCGGGTTGGTGTTCGGCGTGAGTAGCCACTTTGTCTCACCCACGTGGTGGTCGGTCTGGTTGATCAGCATGATTATGTCTTGACGGTATTGGCTCTAGGGCCTCGTCATCGAATTGTGGCAGTAGTCGACGCTTCGGATAGCTCTTTGTTGGGCGTGTGAGGCCGTACTCCTCGGCAGCTAGGACCTGGGTCCATCTGTCATTTAGCGTATCCTGTTCGGCTTGAAGTTGTTGCTGTTTCTTTTTTAGGCTCCTCGCAGTTGCGATGAGCTGTCGCTTGAAGCGCTCTTGCTCGAGGGGTTCCTCTGGCATGATGAAGTCTTCGTTGCTGAGGCTGACATCCTCCTCAGAGATCGGTAGATAGTTACTATCTTCCGAATCCTCGTTCCCGACTGGTTCGTCGGGGTTAACTTGACCCTCTTCCCAATTATCCTGCTCTACGGCAGGCTCAATGGGTTGGTCAGAGTCTTCGGCATTCTCCGGAGTGTCAATGTCTCCGGTGCCGGTATTACTTTCTTTTTCCCGCCGTGATTGTGAACGGCGCCGCTGACGTCGACGCTTCGATGGTACCTCGATGAGCTTGTCCTCGATCGGATCTTGCTTGTTATCATCGTCCTCTTTGGGTGTATCCACCATATACACATCGTACGTAGAAGTGGCAGTCCACCGTCCGGTGGTGGGCGGGTTTTGGCCTGGTTCGGCTCCGGCATCGTCGTCCATACCATCGATGTCTTCGAAGGCGTAGTCGAGCATGTCGGTTAAGTCTTCGACAGTGGCTACCAAGTGGGTGGAGGGTGGGATGAAAAATTCCCCGCACTCAGCCCCTAGTTCGGGCTAAGCGTAATTTGGAGCTGATACCTCTGTGATGACGAGAGACCGCATTAAGTCCAAGGCCTCGCTTAAGAGCGAAGGCCGGACGGGGAACCGAGGACCTGCGGAGCTGGGCATGGCCGAATCTTCCGGGTTGTGCTCACCAGCCGCAGACCTTGAGAGTTCGGAATTGGCTTTCAGAGGCGAGTTTGGCTCTCCGATGACTAGGAGGGTCCTGCTTGATTCCAGGCTCGCCGAACATACAGTTGCTTGTGGGTCTTCGGCAAAGGGCTCCGTGGGAGGAGAGGGTCCGGTGGGTTTTAAGATCCCATCTTCGGATGAGGTGGCGTGCCCTGGATCTATGGCCAGGGCAGGGATAGTAGTTGGTCCTCGAGCGGCGCCTGATGACGGATCCGATGGGTTGCCTTCTTGAAGATGAGGAATAGTAGTCGAGGCCGTGAACCCTTCGAAGATCAAGTCTCCTCGGATGTCAGCGACGTAATTCAGGCTCCCAAATCTGATCTGATAACCAGGGGCATAGTTGTCGATCTGCTCAAGGTGACCAACTGAATTGGCACGAAGAGCGAAGCCGCTGAATACAAAAAGTTGACCAGGGAGGAAAGTCTCCCCGGAAATAGCATCGTTGTTGATGATCAAATGAGCCATCGATCCTTCCGTCGACGACACAGGGGAGCTCTCAATGAAAGCACCAATGTCGGTGTCAAAACCGGCCGATCTCGGGTAGGGGGTCCCGAACTGTGCGTCTGAGGATCGAAGGTAGCAAGGGACAAAGGGAACACGATGTTTACCCAGGTTCGAGCCCTCTTAATGGAGGTAAAACCCTACGTCCTGCTTGATTGTATTTGATGAGTATGGGGGTTACAAGAGTTGATCTACCTCGAGATCGTAATAGCTAAACCCTAGATGTCTAGCCTATGGGTATTATGATGGCCTCCACGGGCCAAACCCTCCGGTTTATATAGGCACCGGAGGGGGCTAGGGTTGTACAGAGTCGGTTTACAGAGGAAGGAAACTACACATCCGGACGCCAAACTTGCTATCCACGCAAAGGAGAGTCCTACCCGGACACGAGGAAAGGTCTTCTACCTTGTATCCTTACGGCCCATCAGTCCGGCCCATGTCACATAGCCTGGCCACCCGAGGACCCCATAATCCAGGACTCCCTCAGTTGCGGCGGTGGAAAAGTGGTTTCGTGGCTCCCCTGATGAGTTTTGAGGTATTTGAGAATATATAGGCGAAGGAACTAGGTCGGTGGAGTCACAAGGGGCCCACAAGGGTGGGGGCGCGCCCTACCCCCCTAGGCGCGCCCTCCAACCTTGTGGCCGCCTTGTGGCTTTCCTGACATGCACTCCAAGTCCTCTAGATGTCTTCTGGTCCAAGAAAAATCATCGCGAAAGTTTTATTCCGTTTGGACTCCGTTTGGTATTCCTTTTCTGCGAAACTCTAAAACATGGAAAAAACAGGAACTGGCACTGGGCTCTAGGTTAATAGGTTAGTCCCGAAAATCATATAAAATAGCATATTAATGCATATAAAACATCCAAAACAGATGATATAATAGCATGGAACAATAAAAAATTATAGATACGTTGGAGACGTATCACATCCTCACCATGTACAGTCATCTCCTTATTCCTCTCGGTTGTTGACCATGTTGACAACACCGAAGGGCGGCGCCGTGGCGAGAGAACCAAGGTGGAGGACGATGGTGAGGCCTCGGACGAGAATGAACAGGAGTCGGGGAAGATGCGCAGAGTTTTAGGGTGCAATGTGGCCACGATGCGTGCGCAGCAGCACAGCCAGCCGTGGGAGGCGGGAGCAGGCGGTCCCGCCGGCGCTGGTTTGGCTTTGGCGGCTGGAGGAAGAAGAGACTGAAGAAACACGACAGATGTTGAATGTCAATCTGACGGTCAAGGTTGGCACAATCGTTTGTTGACTAAGCCGACACAAAGTAGCATACTTTTTTATATATAGGAAGAAAAAAAAAACTGGGCTCGTTCACCAGATAACATTCCCGAAACTGCGACCGCTTGATCTTGCATCGCAACTAAAACTGCGAGGAAAATGCGTTCGTTTGCCGTCCTCCTCCCAGGGAACGTTCGCCACATAAGTGACTAGCACCCTTGGTTTTCAACCGAGAGGTCTTGGGTTCGAGTCCCAGGAACCCTCAATTTTCTCCTCCTTCCTTCCTCGCAAAAAAAAAGAAAATCAAAGACTTGAGAAGGCGTACAGAACAAGCTAGTGTACAAGTAAAGAGATGTTGCTGAGTTTTAGAAAAAAGAGAGACGCGCTCCTGTAGCTGGTTCGAATCCAAACCTAGACTATGACTATATATGGTGCTATGCTACTCTGCAAGTAATGAAACTGACATATTCAACATTCGCTTCTCCTCTTCTCTACTTACTCTGCCTAGCATCAGAAGCTCTGGCCGCAGCAACCATGTCCGCTGGCGGCTCGTCCACCTGCTCTTCAGCAGGCAACAACCAGATATGCGCCAAGTCGCCACCCGTACCATCGCGTGTGGGTCTTATCACACCCCCGCTGGCACACGCACCACAGCCGGTTGCTCATCGCAACCCGCTACCGTTGGGGTGGTGCCAGTGCTGCAAATCACGCAGAGTCATCCGTCGCGTCTCAACCACAATCCTCAACCCTGGCCGAGTCTTCTACAAATTCCCGAATCATGGGGTAATAATATGTTTAAGTGTTGTTCCGCTGCTTTCAGTTGCTGATTTTTTTAATAGTTTGGTTGATGATCTTCCAATTTGATTCATGCAGAAAAGGGAAGATTCATGTGATTTGTATTTCTGGGAAGTTGCTGATGTGGGGGAATGGAACTACGCTGATTATTTGGTTAGCTGAGGAATCCCAATACCAGCAGGTTGGAGTGTTGGACAAGTAACTAAAGGAACGACAGAAGAGGAAGATGCAGAGCAGAAGGTTAAAGATGCAGTTCCTTTGATCATGGCCAAGCAACAGCTGCTGAACGGCCTTGACAGCAATGAGGAGATGAAAGAGCTTGTGAAGATAATGGGCAAAATCGATGTGCTCTGTAGGATGATTGTCTCTTTATTTGCAGTGTATGTAGCACTCGTGATGTATTCAGTGGCTATGACATGAGCACTTTGCTGAAACTAGTAATGAATGAAACCTGTTTAGCAGGCTGGGCATAGTGTTGTGAACATCTAATGATTTCTATTAACAAAAATCGGGGGGTATCCCCTTTTGCTCATAAATAAATAAATAAATAGCAGAGGCCCTTTTGCTAATAAATAAATAAATTAGCAGAGGCCCTGTCGGGTCAGCTTCGTTCCCATTCAAAGACGTAGAGCAAATTGCAGTCCAACAGCAAACTATGTCATCAAATAAAAGTTTCACAACCAAATATGAGTACAACTAAACAAAAATGCCATCATGTTTTAGTCGTCATACAATCACCAAACTCAAATCAACATACATAATAAGTGATGTTCTCACAGCAAAATACTAAACAGCAACTTCATCAGATTTCAGTTGTCATAGCAAACACAATTTCACATAGTAGATAAAAAGTCGTCTTCTGACAGGCAAATACGACAAAAGCAATCTAATCATCATCCGCAGTAGCAGCGTCAACATCTTCGCCATGTGTATCAGCCTGAATCGTAATTCCCCCCAGTGTCATCTTCTTCTTCATCCTCAATGTCCTTGAACGTTGGCATCTTATTGATAAACTCTTGTATGTCCACAGCCCGACAGGCAATCTTTTCGCCAGCGTCATTGACGTGATGGTTCTCAAAGATATTAGGAACATCTGTGGAATCTTCTATATCAGGAGCAGTGTAAGCATCATCTTGTTGTGCAACTTCATTAAACGAATTCCTCTGCTCAAACCATTGCAATACTCTCCAGTCATCGCTATGTGCATATGTGTCTTCTAAGAAAAATATCTGTGTTGCTTGATTTGCCAAAATAAAAGGCTCGTCGGTCTGGTACGCCGCCTTGACATTGATGGATTTGAAATAATCATCAGCTCTGGGTTTTGCGATCCTAGAATACAGGTTATACCAACGACAGCACAACAGAACCACACACCGATGAACCTCAAAACTGGAGATATACTTCAACTGAACGGATAGAAAGCAAACTATACTGCAACTGGTCTGTGTGTGCGCGTCGGTCATGTACCATCTATATCTGACGGATAGAAAGCAAACTATGGCAATTTTGCAAAAGGATACCCGCACCTCTATCGTTCATCCTTATCTCCCACTATGACGCCCGGATAATTAAGCTACAGTAACCCTCTACTAATGATGCCACGTCACCACGGTTACTGTTGTCGATCTCGCGATGGTTCAGAAACGATTCCAATTCAAATTAAAATAAAGGCAAACATCAAAAGTTTTCAAACATTAAAACTAAAATGTTCGAGAGGTGACAAATAATGCATACGTAATTATGGTGGAGAAACCACACTTTTATAAAGTGTTTGGATGCCCTAAAATAAATAAAATAGCGACTAAAACAATAACTTAAATGCTTTTTAATTAATAAAGAATAGAAGGTACTTTATTTTTGTCCCAAACTTTTTGTGACAGCAATTGGACTTACAACTCTATTTTGGGAGTGAGTTTTACTTGTTGTAAAAAAAAAACTATTAAAGAAATAAAAGAAAATAGAAAAGGAAAAGTAAAAGAAAAGAGAAAATGAAGCAATAAATAGATAACAAAAAAGGGGAGAAACCCCCAGGACAACAGGGCCACGGCCCGGCTAACCGGCCCATCTCCCCCCTTTGGCCTATAACCACCCCCACTCCCGTAACCTAACCCTAACCGGTCCACTCCCCCCACGATCCACCTCTCCTCTTCCCCCCGATCTGGATCGGGATCGGCCCCGATCCCGTCACCCCGTCGCTCGCCCCGAACCCCGCCGACTCCGACGTCGCCACCCGGAGCCGCCTGCCGTCGACGCTCGCGTCCCCATCTCATCCCCGACGAGCTACCACGAGCCTCGCTGCCTGAACCCCTGCTCGTGGGTGAGTCACTGGCCGTGCTCGCCTTCCCCTCTCTCTGCCATGTCACGCGCGCCCGCCCGTTTGATGCCGTGCCCGCGCCCGCGTGCACGCATGCCTCGCCGCAGCCCGCGTCACCCATGCTCGGCCCTCGCCCCGCTGCGACCCCCCCCCGCTGCTGCCTCCGGCTACCGTCGCCGTTGTTAGCTGCCGCTCCGGCCACCACGCCTTCCCATGCCGTCCGCGCCACCCCCGCGCGCTCGCCGCGCCCGCGGTGCATTCCCCCTGCAGCCGCCCCGCCGCGCCTGGCCGTGCGCGCTCACCCTGCTCGCCCCCTGCTCCCCGTGATGCTCGCCTGCCTGGCTGCAGCCGCAGCCGCTGCTACCCCCATGTGCCGCCGCGGCGCCCACCGAGTCTCCCCACCACGCCCCATCGCATCCCCCCCTCGCCTGCGCCGCTGGCACTGGCGCCGACGGTCGCCTCTACCCGCCTCGCGCACAGTTGCCCCACGCCGCGCCCGGGCAGCGCCCGTAGCCCGCACGCCACCGCCCGCACCCGCTAAGCCCTCGCCCCGTTAGGCCTGGGTCTCTAACCAGAGGGGCCCAACCCCTGTTACAAAAAATAAATAAAATAATAATAAAAAAAGAAAGTAAAAGTAATAATAATAATAATAATTAAATTAATTAATTAGTTACTTAACTTAATTAATTCTCTTTAATTAACCCTAATTACCTAGTTAGTCTAATTAAACTCTTAATTAGCTGATGTGCCTATGACAGTGGGTCCCGCATGTCAGTTTGACCCAGTCAAATGCACTGTTGACTGCTGACATCATGCTAATGTCACGCCGGCACAGTAATTGCATTTTCGAATTAAATTAATCTGATAATTTAAAAAATGAATTAAAACTTTAAAAATTAATATAAAATAATCCGTAACTCGGATGAAAATACTTTATACATGAAAGTTGCTCAGAACGATGAGACGAATCCGAATACGTAGTCCGTTCGTCCGCCACACGTCCCTAGCATAGCGAACCTGTAACCGTCCCCCTCCGGTCTGTCTGTCCGAAAATGCCAGACATCGGGAATACTTTCCCGGATGTCTTCCCCTTTCGCCAGTAGCACCTAGTACTCGCGTTAGGGCACACCTAGCACCGCTTAATGTCATGTTATGCATCGTCATGCATCTGTTTGCATTATATTCATTGTTTCTTCACCCTCTTCTCTTCGTTAGACTTCGAGACTGACGCGACTGCTGCTGCCTCGATCGACTACGGTGTTGACGACCCGTCCTTCTCTGCCGAGCTTCCAGGCAAGCAAACCCTCCTTGTTCATCCGATGTCGCCTACTCTTTCCCTCTACTGCTTGCATTAGAGTAGTGTAGCTGTTACTGCTTTCGGTTAATCCTATTCTGCTGCATAGCCTGTCTTTACTACTACTATTGACACCTTTACCTGCAATCCTAATGCTTAGTATAGGTTGCTAGAATTACATCAGTGGCCCTACATTCTTGTCCGTCTGCCATGCTATACTATCGGGCCGTGATCACTCGGGGGGTGGTCACGGGTATATACTATATACTATCACACTACTTATGTTACTGTTCGGATGTGGGGGCTGAAGGGGCAGGTGGCTCCATCCAGGTTGTGATGGGCCTGGGTTCCCGACAGCCCTCGCGTGATTCTGTGAGCCGGAGCGACAGGGCAGGTTGTGACCACCTAGGAGACAGGTGGGCCTGGTCCCTGGTCGGCGTCCGCGGATACTTCAAATAACACGCTTAACGAGATCTGGATATTTGATCTGAGTCTGGCCACTGGCCTATACGCACTAACCAACTACGTGGGAACAATTATGGGCTCTCGACGTCGTGGTATCAGCCGAAGCCTTCTTGATGTCAGCGGTTGAGCGGCGCGTGCCGGATTGGACTGGAACACCTGCGCTTGTATTAAGGGGGCTAGGTCTGCTTCCGGCCGCGTTCACAACATGCAGGTGTGCAATGGGCGATGGGCCCAGACCCCTGCGCGCTTAGGATTTAGACCGGCGTGCTGACCTCTCTGTTGAGCCTAGGTAGGGCTGCGACGTGTTGATCTTCCGAGGCCAGGCATGACCCAGAAAAGTGTGTCCGGCCAGAGGGATCGAGCATGTTGGGCAATGTGGTGCACCCCTGCAGGGAAGTTTATCTATTCGAATAGCCGTGTCCCTCGGTAAAAGGACGACCCGGAGTTGTATTCTGACCTCATGACAACTAGAACCGGATACTTAATAAAACACACCCAGATAAGTTCCAGAGACAACCCGGTGATCGCTTTCCCACAGGGCGACGAGGGGAGGATCGCCGGGTAGGTTTATGCTATGCGTTGTTACTTGTTACTACTTGCTACTCTCTTCTCCATGCTTCAAGATGGAGGCTGCCAGAAGCGTAGTCTTCGATAGGACTAGCTATCCCCCTCTTATTCTGGCATTCTGCAGTTCAGTCCACAGATACTACCCATTTCATTGATACCGATGCATATGTAGTGTAGATCCTTGCTTGCGAGTACTTTGGATGAGTACTCATGGTTGCTTTGCTCCCTCTTTTCCCCCTTTTTCCATTCTTCTCGGACGTCGCAACCAGATGTTGGAGCCCAGGAGCCAGATGCCACCGTTGATGATGACTCCTACTACACCGAGGCTGCCTACTACTATGTGCAGGCCGCTGACGACCAGTAGTAGTTTAGGAGGATCCCAGGCAGGAGGCCCGCACCTCTTTCGATCTGTATTCCCAGTTTGTGCTAGCCATCTTATGGCACCTTGTTTAACTTATGTCTGTACTCAGATATTGTTGCTTCAGCTGACTCGTTTATGATCGAGCTTATGTATTCGAGCCCTCGAGGCCCCAGGCTTGTAATATAAAGCTTGTATTATTTTATTTGTGTCTAGAGTTGTGTTGTGATATCTTCTCATGAGTCCTTGATCTTGATCGTACACATTTGCGTGTATGATTAGTGTACGATTGAATCGGGGGTGTCACAAGTTGGTATTAGAGCTGACTGCCTGTAGGAACCCCCCTTCCACACTCCTTGGCCGAAGTTGAGTCTAGTCATTGCAAAACTTTTACTAACATGGCTGTGTGGCTTACGGGCCCACGTCGCCATTGGGTGGTATTAGGATCTTTTACTCCTCGACCTATACTCTGGGACTCTGATCTCTCTTCTATTCGGGTTAAAAATGAATTTACTAACTCTAACATTAGGATCTTGTGATCACATCCACCTGGAGAGCCCCTTATCACAGATGATCACCTGCTGCCCCAGAATGTTCCGAAGATACTCTGCGATGTTCTCTCGAGACTTTGTGCCATCGCTATTGCAACTCCCTTCCATCGATAAACCACTATGGATAACCATGTGCACTTGCCATTCATAAAATCGTTCCCCGTTGATCTTGTTATTACAAGATACCCCGAAATTCTCTCTATTGTTCCGAGAATACTTTGTCCCTACTGCCTTGTAGTTCTTGCCACATGAATACCCCCTACGGATAATTCCTCGCACTTACCAAAGTATCTGTTCTTCCCCCGCTGTTCATATGATTCACAAGATACATTAAAGTACTATCTGATCTTCCGGTAATCCTCTGCCCGCTATTGCTCTGCAAATACTTGCTTGCTTGCATTATGGTTAATCCCATAAGTCTAGTAATCTTATTGGCATCCTTTGTCATTATCATTTTGAGTCCGTTGATACAATATGTTGCGATTGCTTGCAATCCTTAGTCGAATCCTAGAATCCATCCTTTCGGCTCAGACGCCATTTTGAACAGGAGCTGGTTCTCGACCAATCAAATTGCCATCAATTGTACCCCTAAGCCTACTCGACTTATCCATCCTTAATCAGAGCGTTTGCTTCTGATCCCTTGATTTGGAAATCATAATTACGTTGCATTTGAACTTTGAATTAGTCAGTTGTTTCTATAATCTGATCTCCTTGCATTCTTTGTTCTTCTGGTTGAGTACTGATGCTCACATAAGATCCCTTGTGGACCACCAGATCCTTTGTTGGATTTTATCCGATGGCGTCCTTCATATTCAATAACCTTGTCAGTTCTTCCCCTGATATATAATGCCTTTGGTAAATTGTATCCTCTGCTTTTATTAACCATGCTCTGCTTCCGAGCTTGAGTTATTTATCCCTGAAGCTTGTGGCATATGTTCTAAGATGCCCCGATGGGTTGAACCTATACCTTCCCTAAAAACCGTATGAACCCGAAGGTTTTCACAAGTCATACCCTTCTGGTGTTTTATCAGATAATTTTCTACCATACAACTTCTTCGAGGACGAGAAGTGAATGAATGGTCATGCATTGGAGAAGTGGGAGTCGACCTTGAACTTTGTGTTCATGCCCATGGACATGATGTAGCCCCTATCATGGAAGCTTCTCATAAAAATAATTACCCCCTTATTACAAGTTCATCTTGTATCTGTGGTTTGATCATTTGCAAATGTGGTTCCGAACATATTGTTCTCCTTCGATTCCATTTCTCGGACAAGTTAAAGTACTTGTCTTCTGCATATCATTTCACCTGTCCAACCTCTATTCCGCTCTACCTTCGGGTATTACCCTCTGGTATCTCGATAATATCACAGAATCATGTCGCTTAATTATGAGCCCTCATCAAGTATTAATTCCCACCGATTCCAATTTTTCCTGGGTTCCGAGTGGTTAGTCACTCGAGAACACCGATAACTAAATTAAGTCCGCACCGCGATTAAACAACTCTTAGTAATCTTCTTTACTTATGACTTTGTACACGATCACGTCATTCCTAGCCTGCTTGGCTATATGATTATCGTGCTGGTGTTAACTGTGCTACTGGTCCTTATTCCCGGAGCACAACTTTTGATGATGAGCTAAGCTTATGTTGATCTTCCTCGTCTTATTGTTTCACCTCGAACAGCAAGCTTGATTCCGAGTTTGTGTCGTACCCATGGTTCCAATAACCTTTCGCTTCATCATTCCTTTGGCTTGATGTTGTCGCTGATTGATTACATCTTCATGAATCTCTCGACAAATGTGTCATGATCATCATCAACCTTATGAGCCCTTCCAGGATATAAATCGAATTCATGATGAAAAATACCATCCTCGTCGCTTGATAGTTTGAGTTACCATCGACAACATCCTTACCTTCCTTTCATCACAAACTTGATCATGTTATGGATCTGACTTGCTATCCAGCTTGTATTAATCTCTACCTTGAAGTATTGCTGTCTTTTATGTCAAGGATGTTGTGGGCATTGCTCCACCTCTTAAGAATTCTTGGTATAGTGATACTTCTCATCATCACCATTCTTTCTTGTCCCCCGTGTTGATTCTAACCGGGATACCAACAAGTGAACGATGCTGTTTGGATTCTGCCCTTCTAGCAACCCTATTGTTATGAAGTTAATGGTTGACCATTCATTCTTAGACTAATGGTTATTGAATCACCATTCCAACATTGATCATGCTACCTATGCCCATATTTTGGGCGCACCTTTCAACCAATGTTTAATTCTCTATGTTTTCCTCGAGCATACATCATTATGTCATTTGATCTGACAAATGTTATCTCCTTGTTCACATAATTGTGGAAATCCATCTTTTTGGAAATCTCGATGAATTGTTGCTTAGCCCATCAGCCACCTCCTCATCCTCTCCTTGGTTTAATGATGAACTCTTGTTTCGGAACTCGCTCCCCTAGTTCATTTCCCGAGAATCTTACAATGTCATCTCGTCAATTTGTGTGCACCTTTTCTTCTGAGGCATCCTGAGTCTGAGGTATCCTGACACCAATCATATCTGAATCTCGGTCAGATATGATGGTTGGAACATATATCCAAGAGTTATAACATTGGTCTTTATATGACCCGGTAAGATGATGTCATGCCTAGCACACTTGGTCGGAGGACCTGTTGTTATAGTTTCCTTTTTAGCAAGGTTAACCATTCTTCCATGAGGAAATTGTAAGACTTATTCTATAAGTTGTTCCTGATGAATCCTTTGTGTATCTAAGTTCGACCTTTGCTTGAAGACCATGTCAATGCTATCTCGAAGCATGTCTGTGGTACTCCGATTTTCAACAAGAACATTTGAAGCCCAATGCTAAATGTTTCTTGCTCAATTATCCAAACACCGTTGCATGGGTAATGTCATGAAATTTCTCTCCCCTTACCTAAAGGGTTTTCTACTTTATATCTTGTCATGGATATCATGCCCTGCTTATCCTTGGGAAGGATATACTCCTACTACTTGTGTTTGAACAAATTCCCTTCCCATTTGTTTGTTTAAACTGATAAACACATTTTTCTTTCCACTGTTTTGTTTAACCTTTCTTGTAATCTACTTAACTGAGCAGTGATAATTCCCTACTTAAGCAAGCACCTCGTTGTACCACTCTGTCAGTAAGACCCTGTTACTATTGTTGATGACATTCCGGTAGCCACCGATGGATGAGAACCTTGCCTATTGGTCCGCCTCGTTCAACGAGCAGGAAAATGGTTCTCTTCGTCCCTCGCCCTTGGTACCGACGTTGTTGCCGACATAACTGACTGGTTATTCTCTTACATGCCTTGCTATCATGACCATGCAAGATGTCAACGCCCTTCCTACTTTTAACCACATGGTGGACCCATAACCCATAGTTCCACAGGATCGAAACCTGACTCTCCTGTACACCCCTGTTGCCAAAGTTATTCATCACGTTTGACTCCGTATGTAGTTCACGGGTCACCTCCCTAGAGATGATCTATTCTAGTATCAGACACAATACCTATTCCCACTGCTTTGAACCCCTTTCATGCCCTGTTTCAGGCATCGAACGATTGCCTGCCCGCTTAAAACTTCTCTTGGTACCTTCTTACTTTACTCTTGATATTTTCTTAAATTTCAATTCGAGAGATACTATCGGCTACATTCCCCGAAGTTATCTACCAGATAGTCAACCTTGAAGAGGTTCGTTCTTCCAGAATAACCCCCCTTATTCTTTTGTAAGTATGATGGAGTTCTCAAAAAAAGGATGACGACTTCATCATGATGGCCTGGAGTAGAGGAATGAAGACGTCAACGGAAGGGATCGACTTCTTCGAGAAGAGCATCCCAGAACGAAAAGATCCTTTAGAATTTCGTAACCAGAACTTTTCCCCTTACTCCACCTCTTAAAATCCCAGGACAAGATTTCTTGTAGTGGAGGAGAATTGTGACGCCCGGATAATTAAGCTACAGTAACCCTCTACTAATGATGCCACGTCACCACGGTTACTGTTGTCGATCTCGCGATGGTTCAGAAACGATTCAAATTCAAATTAAAATAAAGGCAAACAATAAAAGTTTTCAAACATTAAAAATAAAATGTTCGAGAGGTGACAAATAATGCATAGGTAATTATGGTGGAGAAACCACACTTTTATAAAGTGTTTGGATGCCCTAAAATAAATAAAATAGCGACTAAAACAATAACTTAAATGCTTTTTAATTAATAAAGAATACAAGGTACTTTATTTTTGTCCCAAACTTTTTGTGACAACAATTGAACTTACAACTCTATTTTGGGAGTGAGTTTTACTTGTTGTAAAACAATAAACTATTAAAGAAATAAAAGAAAATAGAAAAGGAAAAGTAAAAGAAAAGAGAAAATGAAGCAATAAATAGATAACAAAAAAAGGGGAGAAACCCCCTGGACAACTGGGCCACGGCCCGGCTAACCGGCCCATCTCCCCCTCTGGCCTATAACCACCCCCACTCCCGTAACCTAACCCTAACCGGTCCACTCCCCCCCATGATCCACCTCTCCTCTTCCCCCCGATCTGGATCGGGATCGGCCCCGATCCCGTCACCCCGTCGCTCGCCCCGAACCCCGCCGACGCCAATGTCGCCACCCGGAGCCGCCTGCCATCGACGCTCGTGTCCCCGTCTCCTCCCCGACGAGCTTCCACGAGACTCGCCGCCCGAACCACTGCTCGTGGGTGAGTCACTGGTCGTGCTCGCCTTCCCCTCTCTCTGCCATGTTGCGCGCGCCCGCCCGTTTGATGACGTGCCCGTGCCCGCGTGCACGCACGCCTCGCCGCAGCCCGCGTCACCTACGCTCGGCCCTCGCCCCACTGCGGCCCCCCCGCTGCTGCCTCCGGCTACCGTCGCCGCTGTTAGCTACTGCTTGCTGCCGCTCCGGCCACCGCGCCTTCCCGCACCGTCCCCGCTACCCCCGCGCGCTCGCCGCGCCCGCGGTGCGTTCCCCCTGCAGCCGCCCCGCTGCGCCTGGCCGAGCGCGCTCACCCTGCTCGCCCCCTGCTCCCCGTGCTGCTCGCTGCCTGGCTGCTGCTGCTGCCGCTGCTACCCCCATGTGCCGCCGCGGCGCCCGCAGAGTCTCCCCACCAAGCCCCCATCGCGTCCCCCCCCCCGCCTGCGCCGCTGGCGCTGGCGGTCGCCTCTGCCCGCCTCACGCACAGTCGCCCCACGCCGCGCCCGGGCAGCGCCCGTAGCCCGCACCCGCTAAGCCCTCGCCCCTTTAGGCCTGGGTCTCTGACCAGAGGGGCCCAGCCCCTGTTACAAAAATAAATAAATAAAAAAGAAAAGAAAGTAAAAGTAAAAGTAATAATTAAATTAATTAATTAATTAGTTATTTAACTTAATTAATTCTATTTAATTAACCCTAATTACCTAGTTAGTCTAATTAAACTCTTAATTAGCTGATGTGCCTATGACAGTGGGTCCCGCATGTCAGTTTGACCCAGTCAAATGCACTGTTGACTGCTGACATCATGCTGATGTCACGCTGGCACAGTAATTGCATTTTCGAATTAAATTAATCTTGTAATTTAAAAAAGGAATTAAAACTTTAAAAATTAATATAAAATAATCCGTAACTCAGATGAAAATACTTTATACATGAAAGTTGCTCAGAACGACGAGACGAATCCGAATACGCAGTTCGTTCGTCCGCCACTTGCCCTAGCATAGCGAACCTGCAACCGTCCCCCTCCGGTCCGTTTGTCTGAAAATGCCAGACATCGGGAATACTTTCCCGGATGTCTTCCCCCTTCGCCAGTAGCACCTAATACCGCGTTAGGGCACACCTAGCACCGCTTAATGTCATTTTATGCATCGTCATGCATCTGTTTGCATTGTATTCACTGTTTCTTCCCCCTCTTCTCTCCGTTAGACTTCGAGACTGACGCGACTGGTACTGCCTCGATCGACTACGGTGTTGACGACCCGTCCTTCTCTGCCGAGCTTCCAGGCAAGCAAACCCCCCTTGTTCATCCTGATATCGCCTACTCTTTCCCTCTACTGCTTGCATTAGAGTAGTGTAGCTATTACTGCTTTCGGTTAATCCTATTCTGCTGCATAGCCTATCTTTGCTACTACTGTTGACACCTTTACCTGCAATCCTAATGCTTAGTATAGGTTGCTAGAATTACATCAGTGGCCCTACATTCTTGTCCGTCTGCCATGCTATACTATCGGGCCGTGATCACTCGGGGGGTGGTCATGGGTATATACTATATACTATCACACTACTTATGTTACTGTTCGGATGTGGGGGCTGAAGGGGCAGGTGGCTCCATCCAGGTTGTGATGGGCCTGGGTCCCCGACAGCCCCCGTGTGATTCTTTGAGGCGGAGCAACAGGGTAGGTTGTGACCACCTAGGAGACAGGTGGGCCTGGTCCCTGGTCGGCGTCTGCGGATACTTCAAATATCACGCTTAACGAGATCTGGATATTTGATCTGAGTCTGGCCACTGGCCTATACGCACTAACCAACTACGTGGGAACAGTTATGGGCTCTCGACGTCGTGGTATCAGCCGAAGCCTTCTTGATGTCAGCGGTTGAGCGGCGCGTGCCGGATTGGACTGGAACGCCTGCGCTTGTATTAAGGGGGCTAGGTCTGCTTCCGGCCGCGTTCGCAACATGCAGGTGTGCAATGGGCGATGGGCCCAGACCCCTGCGTGCTTAGGATTTAGACCGGCGTGCTGACCTCTCTGTTGAGCCTAGGTAGGGCTGCGACGTGTTGATCTTCCGAGGCCAGGCATGACCCAGAAAAGTGTGTCCGGCCAGAGGGATCGAGCATGTTGGGCAATGTGGTGCACCCCTGCAGGGAAGTTTATCTATTCGAATAGCCGTGTCCCTCGGTAAAAGGACGACCCGAAGTTGTATTCTGACCTCATGACAACTAGAACCGAATACTTAATAAAACACACCCTGATAAGTTCCAGAGACAACCCGGTGATCGCTTTCCCACAGGGCGACGAGGGGAGGATCGCTGGGTAGGTTTATGCTATGCGTTGTTACTTGTTACTACTTGCTACTCTCTTCTCCATGCTTCAAGATGGAGGCTGCCAGAAGCGTAGTCTTCGATAGGACTAGCTATCCCCCTCTTATTCTGGCATTCTGCAGTTCAGTGCACAGATACTACCCATTTCATTGATACCGATGCATATGTAGTGTAGATCCTTGTTTGCGAGTACTTTGGATGAGTACTCATGGTTGCTTTGCTCCCTCTTTTCCCCCTTTTTCCATTCTTCTCGGACGTCGCAACCAGATGTTGGAGCCCAGGAGCCAGATGCCACCGTTGATGACGACTCCTACTACACCGAGGGTGCCTACTACTACGTGCAGGCCGCCGACGACCAGTAGTAGTTTAGGAGGATCCCAGGCAGGAGGCCCGCACCTCTTTCGATCTGTATTCCCAGTTTGTCCTAGCCATCTTATGGCACCTTGTTTAACTTATGTCTGTACTCAGATATTGTTGCTTCCGCTGACTCGTTTATGATCGAGCTTATGTATTCGAGCCCTCGAGGCCCTTGGCTTGTAATATAAAGCTTGTATTATTTTATTTGTGTCTAGAGTTGTGTTATGATATCTTCCCGTGAGTCCTTGATCTTGATCGTACACATTTGCGTGTATGATTAGTGTATGATTGAATCGGGGTGTCACACCCACAACTTCATTGTTGAGTAATTAAAAAAGGAAGCCTCTAGAACAATCTGGCATGGTGGCTGCTGCTGGCGTCGTCCATCCCCATGCCTCCGCTAAGTCCAACCATTAATCACCATCGTGGCCCACTCCTCCTCACCTTATCTCTCATCTTTCTCGAGATATCATTTTTCGATGAAATTCTCGAGATACCATTTTTTGATGAAATTCTCGAGATATCATAAAAAAATGCATCCTGATGTTCTGTGCAATGCACGGGCATCTTGCTAGTCATCTTGAGATTTACGAAGTCACCACCTCGTCGTCAACAAGAATGGTCGGGAGGTCCGGACGTCTGCCACGTGAAACTCCGAAACTTTGGTCCCATCCCACCCCACAACTCTCCAGGCTCCAGCCGTCCAGCTTTGCAAACTCCGCACAATCAAAGTTGATTAACCGGTCGTCACCGGAACCACTATTCACACCAGAACCTTCGCTGCTCGGCCTACGCCAGCTACTTTCCGGCCGGTCACCACTGCCCCAAAACCACACCTCCTCTCCTGCCCATTCCCCCACCTTTTGATCCCCTAGCCCGCATCAACCGTCCCCTAGTTCGCCGGAAAGCCATGGTGCGCCGCAAGATCACGTACTACAAGATGCTGACGCCGGAGCACCGCGCATAAATCGCGGCGGCGGTCGGTGCCACTGTCCTCCGTTCCCAAGCTCGCTTTGCGGCAGGCCAATCCCCGAGTTCTCTGGAGCCAAGCTCCTCCGAGGAGGAAGCCGATCTAATGTTCATGGCGGAGGTCGCGGCGCAGAAGGCCCCCGATGCGTATGAGACGATGGACGTCAACTTCGTGCCGGTGTCCGGGTCCCCCATGGTGCAGGCGGACCAGCGGTTCAACCTGGCGATCCTAAAGGAGGACCGGAAGGCGGAGGCTCAACTCGAAGCGGAGCACGCGGATGCCGCTGCCATCGAGGCCCTCCTGCAGGTGGAACCGTATGTCGTGGATGTGAACCGGGCGGCGGAGGCTCAACTTGACGCGGAGCACGCGGATGCCGCTGCCATCGAGGCCCTCCTGCAGGCGGAACCGGACGTCCTGGACTTGAACCGGGCGGCGGAGGCTCAACTCGACGCGGAGCGCGCGGATGCCGCTGCCATCGAGGCCCTCCTGCAGGCGGAACCGGACGTCCTGGACTTGAACCGGGCGGCTGATTCTCAACTCGACGCGGAGCACACAGATGCCGCTGCCATCGAGGCCCTCCTGCAGGCGGAACCGAACGTCGTGGACGTGAACCGGGCGGTGCTCATGTTCGTGCAGAGTGCCCGCACGCTCCGTGTTAATGAGTAGCTGGAGGCCGAGGACAACCACAGTGCGGAGACACACGTCGGCAGCTACGGCTGGTTCGCGCCGGCAGCCAAAGACGACGAGGCCGTCTCGTTCCACGAGCAGTGATAGTTTTTCTTTATGTTGTTGTTTTTAGGGATCTTTTGCTGTGTAAAAACATATATTTATGCAAGTCGCCTGACTTTCATTATTTGGGTCAGTCGACCATTTCAGGCGGTTGGATGAATATCCTACGTCTCCTAACCCTTCTTCTTCCTCACCTCTTCTTCTTCCCCAACAGACCACCACATGGGCCGTACGGATCTTCCCCAACATGCGGTTGGATAAACATACTGTATGAATGAAAATTATGTGTCAGCGGTAGGATGGCTGAGTTTGGTTTAATCACATGCGGTAGCATGTGTCAATGAGGGTGCGTTCCCTTGGTTGGGTTTGCGGCGTGCAGGAGCGACTGTGTGAGGGTGCGGTGCGACCGCGACAGCCGTGTGCAAGTGTACCTCCTTTTCATTTTGAAAACTTTAGGCAAGCTTGGCAAAAATGTGTGGCGAAGTATGGCAATGCAAGGCCTAGACCCAAACAGGATACAAGTACGTACGTACTACTTGTGTTAGAAAAGAAAGGTGGGGTTTTCCTTCGTGGGATTGATCGATACAAATCCTCGTTTGACATGTCAATTAATGCGTATTTTTTTCTCCAACGCCCAAAGAGCTAACCATCTCACTCCTCATTGCTTGATTAATGTAGCGCCATGCAAACCAACCTTCTTACTTCCGCATGCATGCAAGGGTATATTAATGTCCTTGGTTGCTAGTACGAGGCAAACCCCATCAATTTTGCCTCGATTAGTGTTAGTGGCCTTCTGCAAATTGTAATTTTGATACTGGCCTTATATACAAAAAATGGAGGTAGTAACTATTTGACTTCCTTCCCCATTGCGGTGACGTCGACGATATCTCGAACATTGTGGCTTTGGCGAAGTGCGTTCGACGAGCACACCATTGAGGGAGACCACAGTAAGTCATTCGCAAGTGCCGCCTACAAGCCGAGACAACCGCCTTCTTTGCATCTAGGAAGTCCGTTGAACTAAAGGACGCGTAAATGTACTAGTACTACACAATAGCGTCGTCCGTCCAGCTTAGTGTGGTAAGGTGGTTTCTCGAAGAAGACGATGGAGAAGCAGAGTTAGCGAAGAGTGAAATGATGGTTGCTTCATCTGTGCTTTGTGATTTGATGCCTCACTGCTTTGTGATTTGTGATAGAAGGGACAGGGGAGTAGACTCTGTGCTCTATACTGTATATGCGTCCAAGCACGGGAGAAAGAGGAGAGAGGTTGCATTTTTCTATTCCTTCAATCAATCAATTAGGGAGCTTCGGTTCCATCTTTTTGGCTTTGGCAGCACCCTCCACAATGGTTCCCATTGATGCCAAAAGCTATTTTCACATTTGGCTACACATTGGGGATGCCCTTAACCGTACCACTTGGTTTTGCTCCTGTGTGCTATCTATACAAATCTCGATTATATTGATCTAAAAAATTATAGTATCAAGATTAGTAAAAAGGAGGTGATTTTGCCGCGCGGCGGGGGAGGTTTCTTATTTTTAGAGGACGTTGGCCTAGCAGTTTGCTAACATGCGGTCCCATGTGTCAGTGCTTTACCAAGCCAATCCGCGTCCCACATGAGGCAGAACAACGACAGCAGCAACACGTGGTTAACTTGAAGAAGATGAGGGAGAAGCGGATTCAGCAACAAGTGAAATGATGGTTTCTTCGCCCCTCCAACTTCTTTTTTTTAGCATTACTCCGTCCCTCCAACTTAACTACGGGAAAGGTGCAGCTTTGTGATTTGATGCCTCATTGCTCATTATTACGCAGGCGCCATGACTGGGGTGCGTCACCCCTGCAGCTCTGCACTGTTATTTCGTTATGGCACGTGGACCCGGTTGCTTGATGTCCCACATGTCGGCGAAAGGGACTAGAACATTTATGAAAGCGAGTGCTCCACTCTTACGACGGAGGAGTACACGACACGGCTGCCCAGTGAACTGTTACGTGTACTGTAGTACTACTATAGTTTTGCTGTTTCGCACGATCCATCGATACAAACCCGATTAAACATGCAATGGCCGGATTTTTCCCGCGCGGTAGATGATACTAGCCATACATTTCAAAGGCAATTTTAATGTATGCAAACTGAATAATTAAGTAACAATATGAGATCTAATAAAACTAAAAACACATATGATTTATTGTGTTAGAGTGTAGTAGTAGTGTTGTATTGCATAGTTGTTAGATGTAACATGCGAGAACGTGTAGAGATGTACTTTTGGGGGGCCTACAGAGAGAAATTGGGCATAAAGTGGATTCAAATATTTGTATTCGTCTTCATAGCATTTGTAACTCATATCTACAGTTGTACAGTAGACGTGAATGCTTGTTCGCTCTTACGAAACCAGTACAACAATAATGGGGTGGCGTGCGCCAATTTAGGCACTGGCACGTTGGCCTACTCGGCTCCACAGAGAGAGCGAGAGAAGAGATAAATACACGGGCGGTCAGTGTATTTCAAGCGAAAAGCATAATACGGTCATCGGACTTCAAAATACGCTCATTACGGTCACTATATATGTTTTGCGGTGATTATACGGTCACTTGCTCACCGTTTAGCATCGGATTGCACTCTGTTGACCGGCCAAATAGTCTGCGTGGCACTATATTGACTGGTTAAATTGACCACGTTCCTTGTGGGTCCCACCTGTCAGTTCGCATAGGAAAAAGGTAAGATAAACACAAATTTACACAAGCGCGACCAGACTCCAACCCGTGCGCGGGAACCACCTGGTTGTGTATGTGTCTGTCAGGGCCTGATGTGTGAGCATGCACGTGTAGGTTGAGCACTTGAGCGTGAGAGTGTGTGTTGGTCATGTGGTGTGTGCATGCATGCGTGCGTGTGTGCGACTGTGCGTGTGAGTGTTGCGTGCGTACGTGGCTGCGTGTGTACGTGTGAGTGTTGCGTGCGTGGCTGCGTGTGTACGTGTGAGTGTTGCGTGCATGCAGTTCATGTGCATGCGTGCGTGTGTGTATAATCACCACACCAGCTCCTGTGTGTTAAAACAGACGGCTCAGCATACCAATACAAGGCCACCTTGTCCGTTGTGCCCGCGGTCATGACTTCGAACCACCGTCCAATATTTTTTTATCATTTGTTTTCATTCTTATACACGCCGACAGGTGGGCCCAATGATAGTGAGATAATGTGATGCAACACTAGAGGTGCCACATGGAGCGTTTAACTGGTCAACTAGTCGTGTCTTGAGCAAATACAGAGCTGTACGGTGAGCCCGTGACTGTATAATAACCACAAAATGTAAATGGTGATCGTAATGAGTGGATTCTGAAGTCCAATGTACGTATCGTGCTTTCGCTTCAAATACAATGATCGTCACTATATATATCGCGAGAGAAAGATGAAACATGTGTGAATGTGCTGGGGGTGTACTTTTAGAGGACCTGGAGATAGTTTGTGTGCGTACGTGAAAGGGGCGTAGAGGGGGTGTATGCGATGGAGAGAGAGAGATGCTCTTTGTTTCTCTTTATTATGACTAACTTTATATATAGTATAAAAATATAAAAATTCATAGTGCGGAATAAATATCATTGGGTGCACTATGCAATGCAAATTAACGTTCATACTCCTCCATATAACTTTGTAATGTTGTATATATGTAGAAATTCTAAAATAATTTGTTGGCCACACTTTGTGTGGTTTTATTCAAAAGGAATGTTGTATGCGAAATAAACGTGAAGAGAGGGCTTTTTAGATCAATGGGGTACGTGATGTAACATGTGTGAATGTGTAGTTGACGTATTTGGCAGGGCCTAGAGAGGTATGTGTATGTATTACGTATTCGAGAGAGGCATGGATAGAGGGGCCGGCAGGGAGGGGGGACGTGGGAGAGATAGCACGAGAAATGAGAGAGGTCTAGAGAGAGAGAGAGACGAATACGATGTCACGGCGAGAGATCCCCTTGAGTGTGTATATGCAAGGGGGGAGGGGATAGAGGCACGAGGAGAATTTTTTTTGTGTGGTGTCTGTGTTGGCATGTGTGGGTGTGAGAAGATAACGAGACCTAGGGGCAGAGGGTGTGTCACCGTGTGAGGTCCGGTGGGCCGAGGTGTGGCCCTTGGTTCGGTTCCGTCCTGCGCCACATTGGTCGGCCCGTGACGTATTCAGGGAGACCCATGGAGGACTAGTCGTACAAGACAAAGATACCAGAGTCGTGAAGGACTCTGTGTCCACTGACAAAGCCGGCTAGGATTTGTAACCCTAGGTCCTCGGACTAAGGTAACCCCTTATCTCTGATATTACCATTCATCCAACCTAACTTTAAGGGGCATCTTACAGAATGCTCTGCTAGAATCATACTCGTCAATTAGGAAGAGAGATGGAGACAATGCGTGCGAGACAGGCCTAAAGATAATGTGTGTGCGGGAGACACGTAGGCAGGTCTATGTATATTGAAAGGGTTGATGGGGATTGTGCGTGTGTATGCGTGTGAGAGGAAGAGTGCTTGTGATAAAGGTTAGTGAAAACAGTCGTAAATGGTTGCGAGAGGGAGGGTGATATCGAGAGCATGTCTGTGAGAAAGACACCTCGGGAGACAGTGTGTGAGCATGTGTGAGAGACCACCGATGGATATACACCGTGTGCGTGTATGTGTGAGAGAGAAAGTCAGCGCGTGTGTGAGGAGGGGCCTATGGAGAGTGAAACTACATGTAAAAGACTGATGTACACATTGATTAAAAATATAAATTGTATCCAAATATTAGGATGGGATCATGATATTTGCAATTCGCGTAAGGAACGGTCATTGATCCACCAGACATCTATATTCTATCAAATTTGAGCATGTCTATGTTATTATTCAACATAATTGATCCACATAGTCAGTATTTTGAACTCCAGACAATGCATCGCTTTAGCAATTCGAATATAAACGTGAGTATAGTTCATGTTGTGTGTGTAAAGCACATTATACATACAAAAGTTACACAATGAACATTATAAATAGCTAGCTATGAACTAGCATACATTTGAATTCAACTTAAGGTGGTTTAAAAAATTCGAATTCAACATGAAGTCCATTCAATTATTTGAATTCAAGATCATGGCATTTGTAAATCATACCTAAATTATGGGGGCACCAATCTTTGCCCTGCTTTTGTACATAATAGCATATATAGTCATGTACAAAATAGATTCAAATTTACCTCCTCCATTCCAAAATAATCATAGTTATAGGATTTTCAAGTGTCAAAATTTCAAAAAGAAGCGCATAATTTAATGAGGTTTTCAAACATACAAGGTCAAATTTAACGTTGTCTATTTAGGTCAATCCTCAAAGTTCAAGAGTACTCTAAAAGTGAATGCTTCTGTTTCAAAATTTCGAACGAAGCGCCAAAAGAGCCTCTACTCGCCCGAAACCGCGTGAGACCAATGTTTGGTAGAAGGAAATTACTTTTCTAACTCCGACCCGTGAAGCCTACCGGCTCGACGTCTATAGGTCTAAACCGGGGTAGGTTTGTAACTTCATCTAGACGCCACGCAACCGCCTCCGAAAAACATTCATATACCGTGGCCGCCTAAACACACATTCGCTCGGCCGAAATCGCTCCCGCCCACTATTTGGGACACCTGGGATTACCGTCCTACCCCCAACCCGCAGTAGGTCTGAAATTTAAGAGGGGGGCAAAGTTTGTACTTTCCCCAAATTTCAAACAAGCGCGTCCCATCTGTTCAAAAAAAAACAAGCGCGTCCCAGACCGAAACATGGTTCCCCCTTAGCTCCCCACGCCACCCCCGCCCCCCGTCTGATTCCCCATTTGTACTCCGTGGGTGCCAAAACTACCTCTCCACCAGCCGCGAAACCTCGGCGTCCTCCGTCCTCCGTCCGCCACCCCATCTCACCCATCAATCGCCGCCCTCCTCCATCATGCCGGAGCCGATACCCCGACATCATCGTCCACCGCAACCGCAACGCCCTCCACGTCTAGTAGTTGAAGCCGAGGCCAAGCTGCCTCCAGGACGCCGACGTGCACCGTACCCGAGCCAGTTCAACCACATCGTCCTGCGCCTCACCACTGCCGCTCCAACGCCGCCATCGTCCACCGCACCGGAGCTGTTCCCGCTACGTCGTCCTTCACCGCCTCGGATCTGCTTCCCCTCCGCTGACAGACGGCCACCGCAACGCAGTTAACAATTTGGCCATGGGTTCGTCCAAGGCATAAAATCCCTCCTCCAAAACATCGGTTCCCCCGGTAAAAAGAAGAACATCACCGCGATATCAGGAGGCACAACACTGGCAACCGGATCTGGTACTCCTCTTCCCTTATTCGTGCAAATCTTACGTGCCTGCTTGCACGGTATTCATCCCACAGAAGACACTAGTTGACCGCTTCTTCCTACACCTTCTTCCTGATACTAGATGTTCCTAGTAACTCGCAATGCACAAGGTTTCTCCTCATATACTATTTCACCTTAGCTAGAGGTCCGTCGCCCCCTGGATTTCAATTCCTGATCAGTTGATTCCCAATTAAAGGAAGCATTCCCCGGCGTAACAGGCGCTAGTCCGCTTATTACGCCGGGGAAGCAGCGCCTCGGTGTTTATCTTAGGGGTGTGTGGGGCCTAGGAGCTGCTTGCGCCCGATCTGGAGGTCGGCCGGGCTTAAAGGGATGGCCGGGGGGGGTGCTGCCAAGCACGGCGGTGGTGTGAGGTCGAGGGGAGGGCGGGGCCACGGAGGCAGGGGTCTGGGCCAGTGGTCACTAGCGGTCCGAGAAAGATCATCAACAGTGACTGGCGGGAGGTAGATGAAGGCCATCTGCCCGTTCGTTGTAGATCGGACGGTTCGTAAAAAAATCGACTGACCTATTTATTTTCAGTCGACTGTTATTTTGATAGGACCACATGTGGTGGTGTGCTGGAGGAGTACTTGCATTTCCTGGCCATCCCTGTGCTCATATATTACAAAATCATACGGAGTAGAATCTAATTTTGTTTGCCATGCAATGCTGTAGAGCTATCATATGTCTCATGTCATTTATTTTTCAGCCACCTGCTATCTGCTACTTTTACAGTGGACTAGTTCTGCACACACTTCACCCATACTCTCACTATTGTTTTTTTATGCATGGGTATTTCAGCCTCTGCCGACCGATTGATAGAAGCATGAAATAAAAGAGATAAGTTGCTCCAGCTTTCTTCGTGCTTAGGCAAGACACGTTTGGGCGCTATAAAGGGTGGATGATCTTGCTCGCCATGAACCACCATCCCAGGTGCTTGCTTTAACTTCGCGGTGTCATATGTGGTTGCATGTTGCATATGGTGTCACGCTTGTATTCGAAAGGCCGAAGTCGGTCTTTATTAAGATAAGGAAAGATATTTTTTACATGAACCACCATCCCGGGAGCACCAGAAGCCAAATAGCTAGTCAGGGCACTGGCCGAGCCAGTGACAAGCCCAGCATAGACAGGCATCACCTACAAGCCAACTAAAAAGCCACGGTGGTGGCAAAGCAGCCCGCCTCCCACCATGCTCTCAGGTCCTCGATGATCATGCTCACCACTCCAGCCGGGTGTCTAGCTTGTATTGCTTCCAATTTGGTTAAATTGCATCTGCTTAGCTTACACATTATACCTTTGAATATGACATGCCTTCCTGTTTTTGGTACATACTACTACATCTGTCTATTAACCATGTTCTTACATCAAACTAATGTTTTTGTGTATCCCTCATCAATCACTTATGATGAGACAGTCAGGCTCGTGGACTGCTGTAAGAAAAGATCCTCTTTTAAAGAATGCAGTGTCAGCCTCCCCACATGATTCTCAAGAAATAGCAATGCTAGATGAAGATAGTCAACGTAGCTCTGTAGTTGATGACCGCATTTCCCCTACACCACCATCGCAGGTGCTTGCTCTAACTTGGCAGCATGATATGTGGTTGCATGTTGCATATAGTGTCTAGATTGTAATTCTTCCAATCTGGTTAAATTGCATGTGCTATTCTGCTTAGTTTATACATTATACCTGTTAATGTGACATGCCTTCCTGTTTTTGGTACATAGTACATCTGTCTATTAAGCATGTCCTTACATAAAACTACTGTTTTTTTGTATCCCGCATCAATCAATTATGACGAGACACCTTTAGTATATGCAGCGTGATATTGGTTGCATCTTTCATATGATTTATAGCATGCACTGCTTCTAATTTGTTGAAACGCCATTTATGATGGGACGCTTTTAACTTGGCAGTCATATTGGTTACATCTTTCATGTGGTGTCTACCTTGCATTGCTTCTAATTTGTTGAAATGGCTTCTGCTTAGTTTACACAAATAGTTTTGAATATGCTATGTCGTCCTATTTTTCGTACATATTCCATCCTCGTATCATGTGTTTGCCTTACATCAAAGTACTGATTGTCAGTATCATGCATGAATGAGTTCTGAAGAGTGAATTTTATTGCTTTTTCTTGTCAGTTTTACTTGACAATGCAAAATCAATAAAGCGGAAGGAAATTAGCAAGGTAGTGGATAAAGGTGCTCCTTCCAAACAACTGAAATGGAGGGCCTCTACAGATTCTACTCCGCCACCCCCAAGAAGATTTGCAAGACAACACACGCATAGACACTCAACGTAGCTGTGTTGATGATGAGCACGTCTCCCCTAGTCGACCATCACAGGTGCTCCCTCTAACTTGGCACTGTTATATGTGGTTGCATGTTATGTATGATGTCTAGTTTGTATTGCTTCTAATTTTGCTGAATTCCATCTGCTTACTTTACACATTATACTTGTGAATAAGACACGAGTTCCTATTTCTAGAACATACAATATCTGTCTATCACACCATGTTCTTACATCAAAGTACTACTGTTGTGTAACCTGCAACAATCACTTATCATAAGACACGTTTAACTTGGGAGTGTGATATAGGTTACATCTCGCATTCTTTTTTAGCTTGTACTACTTCTAATTTGTTGAAATGGCACTTATGATGAGACAGTTTTAACTTGGTAGAGTGATATTTGTTGCATCTTTTATATGGTGTCTAGCTTTCATTGCTTCTAATTTATTGAAATGCCTTCTGCTTAGCTTACACATCATAGCTGTGAATATGCAATGCTGTCCTTTTTTCTTACACATTCAATCGTCCTATCATGCGGTCGCCTTACATTAAAGTAGTGCTCGTCAGCACCCTGCATCAATGAGTTCTGAAAAGTGAATTTTTATTCATTTTTCTTGTGGGTTTGACTTGACAAGGCAATAAAATTAAGAAAGTGGAAGGAAAAAATTAAGGCAGGGACTGATGGCGGTCTTCCGGCGAAACCGGCATCCCAGGTGCTTTCTTTAGCTTGGCAGTGTGATATTGTCTTGCAAGTTGCATACGGCGTCTAGCTTGTATTGCTTGTAATTTGATTAAATTACTTCTGCTTAGTTTACACATCATAGCTGTGAATATGCAATGGCACTAATGACGAGAGACCTTTAACTTGGTAGTGTGATGTAGTTTGCATCCTGCATATGATTTATTTCTTGTACTACTTCACATTTGTTTAAATGCCAGTTATGATGAGACACTGTTAACTTGGCAGAGCGATATTTGTAGCATCTTTCATATGGTGTCTACCTTCCATTGCATTGCTTCTAATTTATTGAAATGCCTTCTGCTTAGTTTACACATCATAGTTCTGATTATCTCATGCCGTCCTGTTTTTCGTACATATTACATCCTCCTATCATGCGGTTGTCTAACATCAAAGTTTAGTTCGTCTGTATCACGCATCAATTTGTTCTGAAGAACTAAATTTTTATTCCTTTTTCTTGTCGGCTTGACTTGACATGGCACAGAGAAAGAGGAAGGAACACAGAATGGCAGGGGATGGTGTTAGTACTAAGGACTCATGGAAATGGAAGCGGAAGAATTATGTTGATTCTGCTGGTACTGATGGTGCAATAGAAGGTCAAAGTCCACCGAAAAATTGTACAAACACGGTATCCCGTGCTACACCAGCTGCAAAACAATCCAAACAAAAACTAATAGCTGCCACCAAACAAGCAGTGACAGCCCTAGTTGTGGCAACACCTTCCACAGTACCACCAGCTGCACGAGTTACTCGTTTGTCAACTCAGCTAGCAGCATGTTCCCAAGCTCCCTTGCCACCTGACACTACTTCTGAAGCACTCTTGACACAAGACGAGTTGGCAAGATCAGATGAACCTTGTGAGCTTCAACAGCAAGAAGGTAGTTGCTGGAGTCAAGTTACAGTTGCATGCTTCTTTATATGTAGTCTCACAGTTTGATGTACACTAACACTTCCTATGTTCGTTGTTGGACTAGCACCTAGGCGCAAGAGGAAACAGACATCAGGGATAATGCTTGATAGGTTAACTAAATCTAGAGGAGGAAGAATGGAGATCCGTTTTGAGGCAGGTTTAAAAAGGCCACGTGATGCTACAGAGTCAGCCAAGTTAGTATCAGAGGTAGCGGTTGCCGTTAGGTGTCATGCACGTATCCTCCCAACATGGATTCAGTACAGGAATGACAAAGACGAAACCCAGTTCAACACCTTCCTCGACCATTTATCTATAAGTATGGTTATGTATGGAAATTAGTAATATCGTCTTGGTCTGTCCCATACTTTCTAGGTTGCTGGTAATGAGACTCCCATAATTTTCAACATATGAGGTTCAAGTTGGATAGCCAAGATGATGCAACCAGACAAGCATGCACCCATGTTTTCAAGTCTGCTCTGCGACAGTATCGGTATAACTTGAGGAAAACTCACTTTGAAGGCAAGGTTAACAGTGAACTTGCCCAAACATCTCTAGTGGAAAATATATCGGATGAAGACTGGAGAGGCCTCGTTAAACACTGGTCTGATCCAAAGTATCAAGTACATTATATATATGTGATCATATCACATGTTGAACTCCTATTTACGCATGTGCCTCACAAATCTATCTTCTTGTAGGTGAACTGTTCAAAGAACAAGGCCAACCGTACGAAAGTGAAATTCCAACAGACGACAGGATCTCGTAGCTATATTGCACACTGCGAGGCTCTTGTAATTAGCTGCTGTTTCACTCTTTTCGCTGTGCCATATTATCAGATCTATATTGACTTGTTCCAAATGCAGAGGAAAGCCCGCAAGGACCAAAAAGTACCTGAACCAAATGCTGTGGAAATCTTCAAGGACTGTCACACCAGCAAGACGAAGGGCATGACTACACCAGTCAAAGCCGTTGTTGTAAGTCCTTAATCCTCATGCCTTTTAACTACTACTTACTCTGACTTGTGCATTGAACTACACGGTTTGCAGCCAATGTCTATTACTCTTTTCAATTTTATACACAATTGTCTTAGCGTATCATTGCACCTTACAAAGTTTAAAAGAGAGGAGTGATGTTCCTTTGATCTTGATCTGTAGTCTAGTTCCGTGCTGGACTTGTCTACACAACGTTACAATTGCATGTTTGTCTGCTCTCAGTTGTTTTGTGATATGAATGATGTCATACTATGCTTACCGTATTGTAAACTTTGTCTCTTTATCCTTAGCTGTCAATACAATGTGAAGAAATAGACAATGCATTAGCTAATGTACATGGTCATATGTTTGGAACCTGGTTTTATTATGTACTTTGCAGTAAAATACAACTAATATTTTACACGGGTTCACCAGAATAAGTTCTGTATATAGACCAAAGCTATTTTGTTTGGTTTTGCTGCCTCCTTAATATCTTCTGTTCTGGTACTACTAATGTAAAAACTCAACTTTTCAATAAGCTATGGAACAAATGGTGGAACCGCCACCTTCTGAAGGTGACGAGGCAACTATAACCGCAATGTCACCTCTTGCTATAGTGGGTCAGTACCTGTCCACTAACAGTGCCAAAAGCACGTTCCTGCATAATACTGGGTTGGTTGTTAAGGCAATCTCATCCAAACTTCCTCATGATCAAGATATGCAAGCTCAAAACAATGTTATATCTGCACTCCAGACACAAGTCCATTCCCTAACAGAGACCCTTTGTGAAACAAGGACAGCCATTGTTCGATGTCGTCAAGATATGCATGGTTTTGAAATCAGACTATCAAACATTTGCTATGTTGTTCAGGAGCCTAGGAGAAATGAAGGCGAAGGTTATGGTGCTCCATCAGACAGTACAACATGAAAACATAACAGTCAGGTCAAATGAACTGAGCTTCTGAACTTCTGGTGGTGCATTTATCTGCCGGACTATTAACTTTTATGCCAACCTTCCTTTTGTTTTATGGTTGTAATTTGTTTTGTTGTGATACAAAATTTGTTCTTAACGTGCAACAACCGGCTGAAGAAAACAACAAGCCATTTTTGTATAGTGTAGGGTGTTCCCTATATTTGCACTGGTGGCGAACTTTGATGCCCAGTGGATGTAATCTGTGCAATCGCCTTAATAGCCCAGCGTTAGTTTCTGGCTTATTTATTTCCCTAGTCTTCTTTTTCCTTGGTTTGCTAGTGGTCGCAACAACCATGGGCCATATACGGACCGTGGTAACCTTGAGCCTGCTACGGGCCGTAGGACCCATGGGCCGTCGGATAAATGGGCCTCCAACGGCCCGTAGATTCAGTGGGCCTTGGGCCGTCAGATAAATGGGCCCACATGGGCCGTAAACGGGCGTAATTGGTATCGGGCCAGCATGGTAACGGGCCGTTAACAAGCCGGAAGACAGCAAAGGCTTAATTCTGTCACAGGCATAACGGGTCGTTAATGGGCCAGAATATAGGACGGGCTGGAAACGGCGCAACGGGTTAACAGGCCACAAATGGGCCGATTCTAACCACGGGCCGAATTTGGCCCATTAGGGGAACAGGCCAGTAACGGGCCGGAAGTAATCAAGGGCCGGAAAGGAGCCCAAGAATGTATGGTCCGTCAGTAGGCCGGAAGCTAACACGGGCTGGAAACAGCCCATGTGAATCATGGGCCGTTACTGGGCATAAAGAAATTTACTGTTTATTATGGGCCAGAGTCACCATGGCCCATTAAAGGGCCCAAAGATACGAAAGGCCTCGTATGGGCCGAAAGACATCGTGGGCCATACATGGGCTGAAAATGAAACGGGCTGGTATTATACTGGACGGCCCACATGACGCTGTTGGGCCGATTTCGGGAACGCCATAACGGGTCGTGAGTTCCCGGTCCGTAAAATGGGCTATATGCGAACAGACCGTTAATAGGCTTTTCATGGGCCGGCCCGCTATCTTTTGACCAAGTCAAACGGGCCGGCCTTTGTAAGCGAAATGGGTGAGTGTTGGGCCGTCGCACGTGTCGACATAGCATAGGCGCGTATCTGACCCAATGACGAGCTGACACTTGTTTCCTCCGGCCAATGAGAATTTTACACGTGGAAAATCGCCATTGGTCGTTGCTGTTAACAGGTTATTGGATCCAAAACCGGACCCGATAGATAAACGGCGACCCATTACGGTGGATGCCACGTGTCGGTTACCCTTGACGAAAGCACTTCCATGACGCGTCATTTATCGTCATGGAAGTGAACACTTCCGTGATGATAATTTTGGTATTATCATGGAACACTTCTACGACAGCACAGGTATGACTATCTTGATTCTGTCATAAAATCTTCATGGATGTACATGCATGACAGAAAACATGACCTACTATGACAAACACGTATCATCACAGAAGTGTATTTTTTTGTAGTGTTTGGATGAGTACTCATGGTTGCTTTGCTACTTCTTTTCCCCTATACCCGATTGCTGCAATCAGATGATGGATCCTAGGAGCCAGACAACACCGCTGACGGCTACTACTACCCCGAGGGTGCCTACTACTACGTGGAGACCGCTGACGACCAGGAGTAGTTAGGAGGCTCCCAGGCAGGAGGCCTTGCCTTTTCGATCATCGTTGTTGTTTGTGCTAGCCTTCTTAAGGCAGCTTGTTTACCTATGTCTGTACTCGAATATTGTTGCTTCTACTGACTCATTTGTATTCGAGCTTATGTATTCAATCCCTCGAGGCCCCTAGCTTGTAATATGAAGCTTGTATGACTTTAATTTGTGTCTAGAGTTGTGTTGTGATATCTTCTCATGAGTCCCTGATCTTGATCATACACGTTTGCGTGTATGATTAGTGTACGATTGAATTGGGGGCGTCACAAAAGGGACATGACACGTATTTGTATTGTTGACATTAAGGATAAAAAGATGGGTTTATTCATGCGTGAGTTTACTTTGTCTACATCATGTCATCGTGCTTAAGGCGTTACTCCTTTCTTTATGAACTTAATACTCTAGATGCATGTTGGATAGCGGACGATCACTACTACAGGATGCGGCTAACGCGACACTACGACCAGAGACCCTTTGACGAAACTATGTGCGATGCATTAATCGCAAACGGTGATGTAAAAAACCGTCAAAAAGATGCAAAACATTTGCGATGGCGGATACATCAAACGCGGTTCAGATTTTAGTTGCATGTGCGATGCGGGGCATACAGTTGATCCATATGAACAGTTTGCGATGAGACAGAACAACAAAAATGGGCATCCATATCAAGGGTTGTGCGATATACGGCATACAGTTCGCTTCGATGAACTATTTGCTATTAGGGAATGCAACAGAAATGGTTGGCCAGATCAAGGTGTGTGTGTGATATACGGCATACGGTTCACTCGGACGAACTGTTTTCGATTAGGGAACACAACAGAAACGGTTCAACTTCACAAGATGTGTGTGATATGCGGCATACAATTCACATAGATGAACTGTTTGCGATGAGCCAAAAGAACACAAACGATTCATGTAAACAAGATGTGTATGATATGTGACAAACAGCCCACTCGGATGAACTGTTTGCGACGAGAAAATATAACACAGACGGTTACTACAGTTATTCGTGTGTGATCCTGTGTGTACAAAAAACTTTGAAAAATGCAAACTAGTTGCTTGCGGTGGCTAGGAGTATCGCATACAATGCGTCTGGGAGTACTCATGTGCGATGATTAGTAAGTTACACATACGTTTCCTTATGTTAACACGTGTGTGATAGATAACACGTGACACCGCATATGGTAGTTGGTTTGTGTGCTCCACTTAGTCTTCCCGCGCTCCAGGGAAGGCTTCCGCGCTCCAGTGAATGCTTCCCATGCTCCACATGGGTGAATTGTAAAATCCCCACCTCTTCCCTCATCGGTTTCCCGCCACCAGCTAATGGCTTGCTGCATATGACCCAGGCAGCAACGCACCGTCGCGACACTGTGCGCAGATCTAGTCCTCACCCATCTACCATTAGTTATTCCAAGCATGCCAGGAAACGACCAAAGCTTCGACGTCAACCCCTACCCGCGTTACATGTTCGGCGAGGAGAACAAGCCGGAGCAGGTCGGGGAGCAAGAGCTTGATCGGTCGGTGCAGGCACCGTGGCCCATCGGCAGCGATATCGCCGTGACAGTCCTTGGACGCACAATGGACATATTGCAGAGGAAGTGTGATGAGCAGTTTGCCATCCACCGTGCATAAGATCTAGAGCTGCTAGGCGGCATGATCGATGACCCACCCGAAGAGCCGCCGTCACCGGTGCTTGATATGTCTCCAACGTATCTATAATTTTTGATTGTTCCATGCTATTATATTATCTGTTTTGGATGTTTTATATGCATTAATATGCCATTTTATATTATTTTTGGGACTAACTTATTAACCTAGAGCCCAGTGCCAGTTCTTGTTTTTTTCCTTGTTTTTGAGTTTTACAGAAAAGGAATACCAAACGGAGTCCAAACGGAATAAAACTTTCGCGATGATTTTTCTTGGACCAGAAGCCACACGTAGGACTTGGAGAGGAAGGAAGAACAGTCCCGAGGACTCCACAAGCCCTCAGTGCACGCCCTAGGGGGGGCGCCCCAGGCTTGTGGGCCCCCCGGGAGTCCTCCAACCCTAATTCTTGGCCTATAAATTCAGAAATATTCCCAAACGACCAGAAGCGTCCACCAAAATACTTTTCCGCCACCGTAACCTTCTGTTCCTGTGAGATCCCATCTTGGGGGCTTTTCCGGCGTCCTGCCGGTGGGGGATTCGATCACGGAGGGCTTCTACATCAACTCTATTGCCCTTCTGATGAAGCGTGAGTAGTTTACCACAGACCTACGGGTCCATAGCTAGTAGCTAGATGGCTTCTTCTCTCTCTCTTTGATCCTCAATACCATGTTCTCCTCGATGTTCTTGGAGATCTATCCGATGTAATATTCTTTTGCGGTGTGTTTGTCGAGATGCGATGAATTTTGGATTTTTGATCAGTTTATCTATGAATATTATTTGAATCTTCTCTGAATTCTTATATGCATGATTTGATATCTTTGTGTTTCTCTTCGAATTATTGGTTTGGTTTAGCCAACTAGATTGGTTCTTCTTGCAATGGGAGAGGTGCTTAGTTTTGGGTTCAATCTTGCGGTGTACTCACCCATTGACAAAGTAGGGGTAGCGAGGCACGTATTGTATTGTTGCCATCAAGGGTAAAAAGGTGGGGTTTTCATCATATTGCTTGAGTTTATCCGTCTACATCATGTCATCTTACTTAAAGCGTTACTCCGTTCTTATGAACTTAATACTCTAGATGCATGCTGGATAGCGGTCGATGTGTGGAGTAATAGTAGTAGATGCAGGCAGGAGTCGGTCTACTTGACATGGACATGATGCCTATATTCATAATCTTTGCTTTGGATATCGTCATAACTTTGCGCTTTTCTATCAATTGCTCGACAGTAATTTGTTCACCCACCGTATTATTTGCCTTCAAGAGAGAACCCTCTAGTGAAACCTATTGCCCCGGGGTCTATTTTCCATCATATATTTTCAGATCTATAAACCAAAAAACCCAAAAATACCTTACTGCAATTTATTTATTTTTACTTTGTTTTATGTTTTAGTAAGCTTTTATATCTATCTCTATCAGATCTCATCCTTGCAAGTTACCGTGAAGGGATTGGCAACCCCTTTATCACGCTGGGTGCAAGTGTTTGATTATTTGTGCAGGTGCATAGATTGGAGACTTGCGTGTATCTCCTACTGGATTGATACCTTGGTTCTTAACTAAGGGAAATACTTATCTCTACTTTGCTGCATCACCCTTTCCTCTTCAAGGGAAAAACCAACACAAGCTCAAGAAGTAGCAGGAAGAATTTCTGGCGCTGTTGCCAGGGAGGTTCTACATCAAGCCTACCAAGTACCCATCATAAACTCTCATCTCTTGCATTACATTATTTGCCATTTGCCTCTCATTTTCCTCTCCCCCACTTCTAAAACATATTCAGAAAAATACAAAAATATTTGCCCTCTTTTCGTTTGCCTTTTATGTCTTACTTGGATTGTTTGCTTGTTCGCTTGGAATAATTGTGTATTTATTGGAAATTAGAAAGCAAAAAGTTTATGGATCCTCATCCACTTGCTAATCTTTTTAAGAGATCCAATTATGATGAACCAATTGCTAGTGACTTGCATGCACTAGATTATCTTTATGAAGTTTTGCTTGAAATTCGTGAATCTAAAAATTATGATGAAATTTATGAAGTGATTCACGATAGCTCCTTGAATGAAAAGCATGATTGCAATGATGTTATTATAAATTCTATTAATGACAATTGTGCTAATAATATGCAAAACCCTAAGCTTGGGGATGCTAGTTTTGCTATGTCCACTACTTATTGCAATGATCATGATTGGGGTGATTCTTCTTATGATCTTGAAAATTTATTTAAGCCCCATGATGAATATGATATTGATAATAATCTTTGCAATAATATTGAAAGTGGGTTTGGAAGAGTGTCAACTTTAGCAAATAATGATCCCACTACTTTGGAGTTTTATCAATCTTATGAAATTTTTGATAAAAGTGGGCTTGGAGAAGTCATGACTTTATTTGATGATAATCCCACTATTTTGGAAGAGTGTCAACTTTGCATGCATGTGGATCATGAAGAGAAAATTTTATATGATAGCTATATTGTTGAATTTGATTATGATCCTACATGTAATTATTATGAGAGAGGAAAATATGGTTGTAGAAATTTTCATGTTATTAAATTACCTCTCGTTATGTTGAGATTGCTATTTTTCTTTCTTCTTCCTTGCATATGCTAGTTTTTGCTTGTCTTGATAAATCTTTTGCCTATAAAATGCCTATGCATAGGAAGTATGTTAGACTTAAACTTGTTTTTCACATGCTATATGATGCTCTCTTTGTGCTTCAATTTTTTGTCTTTCTTGTGAGCATCGCTAAAATTATCAACGCCTAGCTAAAAGGCTTTAAAGAAAAGCGCTTGTTGGGAGACAACCCAATTTTTATATTTTCTGTTTTTATGAAAATACACATTATTACCTCTGTAGTAATTGTGTTTTGGTGTTTTAATTAGTGTTTGAGCCAAGTAAGACCTTTGGGATGGCTTACGGTGATAGTTGATTTGATCTTGCTGAAAAACAGAAACTTTTGCGCTCAGTAAAACAATTTTAAAAAATCGCAGAAGCGTGCTTTTGATCTGAATTGTTTACACAAGATTTATATACAAATTGCCCAGGTTGTCCTATTTTTCAGAATTTTTGGAGTTACAGAAGTATACGAAGTTTTCAGATTGCTACAGACTGTTCTGTTTATGACAGATTCTGTTTTCTATGTGTTGTTTGCTTATTTTAATGAATCTATGGGTAGTATTGGGGGGTATGAACCATGGAGAAGTTAGAATACAGTAGATATTACACCAATATAAAAAAAGAATGAGTTCACAATAGTACCAAAAAGTGCCGATTTATTTTCTTATACTAACGGATCTCATGATTTTTCTGTTGAGTTTTGTGTTGTGAAGTTTTCAAGTTTTGGGTAAAGATTTGATGAGCTATGGAATAAGGAGTGGCAAGAGCCTAAGATTGGGGATGCCCAAGGCACCCCAAGGTAATATTCAAGGACAACCAATCATCTAATGTCGGTGTACTAAGTATTGGGCCACTAGTACCCCTTACTTGTGCACGGGCAGTTGTAGCCGTCCTCGCGGCAAGGCTTGCCGGGATTAGCTCGAGGTCGATTCAAGTCATCAAGGAAATCATCAAGTCTGAGATCTGAGAATCAGCAGATAAGCAAAGCTGGAAATCGAAGGCCAGCTTCCCCGGCAAGATCCTTGCCGGGATGGCCGTGGAGCCCGGCAAGGCTCGGCGCCCGGCAAGATTTGGTTCTCGGCAAGGCCTGGCGCCCGGCAAGGTTTGGTGCCCGGCAAGGATCGGCGCCTGGCGAGATTCCGCCACTGTGCCACCGCTTCGGCACAGTAACAAGTCTGACATTCTGGCTCCTTCCCTGGGTGCGTGGCGGCATGCCAGTGGAGGAGAGCTTGAGCGGTGCTGATGGGATGGCCCCTTTTTCCATCCCCAAGAAAGTGAGGACACCTAAACGGACACCTCACGGTGCATTAAATGCGCTTGTCCTAATCCGTCAGGGGTTAGGTATGATACCCTGTAGCTACTTTACACCTCAATGTATGTACATTTTGCCACTGTGGAGACCCCTTTGAGCATATAAAAGGAGGCCCAAGGCAACTGCTACAGAGGAGGAGAACTTCTGGCCCATTCTGCATGCGTAGCTGCTCTTTGAACGTACTGTTCATTGCGAGCGCTCCTGAAGGCTGGGTTCAAGAACATCAATAAGAACACAAAGCAGGAGTAGGGTTTTGCGCTGATCAGCGGCCCGAACCTAGGTAAAAACCTCCAGCGTCGATCACTGGTTCTGCTCTTTGCGTGTACGTCTCCCCCCGCCGAATCGTAAAGGGGTCTCTCGGGATCCCATAGGTGTCGTACCCCGACATCTTTGGCGCGCCAGGTAGGGGGATTGAAGTTTGCGTGAACCTGATCTGGTGGTCGACGCCCTAGTTCCTTCATCATCTTCATCATCATGCCGCCCAAGAAGAAGAACGCTGCGACAACACAACCGTCCGGGTCCGTTTTGCCCGCGCCTTCGCAGACAAGCGATGGTGTGGGTGCAGAAGGAAGAGGACTAGAACCCCCGTGGCGTTCTGGTAACCCAAGCCAAGCGAGCGGTATCGTTCGCAGTGGCAGTGGTAACTTGCGCGCCGCTGGATCTAGAGATGGTGTTGTGTTGCCTACGGGTGGCACAACAAACTCTAGGGATCGAAGAGCGCCTGCTGGAGCTCCCGCGCCGGCGCGAGCCTCGCAACCTGCCCAGGTCGTGCGAGATGAGCGACATCATGGCGTTGGTGGTTCGGGGCATCCTCACGAAAAGGTTTCTGTGCATAGATCCCAAGATGCGCGGGACCAGCATGCACACCGAGCTGCCGGCGAAGGTGGTGCGCGGTCGCGTGACCGTGGTGATGCTCCTTCTAACTTGGTTAGGAGTTAGAGCACCTCACGCACCTCACACCTGTCGCCACCACCTACGCCAGCGGAAGCCTTGGCACGTGCACAGCTGCTCCTCGATTTTCCTCCCGCCCCGGAGAAGACGGAGGAGTGGCGAGTTACTATCCAGAGCCTTATCGACTTCGCTAACAAGGATGGACCACAAGAGGCAGGGCCCTCTCAGCGGAGGCCCATCGATCCGATGCGAGCCGGTGCAGAGAAAACCGGAGGTGGTGCAACTACAGTGCACTCTCCTCCGCGACATCAGCGGCGGCCGACGACTCAGCAAGTCGACCGCCATGAGGAAGTTTCCACGGCGTCGTCCGATCCACGGATGCGCCGTGATCAGCGTCTGGTTCTCCAGGAAAGAGGCAAGGAAGACGCTCGAACAACCATCGAGCGGCGGCGGGAAGCGTGCTATCAGTCTGATAAGCGCGCGGGGCCAGTTGTCGATGAGCCTGCGCCAAGGAACGTAGGAGACTTGCCTTACGAGGTAGGACCTCCGGCGTTTACCCGTGAGCTGCGGCAAGTCCAATGGCCCAATCTCCGAACCTTAAAGCCAGAGGTCCCGGAGAAATACGACGGCAAGACTCATCCCTCGGAGTTCCTGAGCATCTACACCATTGCGGTGCAGGCTGCCGGGGCCCGAGATGACAAGATACTTGCCAACTACTTCCCGTTGGTGCTCAAACCCAACGTCAGGTCGTGGTTGATGCATCTGCCGGAGGATTCTATTTCTTGCTGGTCAGATCTGTGCCATCAGTTTGTTGGCGCCTTTGTTGGAGGCCACCAAGCTCCTGGCCAAGAAAGTGATTTGCACATCATCCCTCAGAGGGAGGGCGAGTCCCTGCGCAAGTTTATGCAGAGATTCAGCCTGGTGCAATACAATATTCCTGACGTTCATCCTGCTGCTGTCATTAGCGCGTTCCATCAGAACGTGCGTAACCGCAGGATGCGGGAAGAGCTGGCAATGAACAAAGTCAGGAGTATTGCCGAGCTTTACACTTTGGCCAACAAGTGTGCTCGAGCTGAAGAGGGGAGGAAACTCCCCGGTGAAGCTGTTGGTGCGACAGGCGACTCAGAAGAAGAAGATGTCGCGGCTCCGTCAAGGAAAGGCCGGCGTCGGAACAGGAAGCGCGGAGGCAAGGCCGTGCTTGCCGTCGAGGAATCCGGCAACCCTGGCGCCGCCAAGAAGGCCAAGGTTGGCGACCCCGGCAAGGATCTTGCCGGGTGCCCTTCCTGTCAGGCCTTGGCGGCTGCCGACAAGTCAGAGAACTCCGGCAAGCAGTACTGCAAGATCCATCGCACTAAGGGCCACGATCTCCAGAACTGCCGGCAAGTTAAGCAGCTTGCCGAGAAGCAGAAGGCCGAATACGAGAGGCGAGATAAGGAGAAGGCCCAAGATGGTGCTGAAGGGTCCGGCAAGAAACGCGGTGGCCGAGGAGGTCGCTGCGGCAAGGCCAAGCAGCAGAAGGATCGGCCCGCTCGGGGCCGAGATAAAGAAGGAAATGATGATGAAGAAGATGACGAATCCAGTGAGCAGGAATTCCAGAAGGCTACGAAGGCTATGTGCGTTGATGGGGGTGCCTCGCTGCATTCTTCCCACCGCCAACTTAAACAGTGGGTGCGGGAGGTTAATGCGGCAGAGCCATCCCCCGATGCATGTAGGCCTATGAAGTGGTCCAGCACGCCTATCATCTTTGATGCCGAGGATCACCCTGATCGCACAACTGCGGTCGGGTGTTTGCCATTGTTGGTTTCCCCGACAATTCGCAACCTCAAGGTGACGAAGATGTTAGTTGACGGCGGGGCCGGCCTAAACTTAATCTCGCCAGATGTGCTCACAAAGCTTCAGATTCCCGACGAAGACCTCGAGGAAACGGGTACGTTTCAAGGGGTCAACCCGGGAAGAACCCAGTCTAAGGGCAAGATCACGCTGCCGGTAACATTTGGCAGCGAGCTTAACTTCAGGACCGAAAAGGTGGTGTTTGATGTCGCCAAGATCCCCATGTCATACAATGGGATCCTTGGTCGGCCAGCGCTGGCTAAGTTTATGGCGGCATCACACTAAGCGTACAACGTCTTGAAGATGCCTGGGCCGTTGAGCATCATCACTATCCATTCCGATAAGAAGGATGCGCTCATCTGTGCCGACCAACTTTACCGGGAAGCAGTTGGAGCACCTGCCATCAAGGCATCTGCTCCTGCCGCTGGAACTCCCGGGGGGAAGAAGAAGACCGGCAGGAACCTTGGCGCCAACTCCGGCAAGCGCACCTCCTCGGAGTGCTGCGCTTCCGTCGAGGACGTGCCAGAGAGTTCCACCGGCAAGAACAAGAAGTCCAAGGCCACCCCGCCGGAAACCAAGAAGGTGCCTGCCAGGGAGGACGGAACGGGTGGAACTTTTACCATAAGTTCCACCCTAGATGACAAATAGGAAAGCGCGCTCGTTGCTTTCCTACGGGCGAATGTCGACGTGTTTGCATGGCAACCGTCTGACATCCCCGGCGTTCCCAGGAAAGTAATTGAGCACCACCTTGCTGTCTGTCCTCATGCGCAGCCCGTCAAGCAAAGGGTGAGGAAACAGGCTTTGGAGCGGCAAGAATTCATTGCCGAAGAAATTAAGAAGCTGGAGGCGGCAGGACTGGTCAAAGGAGTGCTTCATCCAACCTGGTTGGCCAATCCGGTTGTAGTGCGGAAAGCGAACGGGAAATGGAGGCTTTGTATCGATTATACAGATATCAATAAAGCTTGTCCAAAAGATCCTTTTCCCTTGCCGCGCATCGACCAGATTGTGGATGCCACCGCTGGTTGTGATCTCCTGTCCTTCCTTGATGCCTATTCAGGGTATCATCAGATTTTTATGGCAAAGGAAGATGCAGAGAAGACCGCCTTTATCACCCCATGTGGTACGTATTGTTTTATACGGATGCCTTTCGGGTTGAAAAGTGCTGGTTCAACATTCGCCAGAGCAATCCAGATTGGTTTTGAGCCACAACTCCATAGAAATATGGAGGCATATATGGACGACATAGTGGTCAAAACTAAGGATAAAGCAACGCTCATTCAAGACTTAGAAGAAACATTTGCGAACTTGCGCAAGATCAACCTGAAGCTCAATCCTGAGAAGTGCGTGTTCGGTGTTCCTCCGGCAAGCTCCTCGGATTCTTTGTATCTTGCCGGGGAATCGAAGCTAACCCCGACAAGATCAAAGCCATTGAGCAAATTGAAGCGCCGAGACGCGTCAAGGATGTGCGTCGTCTTGCCGGCTATGTTGCTGCTCTAAGCAGGTTCATTTCCAAATCTGCTGAGCACGCCCTGCCCTTCTTCAAAATTTTGAAGAAGGCAGGGCCAATGAAATGGACTCCGGAAGCGGAGGCGGCGCTGCAAGATTTGAAGAAATACCTTTCTTCTCCGCCGACGCTAGTCGCACCTAAACCACAAGAACCGTTGCTGCTGTATCTGGCGGCGACAAATCAAGTGGTTAGTGCTGCGCTGGTGGCGCAGAGGGAAGCTGATGAGGAGGCAACATCAGCGGCAGGACCGCCAGATGACGCGGCAAGATCTTCCCCGGCAAGGGTTGATCCCGGCAAGACAGGATCTGCGCAAACAGAGGAACCCGTGCAGAAGAAAAAGGTGGTGCAGCGCCCAGTTTATTTTGTTAGCTCCCTCTTGCAAGGAGCTAGGTCAAGATATTCTGGTGTGCAGAAGTTGCTTTTCGGCCTCCTTATGGCCTCGAGGAAGCTGCGCCATTATTTTCAAGCACATGAGATCACCGTCGTCACTCGCTTTCCGTTGCAACGGATTTTGCAAAATCCGGAGGCAACCGGCAGGATCGTGGAGTGGGCGTTGGAGTTGTCCAGCTTTGGCCTTAAGTTTGAAAGCACTTCGACGATCCAGAGCAGGGCCTTGGCGGAGTTCATTGCAGAATGGACCCCGACGCCAGACGAAGAAGTTCAAGAAACAAGTCTCCCCGGCAAGGAAACCGATCAGCAATGGGTTATGTACTTTGACGGGGCTTTTTTGCTGCAAGGCGCCGGTGCTGGTGTGCTGCTTGTCGCACCCACCGGAGAGCACCTCAAGTATGTAGTCCAAATGCATTTTCCCCGGGAGAGTTCAACCAACAACACTGCAGAGTACGAAGGTTTGCTTGCCGGTCTTAGGATCGCGGCAGACCTTGGTATCAAAAAGCTCATTATCAAAGGTGATTCACAGCTTGTCGTCAGGCAGGTCAACAAGAACTATCAAAGTCCGTTGATGCAAGCCTACGTAGATGAAGTGAGGAAATTGGAAGAGCGCTTTGACGGTCTCCAAATGGAGCATGTCCCTCGTGCCGAGAACAGCGTTGCTGACGACCTGTCAAAGCGTGCTGCCCTCAAGTTGCCTGTGGAACCAGGAACTTTTGTGCTCCAATTGACTCAACCATCCGTGGCACCATCAATGCGGCAAGAAAAGAGAAGAAAGTTGAACTCTGGCCAGTACTTCCCGACAGAGCTCCCCGGAGCCGCCGGCAAGGAAGTTGCCGGGATCGACACGCTTGCCGGGGAACAACAGGCTCCGGCAGGGCCTCAGGCCCTTGCTGTCGAGACAAATGTTTCCCCGGCGGATGAGATGCCTTTAGTCCTAGTTGTCGAGCCTCAGGCTCCAGCATGGGCGCAGCACATTGTCCACTTCCTTCAGACAGGTGAACTCCCTGAGGAACAAGAAGAAGCGGAGAGAGTAGCCCGTCGGTCTGTTACGTACAAGTTCGTCAATGACGTCCTGTACAGAAAGAGACCAAACGGTGTGAAATTGAAGTGCATTCCTCAGGAGGATGGACTAGAGCTATTGGCAGAGATACATGGGGGCATGTGTGGCTCTCACATAGGGTCAAGAGCGCTTGCCGGGAAAGCATTCCGGCAAGGTTTCTTTTGGCCTACCGCCCTCCAGGATGCGACTGCACTAGTAACCAGGTGTGAAGCGTGCCAGTTTCATTCGAAGAAATTACATCAGCCAGCTCAAGCTCTTCAAACAATCCCTCTCTCCTGGCCATTTTCGGTCTGGGGGCTCGACATACTGGGCCCCTTTCCCCGTGCTACCGGGGGCTTTGAGTACTTGTACGTTGCTATCGACAAGTTCACAAAGTGGCCGGAGGTGGAAGCAGTGAGGAAGGTGACAGCGCAGTCGGCTGTCAAGTTCTTCAAAGGAATTGTTTGCCGTTTCGGTGCGCCTAACAGGATCATCACCGACAACAGCACGCAGTTCACAAGTCGCACCTTCATGCAGTACGTCCAAGACCTTGGCGGCAAGATTTGTTTTGCCTCTGTTGCTCACCCGAGAAGCAACGGCCAAGCGGAGAGGGCCAATGCTGAAGTGGTGCGCGGTCTCAGTACCAGAACTTTTGACAGGCTGAAAAAGTGCGGAAGACGCTGGATTGATGAGTTGCCGGCGGTTCTTTGGTCAATCAGAACGACACCAAATCGAGCCACCGGCCAGACGCCCTTCGCTCTGGTATATGGAGCGGAAGCAGTTCTCCCCAAGGAACTCATATACGGATCTCCTCAAGTGCTCGCTTATGATGAGCTCGAGCAAGAGCAACTGCGCCAAGATGATGCTGTGCTCCTTGAGGAGAATCGTCTTCAGGCTGCTGCGCGAGCTGCACGCTACCAGCAAGCTTTGCGCCGCTATCATAGCCACAAAGTTCATGCCCGAAGCCTTGAGGAAGGTGACCTTGTTCTTCGACGGATTCAGTCCGCCAAGAATTCAAACAAGTTGACGCCAAAGTGGGAAGGCCCTTATCGGGTAGTACGAGTCACCAGGCCTGGCGCTGTCCGCCTGGAGACCGAAGATGGCGTTCCAGTGAGTAATTCCTGGAATATCGAACATCTTCGCAAGTTCTATCCATAAGGCGCGGTTGCCGGGGGCTCCCGGCAACCACCTTTTTGTACAAGTCTTGCCGGCAAGGCATGTGATCCTTTGTACAAAGCTAGGCGCAGACCCTGAGAACAGATGAATAAATTTAAGTGTTGTACATTTCCTTATTGATTCTCATGCTCACATTCATATATGCATGTTTGTCTAAGATGTTGTATGACACCTGGTCCCGGTAAGTTCTAACGAACCGCCAAGGTTTCATCTCTTTATTTTCTCTTCTTTCTTTTTCTTAAAGACAGAAGGATTCCTCGCGTGCACATTTGGCGGGGGGGAAGGGAGACATGAATACCAGTTGGTGACATTCGGAATCGCATGCTTGCCGGAGGAAGAACAAAGCCAGAAAGCTAAGTCCTAAAAGCTTAGAGCAAGTTTTTTTCTTTTAGTACCAAGTTCCTTGGACGATTCCGACCCTTGTATGGAAAATCTGCACGCGAAGGAACCCTTGTTGTAATCAGTTGCGCCCTTATTTTGTTTCGAGTCTGCTCAACGATTTAAGTGGCTGCACTGAGAACGCCAAGGAGTCTTGCCGGCCGATGCGCCTCCGGCAGGCTGCTGAAGTCCCGCACCCAGCGCTCGCGGCAGGTTGCGCGCCGGCAAGTTTTTCAGTAAGCGTAGGATGAACTCCATACATAAAGGAATCAGACAAGGAAAGTAGCTAGCATGAGCCTAAACATGGTTAAATTATATTACATCCATGAGTTGCCGCAGTTCTAACTTGAGACTTAACTGTCTTTTACATGAGATGATGGCGGCAAGAATAAAAGAGAAGCACTCAATCCCTGCGCTGGCCTTCGATCCTTTTGATGGAGTCCACCTTCTCAAGGATTGGCGCGATGCACTTCTCAAGCGCCTCAACATTTGCATCCTTTGGCAGGTGGCCGAGTGCGCTGGAGAGGTCGATGCCGGGATTGCTGTGCACCACCTTGAGGAGCACCTTGCGAAGGACGGCCCGGCAAAGCCGGCGAGTCTCGTTCGCCAGTTGGGTCGCCCGGCTAGACTGGAACGCCCTCAACGCGTTGATGATACTTTCAAAGAACATCGTCAATCTGGCGCTTGGGGATATTCTTTCCTCGGAAGAATATCTGAAGTTCGACAAGCCCATGGTTGACAGTTCTGCGGTAAGCTTCTCCGCGGCAGCAATGAGACGACCAGTCCAGATCTCCACTCCCTTCTCGTACTCGTTTTGGGCAGCGGCGGCGCTCTTGAGCAGGTTCCTCTCTCCTTGGAGATCCTTGAGTAGAGCCTTCTCACGGGCCCTGCCGGCCTCAAGAGATTTCTGCAGCGTGGTCAGCTTCAGCTCCAGAACCGCAATATCATCAGCCGCAGAGGAGAGCTGCTTGGTCTTGTCGGACAGGGCGACTTGCATCTCCGCCAAGGAGTGGAGGGTTTTTTCCCTGTCCCCCTTGAGCGTCGAGAGCTCCTTGCCGTGCTCGTCGAGATCTGTCTCTAGCTTCTTCACTTTGTCGCTCAGCTTGTTCTTGGCGGCCTCTGCAACTTCGGCAGCATCGACGGCCTCCTTGAGCTTGCCGGCGTGACTTGCAGTTAGAGCTTCGAGCGCCTCCTTGTGCTTCTGCTCCAGCTCCTGGGTCCGCCGCGCGACAAGATTTTCAATGTCTTCATCCTTGCTACGAAGCTTGGCGGCGAGCGCCTGCTCACGTGCGGTGAGATCTTCTTCGAAAGCGTCAAGAGCAATGCGGCGCCCCGTCAGGAGAGCATCTTCAGCAGCGATCCTTTGAACAGCTTCATCATGTGCCTTCTCCATGTCTGATTGCTTCAGGAGGACCTCATTCCATTGCTGGCTCACTTGTTCTCGACCGGCAACCAGCTCTTGAAGGGCCTCGGCGTGCCAGATTTGCATTTGTGCGACGCGCCTTTGAAAATCCGCTTCGGCTGCCTCGACAACTGCCATTCTGGAGTCCGCTTTCTCTTTTCGGGCACGATGGAGAGCCTGGAGTTTGCGGAAGTTCTCACCCATGGCCTGAAGGAGCTGATCCTCTTCAGACTTGCCACTGCTAGCGCTGGGATCGTCAACAACTTCGAGCCCGGCAGCGGTAATAATTTCCTCGAAAATTTCTCCTTCGGCTGGTGCCTCGGTGCTTGCCGTCCCTGGCAAGTTGATGAATAGGTTTTCGCCAACCTTGAGATACTTGCTGGATGAGGGCTCGTCAGATGTTGATGGCTGGTCTTCAGTGGCCGCCTCACCAGTGACAGGGGGCTCCGCGGCCGATGCAGCGCCTGGCGCTCCTGCGGCAGGAATGCCGTCAGTATGGTCCCCAGCCTCCCTGTCGCCCTCTTCAGCAGGTTCTTCCGCGATTTCCTTTTGTGCTGTCTTGGCGGCCTCCCCGTCAAGAGCATCACCAGCCCCGGCAACATCATCCTTGGTGGCCTCGCTGGCAGTGATCCTGTCCGCTTCGGCAGCAGCATCCCTGGCGGTCTCCTCGATGACGGCGTCGATGTCCATATGTTCCATCGCAGAGAACTCTGAAGGGTGAAGGAGGAGGTCAGAATAAGATCGAGTTTTTAGATTTTGAAGTGAACAAAGATAAAGAAGTAGGGGGAAAAGAATAACTAGCACTCTGAGGCGATCGAGTACCTGCGTCGGGCTGTCGAGAGGTGGCTTCGCCTCTCCTGGCAACTCCGGTTGCCGGGGGTGGGTTGCCGGAGTCCGTGCTTGTCGGCTCCTCCTCAATCCGGACGGGCTCGTCGGCAGGATCTCTTGCCGGGGATGTGCTTGTGGGCGGAGCGGTCGATGAAGGAGGCACAATGGGGCAATCTTCTCCTTGTTGCCGTTCTTCTCCTGCAAACCCAAAGATATCAGCGACAAGAATGAAAGCCTCGGCACCAGCCAACAGAAAAAGGGACAATGAACTTACGCTGGGGGCTGCATTGAGGACTAGGCTCCGGGCTCACAATGATGGTCTCTGGCACGCTAGTGGAGCCTGCCGGGGGCTCATCGCCCGTAGAAGTCCTTGACCTCTTCGCCATCCTCTCCAGCAAGGTTTCTGTGTCACTGCAGAAACAATACAAGTAAGTCAGTAAGGCTGATGCAGATTGGAAGGTGGAAGTTGTGACAGGTACTCACTCTTCTTCCTCTCGCTCCGGACTGAAGCCGGAGATGTCAAAGTCGACCTCCGTTGTGATGTCTGAGTGGGGAGGCAGAGGAGGGGTCCTGGGCCGCTTGGCTGTGGCAGGCGCCGGGGCAGCCTCTGGCACGGTTGTACGAGACCCTCCTGCCGCTCTGGCGGTGGTCGCTGGTGCGGGTCTCGCGCGCCGCGCGGGCTGTTGACGGGCCCCCTGCCGCGGTCCGGTCTTGCCGGCCACTTTCTTCCCAGGGGATTCGCCGCTCGATGTAGGCTGGCTTGCCGGGACGCCTGATGCGGCTTTCCGAAGGACACGCTTTGTCTTCTTCGGGGGCGAGGGCTCTTCTCGCGTCTCCTCTTCGGCCGTGTCTTCGCCGGATGAGTTTTCAGCGACTGCGCCGCCTTCTTCCCCGGCAACCTTGCTCTCCTCGGCAGGTTTTGCCTCCACTACCACCTCTGCATCGCTGGCTTCCCACTCTGTGAAGCCAACGCTGCCGGCCTCCGCGGCAAGATTCGCTTCCTCCACTCTGGTAGCGATGTATGCTACCTCCTGATCTGTGGTGGCGCGAATAAGATCTGACTCTTGCCGGACAGGCTTCTCCGTCAGATTGTCGAAGAATTTCTGCGCTTCTTCCTCGCTTGGCTCGACCCAGGTCGGGTCAAGGCCGTGGGCGTTGAACATTGGCAAGAAGGCAATGATCGACCCCAATGCAGAGTTGTTGCACAAGGGGACGATCCTTGCCGGCAGCCGGTGCTTGTCTTCGCGCTGGAATAACTTTTGGCGGAGAGCACCAAGCTGCATAGCAGTCAGGTTATTGTTCAGCCCGGGGCGCAGCCTCATGACATCCGCTGCGTTCTTATACTCCCAGGCTGGCCTCCCCCTATTCTGCAGAGGGGCGATGCGGCGGCGGAGGAAGTCGAAGCCGATCATCTCCATTGTCAGCCCGGCAGCCTTCAAGCGGAGGATCCTGGTAGTGGCGATTGTGAGCTTCTCGTCTTCTGCGGCGAGATCACCCCAATCCTTGCCGCGGACCACCTTCTGTCGCCGGGGATGACAAAAAGGATGAGGATCTGCTTCCTGGATCCAGCACCATTCGGCCCGCCACTCGTCCCACTTTTCGCGGTAAACTCCATCTGGGTATATCTCTTTGTTCCAGGCCCTTGGAATCCAAGCAATAGATCCAGAGAGAGCCTCTCCTTTTTGGATTCGAGGATAGAAATAGTGGCGGAAAAGAGCAGAATTGGGGATCACGCCAGCGAAATTTTCACAAAGGTGGGCAAAGATCGACATGCAAAATACGGCATTCGGCGTGAAATCAAGAAGGCGGAAGCCGTATGTATACATGATGTCGTTGAAGAAATCGGAAAAAGGTGGACAGAGCCCGCAATAAAAGTACGCAGTGAAGAAGGGGTATCTGTCCGATCCGCCTTTGGAACTAGCACCTGGGATTACGCGTGTGGTGGGGTGAGCTTGCGTTCCCTTCGCCCACATGCATTGGTATCGTCCCTTCAAAGTTTCGGCGTCGAGCGTCAGAGGGAAGACAACGAGCCTCTTCCGCATCTTCACCAGTTAGCTCTCCGGAACTTCAGCCTTCGCCTCCTTGTCCGTGCCCTTGCCTTTGCTGGCCTTGGGCGGCATGGCGACTGTGGAAATGGAAGCCGGAGGACGGAACGGGCGCGGGAGCAGCGAGCAGAAGAGAAGAAAGGTTTCGCTCTGAGCTCGAGCAGAGGAAGGCGATGGCGATGGCCAGATTGGGAAGAAGAGGGGGGTGAATAGGTTTGCGCCTCCACGACTTCTCCTTTTTATGGGGAAGGAGCGGGGCCACCTTGTTTATCCCCCAATATGAATGCGCCTCTATGGGCGCGAAACAGTTTGCAGCCTTTTTGGCACACTTCCCACATCGCTCGCTCCGTGCGCGTAGTGGGGGCACAGTAAAACAAGATCTTTACGAGCAGTTAATTCCCTGCCACGCGTGCCCGTGCACTGTTTGGGCCTAGCCCAACAACGCCTCGCACTCGTGTATGGCCCAGGCCCGGGGGCTCCTGTCGGTGTACTAAGTATTGGGCCACTAGTACCCCTTACTTGTGCACGGGAAGTTGTAGCCGTCCTCGCAGCAAGGCTTGCCGGGATCAGCTCGAGGTCGATTCAAGTCATCAAGGAAATCATCAAGTCTGATATCTGAGAATCAGTAGATAAGCAAAGCTGGAAATCGAAGGCCAGCTTCCCCGGCAAGATCCTTGCCGGGATGGCCGTGGAGCCCGGCAAGGCTCGGCGCCCGGCAAGATTTGGTTCTCGGCAAGGCCTGGCGCCCGGCAAGGTTTGGTGCCCGGCAAGGATCGGCGCCTGGCGAGATTCCGCCACTGTGCCACCGCTTCGGCACAGTAACAAGTCTGACATTCTGGCTCCTTCCCTGGGTGCGTGGCGGCATGCCAGTGGAGGAGAGCTTGAGCGGTGCTGATGGGATGGCCCCTTTTTCCATCCCCAAGAAAGTGAGGACACCTAAACGGACACCTCACGGTGCATTAAATGCGCTTGTCCTAATCCGTCAGGGGTTAGGTATGATACCCTGTAGCTACTTTACACCTCAATGTATGTACATTTTGCCACTGTGGAGACCCCTTTGAGCATATAAAAGGAGGCCCAAGGCAACTGCTACAGAGGAGGAGAACTTCTGGCCCATTCTGCATGCGTAGTTGCTCTTTGAACGTACTGTTCATTGCGAGCGCTCCTGAAGGCTGGGTTCAAGAACATCAATAAGAACACAAAGCAGGAGTAGGGTTTTGCGCTGATCAGCGGCCCGAACCTAGGTAAAAACCTCCCGCGTCGATCACTGGTTCTGCTCTTTGTGTGTACCTCTCCCCCCGCCGAATCGTAAAGGGGTCTCTCGGGATCCCATAGGTGTCGTACCCCGACATCTAAGCTTGGGGATGCCCCGGATGGCATCCCCTCTTTCGTCTTCGTCTATTGGTAAATTTACTTGAGGCTATATTTTTATTCACCACATGATATGTGTTTTGCTTGGAGCGTCTTGTATGATATGATTCTTTGCTTTTTAGTTTTCCACAATTATCCTATCTATACACACCTTTTGAGAGGGACACACATGAATCGTGAATTTATTAGAATACTCTATGTGCTTCACTTATATCTTTTGAGCTAGGCAATTTGCTCTAGTGCTTCACTTATATCTTTTTAGAGCACAGCGGTGGCTTTATTTAATAGAAATTGTTGAACTCTCATGCTTAACTTATATTATTTTGAGAGTCTCTCTAAACAGCATGGTAATTTACTTAGGTTATGAATTTAGTCCTAATATGATGGGCATCCAAGAGGGATATAATAAAAACTTTCATATAAAGAGCGTTGAATACTATGGGAAGTTTGATTCCTTATGATTGTTTTGAGATATAAAGATGGTGATATTAGAGTCATGCTAGTGAGTAATTATGGATTGGTAGAAATACTTGTGTTAAAGTTTGTGATTCCCGTAGATGCACGTATGGTGAACCATTATGTGATGAAGTCGGAGCATGATTTATTTATTGATTGTCTTCCTTATGAGTGGCGGTCGGGGACGAGCGATGGTCTTTTCCTACCAATCTATCCCCCTAGGAGCATGCATGTAGTACTTTGTTTCGATAGCTAATAGACTTTTGCAATAAGTATATGAGTCTTTTATGACTAATGTTGAGTCCATGGATTATACGCACTCTCAACCTTCCACCATTGCTAGCCTCTAGTACCGCGCAACTTTTGCAGGTGCATTACACCCACCATATACCCTTCCTCAAAACAGCCAACATACCTACCTATTATGGCATTTCCATAGCCATTCCGAGATATATTGCCATGCAACTTCCACCGTTCCGTTTATTATGACATGCTCCATCATTGTCATATTGCTTTGCATGATCGTAAGATAGCTAGCATGATGTTTTCATGGCTTGTCCATTTTTTGATGTCATTGCTATGCTAGATCATTGCACATCCTGGTACCACCGCCGAAGGCATTCATATAGAGTCATATTTTGTTCTAGTATCAAGTTGTAATTCTTATGTTGTAAGTAAATAAAAGTGTGATGATCATCATTATTAGAACATTGTCCCATGTGAGGAAAGGATGATGGAAGCTATGATTCCCTCACAAGTTGGGATGAGTCTCCGGACTTTACAAAAAATAAAAGAGGCATATTGCTTGAGTTTATCCCTCTACATCATGTCATCAAGGGTTAAAGATGGGGGTTTCATCATATTGCTTGAGTTTATCCCTCTACATCATGTCATCTTACTTAAAGCGTTACTCCGTTCTTATGAACTTAATACTCTAGATGCATGCTGGATAGCAGTCGATGTGTGGAGTAATAGTAGTAGATGCAGGTAGGAGTCGGTCTACTTGACACGGACGTGATGCCTATATTCATAATCATTGCCTTGGATATTGTCATAACTTTGCGCTTTTCTATCAATTGCTCGACAGTAATTTGTTCACCCACCGTATTATTTGCCTTCAAGAGAGAACCCTCTAGTGAAACCTATTGCCCCGGGGTCTATTTTCCATCATATATTTTCAGATCTATAAACCAAAAAACCCAAAAATACCTTGCTGCAATTTATTTATTTTTACTTTGTTTTACATTTTAGTAAGCTTTTATATCTATCTCTATCAGATCTCATCCTTGCAAGTGACCGTGAAGGGATTGACAACCTCTTTGTCGCGTTGGGTGCAAGTGTTTGATTGTTTGTGCAGGTGCATAGATTGGAGACTTGCGTGTATCTCCTACTGGATTGATACCTTGGTTCTTAACTGAGGGAAATACTTATCTCTACTTTGCTGCATCACCCTTTCCTCTTCAAGGGAAAAACCAACGCAAGCTCAAGAAGTAGCAGTGCTGACCGAGAGCCTGATGCCCTGCCAGGAATGGGCACGGGACCTTTGCAATTCAGTTATGAGACAACTAGTCTGCGGCTTCATCATTGCCGACGGCGGCCGTGTCAATCTCGATCCCGACGATGTGGTGGCCAGGCTCGAGCGCACCCTTGGCGGAGTTGACGTCACCGACGACGTAGAACATCGCCAACGTGATATCTTAAGGATGCAGGTGATGGACGGAATTTGCTACCAGGGCAGAGACATGGAAATGGAGCGGTTCTGCGGGCATGTCATGCATGCGATTGCATGTTGTCAAGCTCTACTAGAAGAGGCCCAGCAGCCCCAAGAGCCTTCCAGCGCCAGCAGCTCCATAGGCGATGGCGGGTCTGGACACTTGGAATGAATGGCCGCAAGGGTGCTATAATGATCATGGAGTCCGAGAAGACCGTCGTCGGAAGGCCGCCAGCTCAGCCTTTTAGCCTATATTTTATTATAATTGTATGCAAATGTCGCATATCGACATTTTAATTCACTAAGCATATGTAGGTCGTGAGTGTTTTGGGCGTTGCCACATGTGGCATTTTAAATTATCCTAAATATGTAAGACAATTATTAACCGTTGCCATTGTAAATTTGCCTCAACGGCGAGCAGAGCACACGCAAGGCCGCCAAAGCGGAGTGCGCCGCGGCCACCTCAATGGCGAGCAAAACGCGCGAACGGACGCGAGCAGAACGCACCGCGGCCGCCTCAACGACGAGCAGCCATATGAAGGTGTGTTTCGGGCTTCGAGCCCAAAACCATCATTAAATTTTGACCTTGTTTCTCGTCACATTTCAGATTACAACGCAATAAGTAATTGCAAATCTGTTCACACCAATCAAACCTAAATGTGTTCACACTTAGCACCGGGCTATAAAAACTACCCACTCGAAAATTACTTCACAGTTCCTCTCCTCATCACCCACAAAACAGGTCTTTCCTGTCAAGTCTTTCTACCATGACCGGTAGGAGGAGTTTCGGGTCGACATATAACCAGGGAGCAAAGACCAAGGCCGCGGAAGCACTAGAGAGGTCCCGCCGCTATGCGGCAGCCGCAACAGAGATGCCCTGGCATGCCGCGGAGCCCTCGAACGAGTTCTCACCGGCACACGAGGGCTCTCACAAGCGCACTCGCCGCGTCGACAATCGCAACGAGCTGGCGGTGTTGAAGTCCTTGGCCAGCGACGACGACATTCTCGCTATCCTAATTAAGCAGCAGGAGCTGGTCGACGGCTTGATGAAGCTGCTCGAGATTAGCGATGCCTCGGTTGAGAAGGCGACCGGCCTCGTCGAGCAACTCATGGGTGACAATGCGAAGCTCCTCAAGGCGCTCGCCGAGAAGGAGGAGGAGGCCGCCAGCTGTAAGAGGCTGCATGAGCAGAGCAGTGCCTCGGGGATGACGCTGAAAGCGATCGTCGAGGAACTGATGGGTGACTTGAGGAAGCTCCGGATCGAGCGCGAGCAGAAGGTGGAGGAATCCGTGGCTGCTGTCAAGCAAAGTCGTGAGGAATTGAAGAAGGAGCTGGAGGATCTCGTCGCCCGGCGATCCATCGAGGAGTAGAGACAGTAGCGACCCAGATCGTTGTCTGCGATTTCCTTCTTCTCTTGCCCCCGTGTCTTCTGGGCTTTGCCGCATGTGGCATTTTAAATTATCCGGAATATGTAAGACAATTATTATCCGCACCATTGTAAATTTGTCGTCGTATTATCCATTGCCATTTTATTTGTCGTCGTATTATCCGTTGCCCTATGTGGCATTTTAAATTATCCGGAATACGAGTTGAAAACACGAACAAAGCAAATGCTAACGTTGAGCGGGGCCATGGGATCACAAGCAAACACCCTCCGTCCAGGTGCTTTAATTAACCACGTGTTAAACAGCGGCTCGGCCACCATTAATGGAGAAGTTGTGAGCGAGGCGGGCGGCTGGTGGATGGAGGTCAAAGAGCTCGCTTCCCGGTGAGCATGCGCGGCCTTGACTTCTCGCACGTGTCCCGTCGAGCCTGCGAGGTGGACAGGTCACACACGTCCCGTCGAGCCTGCGTGGCGGACTGCTTGCACGCATCCCGTCGAGCCTGCACGGTGGACTTCTCGCGCTCGTCCCATCTAATCAAATAGCTGCACGCACGCCACCGAGTATGGTTAAATTTTGGCACAAAATACAAAGATGACCAATGAACAAGGACCGAGGTAGTACTATCCCATAAGAAAAGAGGGACGCGTGGCTGCACTTAAATGGTTACGAGAACACACACGGTTCATATAATACAACCGTTTGCGATATTAGCATGTCAGCTATTTGTTTTCAAAGGACTTCATTGGCTATTAATGTGTGCACCTTGTCTCAAACTGGACGATTTTTTTAACACGGCATATATGTGCCATGTCATAAAACCATGCCAAGTTTCATGTTTTTGGGTGAGTTTTTGATTTACTGGGATTTAAAAACCGAGATTCTCATTGTTTCAGGACGACGAGACATTTGTAATTCATTCCCGTTCCTTCAATGAGACCTAAAGATGCACCCAATGACACATGTATGATTTTCCACCCATTTTGCTTCACTGGAGCATGTGCTTGTAGTTCAAATTTGAATTATGGACTATATTAAATGCCTAGAAAACTCAATTAAAATATAAAATGGCCAAAAAAACACTGAACAGTTTCAAATTTCAGCATGACACTCCTGTTATTCTATGTTGCCTGTAGAAAACAAAATACAAGGCGAGAAGAGGGGGCGATTATCGTTTCGCCCACAAGAGGGGCATGTTTTCCTACCGGGACCACGAGGGTTGCGAGAAGCTTCGGTTTGTAAGAGGCTTGTAATATAGCTTGGCCCAAATTGGACAATTTTTTTATCACAACATATACGTGCCATGTCGTGACACCATGCCAAGTTTCATGATTTTCTGGTGAGTTTTGGATTTACGGAGATTTAAAAATCAAGATTCGCAACATTTGAGGCCGAGCCAGGATGCCGAGACGGTTGAATTCATTCCCATTCATTCCATGGGACCTAAACATGCACCCCAAGGACACATGTACGATTTTTCTAGCCATTTTTGTGCACTGGAGCATGTATTTGTAGTTCAGATTCTAATTATGGACATTAAATGCCTAGAAAACTCAATTAATGTATAAAAAAGGTCAAACAAACCCTGAATAATTCCAAAGTTCAGCATGAATCTCCCGTTGTTCCATGTTGTGTGTAGAAGAAAATACAAGGCGAGAAGAGGGAGCCATTATCATTTCGCCCACAATGGGACACGATTCCCTATCGAAACCATGAGGGTTCTTGCGAGAGGCTCTAGTTTGTAAGAGGTTTGTAATAAAGCTTGGCCCAAATTGGACAATTTTTTTATCACGACATATATGTGCCATGACGTGACACCACGCCAACTTTAATGATTTTCTAGTGAGTTTTGGATTTACGGAGATTTAAAAACCGAGATTCCAAATGTTTGAGGACGAGCCAGGACGTCGATACGGTTGTAATTCATTCCCATTCCTTGCATGTGACCTAAACATGCACCCAAGGACACATGTATGATTTTTCTAGCCATTTTGGTGTACTGGAGCATTTATTTGTAGTTCAGATTTGAATTATGGACATTAAATGCCTAGGAAACTCAATTAATGTATAAAAAGGCCAAACGAACCCTGAATAATTTTAAATTTCAGCACGGATATCCTGTCGTTCCATGTTGCCTGTAGAAAAAAAATACAAAGCGAAAAGAGGCAGCGATTATTGTTTCGCCCACAAGGGAGACACATTTCCCTATCAGAACCACAAGGATTCTTGAGAGAAGCTCCAGTTTGTAAGAGGCTTGTAATAAAACTTGCCCCAAAATGGGCAAAAAGAATTCCACGACATATATGTGCCATGTGTAGGAGATATGCCCTAGAGGTAATAATAAATGTTATTGATTATCTCCCTGTTCATAATTAGGTTTATGTTCCATGCTATAACTGCTATGGTTCTCGAGTCTGCAAATAAAACGAGGCTCGGAGGAAGACTCATATGCACGTGTGGAATAATAAATGATAAAATGTATTCCTAGTCAAGCCTCTATGACTGGCTCAAGTATTGCATGATGATCCTGTTTTCCTGATCATGGGCATGACTATGCCAGCAATTTTGAGGGCACAATGTTAACAGAACATTTGTGTTGAATCGACCCGATTGATGTTATGCTATGAGGTTCTTTCGTCACAAGTTAATGGTTAATAACACAGAGATGGTTAATGTTTGCATGATTCCTTAGACCATGAGAGTATCGAGTTTCTTCATGCTTGCTTCATGAACTTTGGGGTTTGTTAAACGTCATCCGTAAATGGGTGGCTATTACGGCGGCTTACGGGTTCATGGAAAAGTGTGTCAAGTAACTTGATAGCTCAAGATTGGGATTTGCTCCTCCGGCGATGGAGAGATATCTCTGGGCCCTCTCGGTATTACGGTATCCATCATCGTTTGGCCAGACACTTTGTGATTTGATCACGGGGATGCCGGAACATGGTAACGAGAAAAGAGAACAATACCGGTAACAAGGTAACTAGCATAGTGGACAAGTGTTGATCCACGGGAATGCCAACATGTCTCACCTCGGGTATTTGTAACATATCACGAAGCAACAGGAATAGCACACGGCAACTGGAGGTTCACTCGAATATTCATTCGTGTGGGTATAGGGGTCAATATGGGTGTCCACGGCTCCGATGTTGATCATTGATCGGAAGGGGTTCCGTGTCATGTCTATACTTCACCGAACCTATAGGGTCACACGCTTAAGGGTCATCTATCTGCTGAATACTAGATAGGGAGTCTGAGAGAAAATCACCGGAAAAGTTTCGGACACCGAAAAGTTTCGGACAGCGGAAAAGTTCCGCAGAGAGAGGTCACCGGATGAGTTCCGGTGAAACTGAAAGTTGTTTCAGGGGATACCATTAAGTCAAAATGGTTTCGGCACATGCCTGATAATTCTTGGAGGATACCAGAATCATTCTGGAAACTTCTGGGAATTTTCTGGAAGAAAAACCGGAAATGTTCCGGGGCTGCCGGAACCGCTTCAGATGCTTTTCGCAGATGAAATCACTAAACTGGAATTGTTCCAGAACGCATTGAAAATTATTTTAGTGGGTACTGGAAATGTTCTAAGCCCACATAAATATTTTCAGTTCGAACGGACGCTGAAAAATGTCGTCGTGAATAGTGAAAGTGCTTTTTGGGAATTTTATGGAAAGCACCTTTTTGGAAATTCCAAAAGGGCCTTCTAGAAGGGGAAGGAGGGCATGGCACCTCATGGGGGGGGGTCCCCCCCCAAGGGTGGCCGGCCAAGGAGGTGGAGCACCATGGTGCTCCACATGGCACTCCCATATGGCATATTCCCTTTTGGAAAGGGATATTCCAAGGGCACTTTGGGGTTTTTGTGTGACAATTTTACCCCTTGGCTAGCCTATATATAGGAGTGATCTTGGCAGCCATTTCCCCATCCTTAGCTCTCACACAAGCCATGCATGATCTGGCATTCTCTCCACCTCCCAGCGAAATAGTTTCGTAGAGCCGAAAGGCTGTCTGGGTTCCGGTGGGAACTAGTTCTGGACGGCGAAGCCCTGCCGGATAGATGACACCGTATGTGTGCAACTCTGTAGAGAGGTCGTAGTTTCGATCTTAGTGCCCGAGGGGCTGTTCGAGAGTGCCTCCCGAAGGGCTGTCCAAGTGACGGTCCGAGTTCTGTGAGTCCTCCCGAAGGGCTGTCCGAGTGACCGTTCGAGTTTCGAAGGTCCTCCCGAAGGGCTGTCCGCGACATCGTCTGGGGGACTGTTCGACAGCCTCCCGGAGGGCTGTCCGAAGGGAAGACGAGGGTATACATCCTCGCGGTTGGGAGGTTGTAAATCCTAGCTGCGGGGATCTGCACCGCCGATCGTCATCGACTCTACTTCCGCTGCGCTTCGAGTCGGTAACGAAAATGATCAAACCTTGTATGCAGTCTCCATAGTGGTCCTGGGCTGGTGCGTAGGTCGGAAAATTTTTGTTTTCTGCTGCGTTACCCTACACCATGTCGTGACACCATGCCAAGTTTCATAATTTTTGGGTGAGTTTTGGATTTACGAGGATTTAAAAACTGAGATTCTCAATGTCCGAGGCCGAGCCAGACACCGAGACAGTTGTAATTCATTCCCATTCTTTGCATGGGACCTAAACATGCATCCAAGGACACATGTATGACTTTTGTAGCCATTTTGGTGCACTAATTTGAATTATGCACATTAAATTAATGCTTATAAAACTTAATTATAATGTATAAAAAAGGCCAAATGAACCCTGAATATTTAAAGCAGTTCTGGTCAACCGTCTGTCACCCGTGGGTAAGCACTGTGCGCATGCGTCGTGCTAGCTCACGCTTTCTTCTTTACTAAGTTTTCCATATTAATGTTGTTATATATCCAAACACGCTACCGTTTTCCTCCACTCCTCCCATCGGTTTCCCGCCTCTTCTCCCATCGGTTTTCCGCTGCCAGTGTCAGTGCTCATAGAAGGCTAGGCGGCGACACACCGGCCATGTAAAAATTTGCACACAGTTTCTAAAAGCACAAACGTGAGTGATAGTAGGGAGTAGGTCCCATAGGGTGACCAGCGTGAAACGCCTTAAAGGCAAGGAGGCAATTCTTATCAGCAAGGGGCGGTTTCCCATCCGCTAACCTAGTCGAATAGAATGCAGAACTTAAGCGTGCTGGGGCTGGAGTAGTCTTAGGATGGATGACCCGGTGGGAAGTTGCGTATCTCAAGCTTCATTAAAGCGCCATGATACGGTCATTATAGACATTTATCATCTAAATGTATCTGTAGTGACCTGTCATGACGATTATATAAACCTTAGGATCCTTGTTTTGGTAATTTATAGAACTAGCAAACATGCCCGTGCGTTGCAACGGGAGACAAGAAAAATCATACGTCCCTAACCCAGCAAGCATGGGTCAATACACCCACATGTCCACTCATCGTTTTCGACACAGTGTACCACCCGTGTTATCGCGTATCCTCCTTCCTGTCATCATAAACAAACTGTGGCCAAGGTGTCCACCTAATATCAAGTCGTCCAAACATGGTCAGCCCCAAGGCGATGAGCTTGCCACGATACAACAAACTTGTCATTGAAACATGTCTGCGCAAGAATGTTTAAACTTTAAAAACTAATCTCATCAGCTGGATGTGAGATCCGCCCTCCACAAGATACTCCCTGCACGCGTGTCGCTGCTTATCTTGTAATGTTGTGGACTTGTTTAACAGAAGGAGGGCAGATCCTGCACGTGCCCGCACATGCCTCTTTAGTGTTTGGACACCATCTAATGGGCGTCACTCCGTCCCGCCATGCATGCACGCAACTTGAGACCAATGAGCCTAGGCTCGAATCTTCTCTCCTTGTTGGCATACCTTCTCCTCCATGCCCCCTCCACTCGTTGCAAACAAAATGGAAGCCCAAACAAATCTTCCACCCTGCTTGATCCTTCTCGAGGCACCCAATTCCATTGGCAACGAAGCCCGACACATGTTTCCACATCCTAAAAAGAGATTGCATGGTTCAGACTTCAGACTCAAGATGTCTGACAATGAACATATGTTCTTGCCGAGACCAAACAGGGAGATATCATTTATAACAACCACAGTGTGTATTTTCAGCAATACAAAAATGTGCAATTATTGTAGCAGAAATAGCACCGCTGTTACAAAAAAAATGTAGATGAGTGCCAATTATTTGAGTATTGATCCATTAGGCTTGTATGGATACACCGCAACATCAATTGTGATTGATGACCAGGAGATGCTTTGTGATTCATAAGCCTAATGCAAGCAGAAAATGGATGAATACACGGAGTGTTAGATTTTTCTTTCCGTCCAAAAGAAACTCCTTGGTAATTCGGTAGTCGTGCACAGACCCCAAGCTTGATCAGGAGAACAAGAAGGACCTAAAGTAGATACCCTATCTTCCCAAAATCCACTGGCTCCGGAAATCAACGATAATTGACTATGTCCCCTAGCATCACAACACAAGAAGGAATTTACTGGAAGTAGACCATGGAAAACTGAACTGAGCATAGAGCCACGCTGCAATAGAAATTAAACCCACTTCTGGGCGCTATCATCAATGAACGTCCTCATCATATTTTTTTGATTCGGTAGTGGGGCAGAGTTATCATTGACATATGATTTAGCTCCCAAAGGAACTGGAACCACCAACTCATCAACCTGCAAACTACCATTTGTCCGAACGCTACAGAAACGATCTACGTTTCAAGATACATGCAGAAGTATAGACTGTTAGGACTCCTCTTTCAGTTTTTGGTAAACAAAAAGGTATGTTGGGGCATAGCAAGTTGAAATCACCCGACAAACAAATAGTTAATCAGGATAAAAGACATATTACTATTTCTGTGAGGTTCTCATAGAAAAGCATCTATCTAGAATCTCACTGCAAAGAATTACGTAGTCATGAGCCAAAGGGGGTCCAAACAAACAACCTCATATATGCTAATTGATTTCGACAACCTATATCCATACTAATAACTTTTCCAGACAGTACTAAAAGATAATTAGGAAATTGTCCAATTGAATGATGAAAAACAAAAATGAAAGACAAAAATTTGGTCATATGCACTTGATCTCTCCACAAGAATCAAAAGTCTTCCATCCTATTGGCCGTCAACTTCAAGCTCTCATGTAGTACTAAGCCCTCTGAGCCACAAACAAACAGAAACCACGATGACCACAAAGAATTGATAGTGCTATAGTAGCCAACGACTGATTTGTGATCAAGGCGGGGGTATTGAGTAATCGTACAACGCCGCTAATGAGCCCAGTAAATAATATCCATGTGATTCTTCATGCTTTGCTTTTAATCTTTGATGCATTATAGTTTCTTCTTAAAATTTTCTTTGGTTGAAATGTTTTATTTTTCAAGATCAGCCATAAAAAACCTTCAATTTTCAGGGGAAGCTTCACCTTCCAAAGAAATATTTATATGCAAATCTGAGGTGCCACATAGGTTTTGTTGACAACTCATGGAGACTTGCCAAAATAGCTTTTGTTGATTTCTCATCTAATAGCACAACGGAACCATCCTGGAGCTGGATATGGCTACTCCTCTCCAGCAAGTTTTCAACAGCTCCCTGCAACGGTAATAAGCAATCAAGACACATCATCATGCACTTGAGTGCCACTCCAGCAGACATAGAAACAATGAAATAATGTAATTGTGATCATAGTCAGACGCCTCACTCCGTCCTGTCCCAACTCCCAAGCTCCCTTGTCCCTCGATTCTCTGCCCACCTCTCGCGACGTTGGTTCCAAAGCCGGCTCTAGTATCCTCGTTGTTCGTGTCCCAATTCATGTGTTGTGGCACCGTGATCGGAACTGGATTGGGCCGTCGACGCCGATTGATCCGTGGGCAGTCCGTCTCCATATGCTAGCTTGATTTTCTCCACTTAGAAGAACAGGGTGGGTGGTTAGTACGAACGCTGTAAACCTATGCTGGATCGGTGACGATGGTGCCCGCCACGAGAGGCTCCGCCTTAGCCATGACCTTGACGGGTCAGTCAAGATGCGCGGTGCTGGCCCAGCATGCCTGAACCCTATGCTGGACGACTTCGGCGATGACGATCCTCGCCATGAGGAGACACTCTCCTCGTCCGCGCGACCTCCGTACGGACGGCGGCTAAGATTTGGCTGGGACTTCTTACCCGAGTTGTATATTGATGTGTTTACTCGTGTTTGGACGGGAGACGCACTATGTTTTTTTAGGCAAGCAAACACACTACGTATGACCTAGGGGAGAGAAGGCAACATACACAAAAACCACCAAACAGACCAAACGGACAAAACAAACCAGGAAAAAAAATGTAGATCCTTAAATCTCATCCGTCAATCTTTATGGTTAACTCAAAATCAACGGATATAAAGAGATGACGGATGAAGAACTATGAAAGCATCCGTCCTTTATTATTAGGAATAGATATGTTTTTTTATTGGTTATTTTTTGTTCTAAAAAATCGAAGAATGATCGACATCTATAGGCCCACACAAACTATCCCTTTGACCCAACGCACGAGAAGGGTTTCCTCTTTGCTTTGTGTGCTATGTTAGAGCAAATGAAGTTTCAGCACATGCGTTAGACGACACCCCCTACCCCCCCACCCACCTCGAAGTTGCGGAACCGACATCGTACGTCTTTAACCTGGTAGGGGGGTACGATGTTCAGTTTGTAATGTTACTAGTGTAGTTGGTGCCCCATCGAATTTGTGCATTCGGGATTTGAACTAATCACACACCAGACCCATACATTTTTTTGGGCCGCATGCAGGGTATAGGGGGTGTTCTAATCGAGTACGTCTTTCTTGTGCGGTTTATAGACGCCGCACATATCTGTGGGCTCCCCGAGGTCTATATATATATATCATCCTTGACCGATAACGAGGGGGCCCACACAATCTATACCTTTGACCCAACATAGGAGAAGGGTTTGACCATGATGGTTTCCTATTGCTATGTGTGCCATGTTAGACCAAATAAAGTTTGAGCGCATGCGTTGGACGACCCCCCCTCCCGCCTCGAAGTTGGGGAACCGACATCATACGTATTGAACCTGGCTTGGGGTCAGGTACGGTGTTCTGTTTGTAATGTAGTTGGTGACAAATCGAAGTTGTGCATTGGTGATTTTAACACATCACACACCACCCATACATATATTCGGGCCGCATGCAGTGTATAGGGGGTCTTCTGACCGACCACATCTCCCTTGTGCAGTTTTTTTGTGACGACACACATATCTATGGGCTCCCCGGGTGTACATATATCATCCCTTTGACCGATAACGAGGGGTATGTGTTGGCCATGAATGGATTCCTCCTAGTTCGTGTTAGGACCGGTCACCGTCACATGTCGTTCAAGCAAAGTTTGAGCTCATGCGTTGTCAGGATTCCCTCCCACACGCTCGGATTGGTGGGTTGGACCGGCACCGTACCCTGCGTATCTCGCCCTAAATTACCTGGCTTTCATGGTGGTTGTCTGTATCGAGAGGCAGGCGCCACATCTAAATTGTACACTATTCGATATTGAAAACACACATCACCCCTTCCAACGTACATCATTTTGGGCCGCATGCAGGTGGTGCTGGTTTTGTGGTCCCTCTCGTGTGATTTTTGATGATGGTTCAATCTATTGGCCCAAGCGGTTTATATATATATATCCTATCCATTTTTTATCGACAACAACAGTTGTTGTTTGACCAAGCGATAGATTCACTGGTCCGTCTTATGGTAGGTCATGGCGACATGCATGTATGACCAAAGTATCAGTACGTGCATCCGCCCCGCCGACACGAAGTGGGAGGTGGGTCAAGCACCCTAGCTAGGTAGCTACGAGATTATGTCATTATAGATATATCCAAGGGTGCTTTCGGGTTTGCAAGGCAGGTGCCACCAAAGTTGTGCATTGTGTATTTAAAGTTTTAAACATCACACCCTATATTCCTACATATATTTGGCCACTTCCAGGTGGTTCTTGACTTCTGGCCCCTCTCATCGATCTTCGACGACACGCCCAACCATGGGCCTGCGCGGTCAAAGTTGTGCACTGGGATTTTGAACATCACAGACCACCCTTTTCATTCATATATATTTGGGCCACATGCTGGTGTGGCTGTCTTTTGACCCTCTCTGATGTTTTTTTGCTGCGAAGACTCGGATGACGCTCAACGGACACGGGTGTACTGGCTTAACCGTGTGTGATGCAAGCACTGTGAAATCACCACAACCGCGCAAGCGCGATCAAGGGTGCAGGTAGTGGATTAACCGTGTGCGATGCTAGTGGATTGTGAAATCACGACGACTGCGCAAGTGCGAGTAGGGGTGGAGGTAGTGGCTTAACCGTGTGTGATACAAGTGCGCTGTGAATCACCACGACTGCGCAAGCGCGAGCAAAGATGGAGGTAGTGGCTTAACCGTGTGCGATGCAAGTGCGTTGTGAAAACACCACGACTGCGCAAGCGCGAGCAAGGGTGAAGGTACTGGCTTAACCGTGTGCGATGCTAGTGCGCTGTAAAATCACCACCTGCGCAAGCTAAAGGTAGGTAGTTTATTTAGATTGAATTTCACGTCCGCGTTTGAAAATTAGGATGAACCGTGTGCGATAGACCAGCTAGCTAGAAATCTAAAAACAAACTACCCGCCTTGAGCATTGCAAAAATCGGCGGTTCCGCCGCTTTTCCTTATTATCATACACGCATATTCTTATTGGACCATGTGCGATCTTGGGTGCTCCCGCCCCGCATCATTTCCTTTACCCAAATTTTAGTAGTCGCGGTACTTCAACCGTCGCCCCCACTCCTCCAGCACCGACCTTATAGTAAAGTTGTAGTAGCCGAGGCATTTGAACCGTCGCCCTCCCTCGTCCACCACCATCTCCACCCACCATTACTAAAATTTTCAGTAGCCGCGGCGTATCCTCAAATACCACCCCGCCCCCTCCCCCCCTCGAACCCTAGCTCGCCGCCGCCAACCCCTACCGGTCTGCCCGTTCCTCCTAGCTTAGATAATAAAGTTCAAGTTACCCAGCGATTCCCATACCGTCGCCCCATGATGACCCACAATTATTGGGGATCTATCGTAGTCCTTTCGATAAGTAAGAGTGTTGAACCCAACGAGGAGCAGAAGAAAATGACAAGCGGTTTTCAGCAAGGTATTTTCTGCAGGCACTGAAATTATCGGTAACAGATAGTTTTGTGATAAGATAATTCATAACGGGTAACAAGTAACAAGTGTAACAAAGGTGCAGCAAGGTGGCCCAATCCTTTTTATAGCAAAGGACAAGCCTAGACGAACTCTTATATAAAGCAAAGCGCTCCCGAGGACACATGGGAATTATTGTCAAGTTAGTTTTCATCATGCTCATATGATTTGCGTTCGTTACTTTGATAATTTGATATGTGGGTGGACCGGTGCTTGGGTGCTGTCCTTACTTGGACAAGCCACCCACTTATGATTAACCCCTCTCGCAAGCATCCGCAACTACGAAAGAAGAATTAAGATAAATCTAACCATAGCATGAAACATGTGGATCCAAATCAGCCCCTTACGAAGCAACGCATAAACTAGGGTTTAAGCTTCTGTCACTCTAGCAACCCATCATCTACTTATTACTTACCAATGCCTTCCCCTAGGCCCAAATCATGGTGAAGTGTCATGTAGTCGACGTTCACATAACACCACTAGAGGAAAGACAACATACATCTCATTAAAATATCGAACGAATACCAAATTCACGTGATTACTTATAACAAGACTTCTCCCATGTCCTCAGGAACAAAAATAACTACTCACAAAGCATGTTCATGTTCAAAATCAGAGGGGTATTGAATATCATTAAGGATCTGAACATATGATCTTCCACCAAATAAACGAACTAGCATCAACTACAAAGAGTAATCAACACTACTAGCAACCCACAGGTACCAATCTGAAGTTCTGAGGCTAATATTGAATACAAGAGATGAACTAGGGTTTGAGAGGAGATGGTGTTGGTGAAGATGTTGATGGAGATTGATCCTCCCTCGATGATAGGATCGTTGGTGATGACGATGGCTTCGATTTCCCCCTCCGGGAGAGAAGTTTCCCCGGCAGAATCGCTCTGCCGGAGCTCTAGATTGCTCCTACCCAGGTTCCACCTCGAGACGGCGGCGCTTCGTCCCAAAAGCTATCCTCTGATTTTTTTTCCAGGTCAAAACCCTCCATATAGCAGAAGATGGGCACCGAAGACCTACCAGGGGTCCCACAAGCCCTAGGGGTAGGGTGCGCCCCCAGGCTTGTGGCCACCTGGTGGGTCCCCTCTGGTATTTTCTTCGCCCAATAATTTTTATATATTCCAAAATAATTATCCGTAAATTTCCAGGACTTTTGGAGTTGTGCAGAATAGGTCTCTCAGATTTGCTCCTTTCCGGTCTAGAATTCCAGCTGTCGGCTTCTCCCTCTTCATGTAAATCTTGTAAATAAGAGAGAAAAGGCATAAGTATTGTACCATAATGTGAAATAACAATCCATAATCCAATAAATATTGATATAAAAACATGATGCAAAATGGACGTATCAACTCCCCCAAGCTTAGACCTCGCTTGTCCTCAAGCGAAAGCTGAGATGGATAATCATGTCCACATGTTTAGAGATAGAGGTGTCGATAAAATAAAATACGGACATGAGGGCATCATGTCATCTTTAGAACAGCAATATATTGTCATATAACTTCTTATGCTAAAGTGATAATCAGTTCACAAAGTAAAGTATGAATCAAAAACTTTATTGAAAACCAACAAACTATGGTCCCAGTCATTGAAGCAATTGCAATTTATCATAACATCAGAAAGAGTCAATATAAGAGCTTGTCTAGCAAATCCACATACTCAATCATTTTTTAGTCTTTCATAATTGCTAACACTCACGCGATACTTATGAAATCAAAGCTTCAATCAGACACATAGAAAGATAGGGGCTTATAATTTCGCCTCCCAACTATTTACCTCAAGGGTAATGTCAACAATAATAACTCATGATCACCTACATCCGAGTGGATATATGTGTCTAGATCTTTCCCCAACACATGACGCTTGCCAAAAGAAAAAGGTGAAATATAGGAAGTGGAGGTTGTCGTGCGCAATATAAAGTGAAGATCACCATGACTCTTGCATAAAGATAAGTACTAAAAAGTAAAAAATTGGCCCTTCGCAGAGGTAAGCAGAGGTTGTCATGCGCTTTTTGGTTGGATGCATGAAATCTTAATGCAACGGAACGTCACTTTATATTGCCGCTTGTGATAGAAAACTTTATTATGCAGCCCGTCACTTTTATTTCTTCCCCATCACAAGTTCGTATAAAGTTTATTTTCCCCACATTAATAGATCATACATATTTAAAGAGCAATTTTTATTGCTTGCACCGATGACAACTTACTTGAAGGATCTTACTCAATCCATAGGTAGGTATAGTGGACTCTCATTGCAAAACTGGGTTAATGGTGTTTGGATGCACAAGTAGTATCTCTACTTGGTGCGGAAGTTTTGGCTAGTATGAGGTGGAAGCAAGCGTCACATGTTAGAGGATCCATGACAATATAACTTCTATTCGGAAATAAGCAAACATAACTCATTATGTTGTCTTCCTTGTCCAACATCAACTTCTTAGCATATAATATTTTAATGAGTGTTTATAATCATAAAAGATGTCCAAGATAATATATTTATATGTGAACCTCTCTTTCTTTATTACTTCCTTTTAATTGCAACAATGACCAACACTATGTTTGTCAACCCACAACAAGTTTCAATTCTCATACTTCTTATATGTGAAGTCATCACTCTCCATAAGATTATTATATACTCTTTTATTCTCTTTTTTCTTTTCCCTTACTCAAAAATACTCTTTATTATATAACTCTCACACCCGATTACATAGAGGGAACTCAAAGCAAAATCCAAAAACTAGATCATACTAAAATTCTTATTCTACAAGATCAAGATATAACCAAAAGGATCGAACTAAGAAAAAACGATAAAAGTAAAGATATGATGGTGATACGATACCGGGACACCTCCCCCAAGCTTGGCACAAGCCAAGGGGAGTGCCCATACTCGTGTACTGAAGTCTCCTTCTTCGGAGGTGGTGGTGGTGATGAGGTTGATGATGTGGGAAGCTTGTCCTCCGTCTTCCAAGGCATAGGTTCACCATCGTAAAAAGATGAACGAGTCTCCAGGATCCTCAAATCTGCAACCAAACTCATCCTCTTAAATCTGTATTCATACTCACAGTTTTGGTTTTGCAAGTCATAGATCTGGGCTTGGAGATGCTCGATTTTCTCATGAAGCTTGAAGATGGCCTCCCCGATGTTCTTGGCGTCTAGCTGGTGGTCACGAGTAAATTCCGTAATCATGGAGTGATTGGCGTTGAGTCCGCATTCCACCATCCCTTGGCACTTGAAGACTTGCTGCTCCATCGCTTCGAGCCTGGTCTCCATGCTTTCGGTCTTCTTTGGCCCTTGAACATCCTGGATGTGCAGCACCCCCTCACGCACCTCAATGGTTTGAGGGTGTTGCAGTACCTCCGCAAGGTAGGGGTTGATGACCTTCTCGAAGAACTTGTCCTTCGAAGAGCTTGGGGACGTCATGGCGATCTAGATCTATCAGAAAAACAGCTCGAAACAAGAACAGAGGATATTGCCGTGGTACGGTGGTCAAAACCTTCAGGAGATTATATAATGATTTTTTCCCTACTATGTGGAGTATCCTACAAGAAAATAGAGTTCTGAGGGCACACGAGGTGGCCACAAGCCTGGGAGGCACGCCCGGGGGGGGGGGGGGGTAGGGAACGCCCCCACGACTTGTCGCCTCCTCGTGCACTATTCAGACTACTTTTTATTTTTCTAATTTTTTAAATATTCCAAAACGGAGTAAAATTGCATTTAGAAGACTTTTGGAGTCGGTTTACTTACCGTATCACATACCTACTCCCTTTCAGGGTTCTCGCGTGTTCTGGTAGGTTTCCTTTATGTACTCCTCCGGTGTTATGGTATTAACAATATTGGTTTCAACATTTATGGGAGTACCTGAGATATAATGTTTGATTCTTTGCTCGTTTACCACCTTTGGGTTATTGCCCTCGGCATTGTTGATTTTGATGGCACCGGAACGATAAACTTCCTCGATAATGTAAGGCCCTTCCCATTTAGAGAGAAGTTTTCCTACAAAAAATCTTAAACGAGAGTTGTATAGCAAGACATGGTCACCTACATTGAATTCTCGCTTTTGTATCCTTTTGTCATGCCATCTTTTAACCTTTTCTTTAAACAACTTGGCATTTTCATAGGCCTGGGTTCTCCATTCATCAAGTGAGTTAATGTCAAATAACATCTTTTCACCAGCAAGTTTGAAATCATAGTTGATCTCTTTAATTGCCCAATAAGCTTTATGTTCTAGTTCAAGAGGTAAGTGACATGCTTTCCCATATACCATTTTATACGGAGACATACCCATAGGGTTTTTATAAGCAGTTCTATAAGCCCATAATGCATCATCAAGTTTCTTAGACCAATTCTTCCTGGATCTATTAACAGTCTTTTGCAAGATCAATTTTATTTCTATATTACTTAATTCCACTTGAGCACTAGATTGAGGATGACAGGGAGATGCAATTCTATGGTCAACATCATACTTAGCAAGCAATTTATGGAAAGCACCATGAATAAAGTGTGAACCACCATCAGTCATCAAATATCTAGGGACTCCAAACCTCGGGAAAATAACTTCTTTAAGCATTTTAATGGAGGTGTTATGATCAGCACTACTAGTTGGAATAGCTTCTACCCACTTAGTAACATAATCAACATCAACCAAAATATGTGTATACCCATTGGAGGAAGGGAAAGGCCCCATACAATCAAATCCCCAAACATCAAATGGTTCAATAACAAGTGAATAATTCATAGGCATTTCCTGATGTCTACTAATATTACCAATTCTTTGACATTCATCATAAGACAAGACAAACTTACGAGCATCTTTGAAAAGAGTAGGTCAGTAAAAACCAGATTGTAATACCTTGTGTGCAGTTCTATCACTAGCATGGTGCCCTCCGTAGGCTTCAGAGTGACACTTGCGTAGGATCTATTCATGTTCATGCTCAGCTATACAACGTCTAATAACACCATCTACTCCTTCTTTATAAAGATGTGGATCATCCCAGAAGTAATGTCTTAAATCATAGAAAAACTTTTTCTTTTGTTGGTATGTGAAACTAGGTTGTATAAATTTAGTAACAATATAATTAGCATAGTCTGCATACCATGGTGTACTACGAGAAGCATTTATGACAGCTAATTGTTCATCAGGAAAGCTATCATCAATAGATAGTGGGTCATCAAGAATATTTTCTAACCTAGACAAGTTGTCTGCTACGGGGTTCTCAGCTCCCTTTCTATCTATAATATGTAAATCAAATTCTTGTAGCAAGAGAACCCACCTAATGAGTCTAGGTTTAGCATCTTTCTTTTCCATAAGATATTTAATAGCAGCATGATCATTGTGAACAGTTACTTTAGAATCAACAATATAAGATCTGAACTTGTCACAAGCAAATACAACTGCTAAAAATTCCTTTTCAGTAGTAGCATAGTTTCTTTGAGCACTGTCTAGAGTTTTACTAGCATAATGGATAACATTTAATTTCTTATCAACTCTTTGTCCTAGAACAGCACCAACAACATAATCACTAGCATCACACATGATTTCAAAGGGAAGGTTCCAATCAGGTGGTTGAACAATAGGTGCAGAGATTAAGGCTTTCTTAAGGATTTCAAATGCTTCTACACAATCATCATCAAAGACAAATGGAACATCTTTTTGCAAAAGATTGGTGAGAGGCCTAGAAATTTTAGAGAAGTCTTTAATAAATCTCCTATAGAAACCAACATGACCAAGGAAACTTCTTATACCTTTGATATCTTTAGGACACGACATTTTTTCAATAGCATCGACTTTAGCTTTATCAACTTCAATACCTCTTTCGGAGATTTTATGCCCCAAGACAATACCTTCATTAACCATAAAGTGGCACTTCTCCCAATTCAAGACAAGATTAGTTTCTTCACATCTCTGCAAAACTCGATCAAGGTTGCTTAAGCAATCATCAAAAGAAGTTCCGTAAACGGAAAAATCATCCATGAAAACCTCAACAATCTTTTCACAAAAGTCAGAGAATATAGCAGTCATACATCTTTGAAAGGTAGCAGGTGCATTGCATAAACCAAAAGGCATACGTCTATAAGCAAAGGTACCAAAAGGGCAAGTAAAAGTAGTTTTTTCTTGATCCTCTTGTGACACGGGTATTTGAGAAAAACCAGAGTATCCATCTAGAAAGCAAAAGTGTGTGTGTTTTGATAGTCTTTCTAGCATTTGATCAATGAAAGGTAAAGGATAATGATCTTTCGTAGTAGCTTTGTTTAATTTTCTGAAATCAATTACCATTCTATAACCTGTGACAATTCTTTGTGGGATATGTTCATTTTTATCATTAGGAACAACGGTAATACCTCCCTTCTTAGGAACGCAATGAACAGGACTCACCCATCTACTGTCAGCAATAGGATAGATTATACCTGCTTCCAGCAGCTTTAATATTTCATTTCTTACCACGTCTTTCATCTTCGGATTCAACCGTCGCTGGTGATCAACAACTGGTTTAGCATCAGGCTCCATATTAATTTTATGCTGACATAGAGTGGGAATAATGCCCTTAAGATCATCAAGAGTATATCCAATAGCGGCACGGTGCTTCCTCAGAGTTTTCAATGATTTCTTTTCTTCATGCTCTGAAAGGTTAGCACTAATAATAACGGGATATATCTTCTTTTCATCAAGATAAGCATATTTTAAAGTATCAGGTAATTGTTTAAGTTCAAACACGGGATCACTCTTGGGTGGTAGAGGATCCCCAACAGTCTCAACAGGCAAGTTGTGTTTCAAAACAGGCATTTGTTTAAAGAATATTTCATCTATTTCCTTTCTTTCATTCATGAACATATCATTTTCCTCTAGCAAATATTGTTCTAAAGGATCAGTAGGAGGCACAGCAATGGAAGCAAGACCAACAATTTCATCTTTACTAGGTAATTCTTTATCATGAGGTTTTCTACAAAATTTAGAGAAATTAAACTCATGAGACACATCCCCAAAGCTAACACTGACAGTTTCTTTCTCACAATCTATTTTAGCATTAACAGTGTTCAAGAAGGGTCTACCAAATATAATGGGACAAAAACCATCTTGTGGAGAACCAAGAACTAGAAAATCAGTAGGGTATTTTATTTTCCCACACAAGACTTCAACATTTCTAACAATCCCAATTGGTGAAATAGTATCTCTATTAGCAAGCTTAATAGTAACATCAATATGGACGCGAACTAGGAGCACACGGAGGCACACCTCCCTATAATCCAGGCCGCGCAATGCTATCTGGAGATGCATGCATGTTTTGCTCTAATCATTTCCCATATGTGAATACACCGCTGAAGAGTACATGCACACAGTGCATACCTGTGCATCCACATTTAATTGGCCCGTGGGACACAACAGTAAAGGTTGGAGATGTCTGTAAATAATAAACCGCGAGCCACTGCGGCCATGGCACCAAGGTATCCCGGCGAGCTGCGGCTAGACTGGACTTCCGCCAAAACGAATGGGCACCACCACGGACGACGGCCGCAAGTACCTCATGCTTGTGACGTAAAGAGGACTCGCGGACCGGATGTTGGCCATGCCAGCCTGTTTCTGCAGGTCCATACAGAGAAAAAAAACTCCGGTGGGTATACATCGGTGAGACTGGACCTGGTGATTCTTCTCTATTGGAGCGAGGTGTATTTCTGGATCATAGTATGTTCTTTGGGAATGACTAGCTGCTGGGAAGAACAGTGGCCTTGTTAAGAAAACTAACAGGGGGAAGAGGGAGAGAGAGACGGATGCCAGCCCGACCTCTCCTGCGAGCCGTTCCCGGGAACTCATGGTTGCTGCTGCAAGGTGAGAGAGAGAGAGCTACCGGAACCTAGTGCGGGAACACAGGACATGGTGCTAGCAGCCGGGGGGTGTGGTGTCGCTAGTTGCGGCCTCGTAGGATGCGGCAAACTTGAAGCCTGGGACGGCTACTTCGATTTGCTGGTAATGGATTGCATAGTCTTCTTCCTGGTTTTTCTTCCCACACATTTTCACTGGCCGCCGGAATGCATGTCTTGGTGTCGACGTGCAGGGCGGACATGGTGTCACTGACCATGGCAGTGCAAGACGCGGCAAGCTCGGAGTTCCTCTTGGCTTTGTTCCACGCTAGTTGGAACATGGCGAACAAGTGGAGCTGTGAAAGACCCACCATTGAACCATTCCATTGCTACAGAACAGGCAAACCATGAGTGCAAGCGGAGGTTGTTCATCTAGTCCCACCAAAGCGCTGGAGTTTGACATGGTGGTGAGAACCATCTTGAGAAAACACGAAGTGGAGGGGCTCTGTAGTTGTGTGTGAGAAATTGAGCTAAAATGGTGTAAGGAGGGGGTCTGCTGGAGTTGTGTGTGCCAGAATGAAGAAGATATATGGTGTAAGGAGGAAGAAGACCCTTGGGAGTTGGGAAGAATAGAGGAGGGGACCGTTGGAGGACTAGTAGCATCTGTGCATTTAAGTGAGCTAGGTGGTTGGCGAGTGTCGGTTGAGTTGAGCTCGTGCTGTCGAATAGAAGAAGCTGACACTGTGGGAACAGAAACACGTGGACTTTAGGACAGATACGAGCCAAAAGCAAATGAGAATACGGTGTGGCTAATATAGTGATTGCAGATCCCGAGACGAGTGGGTGGGCAGGATTCTGGTGGGCAACGTCGCCGAGTGCTCCTATGCAATTTCGCATCAATATCTTCTATTTCAGCAGGTGCAATATCATTCATAATTTCTTGATATAAAGTAAAAGGGATTGCACTCACACTAGCACCCAAATCACATAAGCCATGATAACAATGATCTCCTATTTTAACAGAGACAACATGCATGCCAAAAACAGGTCTATGTTTATCTTTTTCACTGGGTTTAGCAATTCTAGCAGCTTCATCACAGAAATAAATAACATGCCCATCAATATTATCGACCAAGAGATCTTTAACCATAGCAATACTACGTTCAACTTTAATTTGTTCCGGGGGTGTAGGTGTTCTAGTATAACTCTTACACACTACGGCTGAAGCCTAAGCATGTTCTTTTATTCTAACTGGAAAAGGTGGTTTCTCAATATAAGCAGTAGTAATAACAGGATCAACATTATAAGTAACAGTTTATTATTCAACCTTAATGGGTTCTACTATTTTTTCTTCAATGGGAGGATGATATTTAAACCACTTCTCCTTAGGAATATCAACATGAGTAGCAAATGATTCACAGAAAGAAGCTACTATCTCAGACTCACACTACTGGAATCCACTTCTTTGCCGTCCGCTTGCTGACGGCAAATAAGGTCTTTGCCATCAGCCACAAGAAAACGGACGGCAAAGATGTGGCTGATGGCAAACAAAGTCTTTGCCATCAGCCTGTTCTTTGCCGTCCGCTGGCTGACGGCAAAGAATCTTTGCCGTCCGCTAGCAGACGGCAAAGAGGTGGGTGGGTCCAGTTATTGTTTAACCAACTCAAGCCCACCGGCCCCACCTCTTTGCCGTTCGCAAGCGGACGGCAAAGAAACTTTGCCGACCGTTGGCTGACGGCAAAGAGGCGGGTACATTAACGGCCGTCCTGCCCCCCTCTCTTCTCTCCACTCTCTCATTCCTCCCCACCCACATCCGCGCCACCGCCGCCGACCCCGTCTGCCGTAGCCGGGCGTCCGCCCGCCGCCCTGCTGCACCACATCAACCTGCGCCCCCCGAACATCAGACCGCACCCCCTGCCGACCCCTGCCATGTCGCCCAGCCCCCCCCCTCCCGTCGCCATTCCCCCCACACACACCGCCCGCGCCGCCGGCCGCCGGACCCCGTCCGTACGTTAGCCGGGCCGCCCCGCCGCCCCGCCACCACCACCGACCTTCAACGTGGCCCCGCGAATATTCAAAAGTCAAGGAAGAAGAGAAGTAGGAGTCAACGACAAGATTCAAGACGTTGGAAGTAAAAGAACGTAAGAAGCGGAAGGAGAAGCAAAATCAACAGGGTAGAAAGGGCATTAATCAGAGGCACTAAGCAGAATTAAGGACTCCCGACCCCTCCACCAGGTGAGCTCCTCCCCTTTTTTTGTTTAATTAGTTTCTTTTGTTTCTTTTAGTTTAGTTTCTGTTTTAGTTATAGTTTTAGTTTAGTTTTAGTTTTAGTTTAGTTATTTATTAGTTTAGTTTTAGTTTTAGTTTGTTTATTTAGTTTAGTTATTTAGATAGTTTAGTTTTAGTATTTATTTTAGTTTATTTTAGATTAGTTTTAGTTTTAGTTTAGAAGAAGAGTAGAAGGAGGAGGGAGGAACAGGAGGAGGAGAAGAAGAAAGAAAGAAGAAAAGAAGAAGAAGAGGAAAAAAAAAGGAGAAGAGAAAAAGAAGAAGAAAAGAAAGAAGAGTAGAAGAAAGAGAAGAGAGAGAGGAGGAGGAGGAGGAGGAGGAGGAGAAGAAAGAAGAAGAAGAGAAGAAGAAGAAAGAAGAAGAAGAGAAAGAAGAAGAAGAAGAAGAAAGAAGAAAGAAGAAAGAAGAGAAGAAGAAAGAGAAGAAGAAGAAGAAGAAGAAGAAGAAGAAGAAGAAGAAGAAGAAGAAAAAGAAGAAGAAGAGGAAGAAGAAGAAGAAGAAGAAAGAGAAGTGGAGGAGAAGAAGAAGAAGAAGAAGAAAGAGGAGAGGAGGAGAAGAAGAAGAAGAAAAGAAGAAGAAAAGGAAAAAAGATACCCCGACCCGACCCCCGACACCTCGGCACGACACCCCGACCCCGACCCCCGAGCAACCGACACCCTGACACCACACCCCGACCCCGACCCCGACCCCGACCCCAACACGACACCCCGGCACGACACCCCGACCCCGACGTGTGGCCGTCGGTGTCGAACACTACATCCAAGTCCCACAAGTGACGCCGGCGTCCGGCGTCCCACAGCAACAGTTCTCGGCGTCGATGGCGGTCGAACACCATTGCGAATTTTTCTTGCAGCCTCTGCGATGACGATTAAAAGGCAAGTGTTGAAACTTGAAACACCCAAACTGACTCAAGTCGGTTTGGTTGTTTGAAATTTCAAAACTTGGCTTTAATCCTCATCGCAGAGGCTGCCAGACAAATTTGCCAAGGTGTTCGACCGTCATCGGCCACCAGAACTATTGTTGCGGGACGCCGGGCGCCGGCTTCACTTGTGGGATGTCGATCTAGTGTTCAACGCCGACCGCCTCATGTAACTTGCACCGATGGTAGTTGCTATTTAGTTTACCCGGGGACGAGCGGGTTAGGGGGTCGTTGTCGATGGAACCCTAAATAGCAAGTATCGTCGGTGCGAGATACATGTGGCCGTCGGTGTCGAACACTACATCCACGTCCCACAAGTGACGCCGGCGTCCGGCGTCCCACAACAACAGTTCTCGGCGTCGATGGCGGTCGAACACCATTGCAAATTCGCCAAGGTGCTCGACCGTCATCGGACACCAGAACTATTGTTGCGGGACGTCGGGCGCCGGCTTCACTTGTGGGATGTGGATCTAGTGTTCAACGCCGAGCGCCACTTGTATCTCGCACCGATGACACTTGCTATTTAGGGTTCCATCGACGCCAAGGAACCCCCTAACACTTGCTATAGGTGTCTTCAATCATCAGTATGCGTGACCACTATGCGTCTCCCGTTCAAAAGGGTTACATATATAAATATGCATGCATTTGCATATTTATAAGTGTTGTTGATGTTGTTGAGCACAAGTGCATTGCTTTTTTTTCCTCAGTTTTCTTTCATGTCTAAAAACTTGGCTCTGTTCCAACTATGTCCATTTATCAAATATGATAGAGTTGAATTAGAGCCAAGTTGGATTAGGGCCAAGTTTCTGTAGATATGCAAATGGTCCATTTATCAAATATGGTTCTAGCTGTGTTTATAGATATGGTCCATTTATAGTAGATATGATTCTAGCTGTTGCCATCATAAATGTCCACAAGTGCATTGCTTTTTGAATGTGAAATGATAACTTGGTGTAGTTGATTATCTTCTGCTCAAAACTTTTGCTGCTGTAATGTTGTATGATAATGTTGTAAGGGTAGTAATTGGTCTCTTCTGCTGCTTATCAGAGATGTGGGGAGGCCGCCACCACAGGCTGCGCTCTGCCACACCGGAGTGCGACTTGGAAGGTTTCGAGTTCTTCACGATCATACTTGAGAATTCCTCCAGGAGGCAGGTATATAAAAGGAGAGATCTCCCCTTCACCCATCTCTTTATCATAACTCTGCTGTTTGCTACATCACTGCTTGACCCACGCTGCAGAGGCTGCCTGACACTTTTATGAAGATGCTGGACTGCCATCGGCCAAAGAATGTGAAGCTGCGACAGGCTGGCAGCGGGCTTCGCAGGCTGTGGGACGTGGAGGTGGTGTTCAGGTATGACCACATGTACCTGTGTCATGGCTGGGAGCAGTTCATCCGTGCCTACGACCTGCGGCACGGGTACTTCCTTGTCCTCAGGTACGACGGCAACGCCACGCTCACCGTGAAGGTGTTCAACACGACTATGTGCCGCATGCGCTATCAGGACGACGACGATGCCAGTACGCTCTGCCGCTTCTTCCTCTCCATTTGGCTTTGTCTCACACGGATAGTTAAAAAAACTTTGTTGCATTTGGTCAGGCAATGGGAGCAGCAGCAGTGACTCGGGCTACAGCAAAAGCAGCAGCGACTCTAGCTACAGCAAAAGCAGCAGCGACTCTGGCTACAGCAAAAGCAGCATAGAGGATGAGGAGGAACGGAGTGGGGAAGAAGAGGAGCAGAGTAGGGATGAGGAGGTGCAGCCTATTCTGTCTGACGATGACCTCGCGATGGTGCTGGCTGACGATGGGCAAGCGATGGTGGTGGCTGACGATGACCTACCGATGGTGGTGGCTGACGACGGGCAAGCGATGGTGGTGGCTGACGATGACCTAGAGATGGTGGTGCCTGAAGATGGCCTCATGATGGTGGTGGTGCCTGACAATGACCTCGCGATGGTGGTGGCGCCGGCGGTCCCACAGCTGGGCGACAGGACCATGCCAATTGTGGTAGAAGAGTACATCCCACTGCCTCGCCGCTCTAAGCGCATCAGGATGATGAAGGAGAAGGAGAAGAAGGAGGAGTGAAGATCCTTCACCTCCGTGATGACGGTAAGTTTTCTCTAGTGTTTTGCTTACGAAATGCATAAAGACCTAGACTTAGCTTTATTTCCTCCAAAATGCCTACCATAATGACCTAGACTTAGCTTATCTTCCTCCAAAATGACATAATTAGCTTACTTAGCTCCAAAATGATCTATACTTAGCTTTGTTTCCTCCGAAATGACCTAAGTTAGCTCTAATATGCTAAGTTATCTCTAATATGCTTAGTTACCTAGGTTTGCTCAATAATGACATACACTTAGCTTACATATGTAAAAAATGGCATAATTAGCTTACTTAGGTTTGAAATGGCATAACAGTCTTGGTAACCTCATATATGTCATATAGTTAGCTTATTTTCCTCGAAAATGACATAATAAGCCTAATTAGCTCCAAAATGATCAATTTTACCTAAGTTAGCTCCAAAATGACCTAAGTTAGCTCTAAGTTAGCTCTAATATGCTTAGTTACCTGGGTTAGCTCAATAAAGAACTATAATTAGCTTACTTATGTCAAAAATGGCATAATATTCTTCTTCTTCTAACTAGTCTTCTTCTTCTTCTTCTTCTAACTAGTCTTCTTCTTCTTCTTCTTCTAACTTTCATCTTTCCCAATTTGCAGATTTGCTTTACATGAGGAAGCTTGGATTCATGGAGTGTACTATTCTTGTGGTGCTTCCTTGTTGTTTATGAAAACTTGTTTGGATATGTATGTCTATATGGATATGTTGTTGGAAACTTGTTTCTGGTTATGTATATATGGATATGTTGGACTTTGTTGAACTATGTTGTTGGATTGGATGAAATATGTTGTTGGATATGTATGCATGTATATCTGTGTTTGAAACCATGTCTAATTAATGGGATTTAAATAAAAACAGGGGATATATAGCCTCTTTGCCGTCCGCTAGCGGACGGCAAAGAGCTTTGTCGTCCGCTAGCAGACGGCAAAGAGGACACGTGGCAGTCACCTGCGCAAACTGGGAACACTGGCTGCCTATTTGGTCATTTTGTCGTCTGCTGGCGGACGACAAAGTGACCTTCTATGCCGTCTGCCAGCAGACGGCAATGATTCAAACCTCTTTGCCGTCTACTGGCGGACGGCATATCTGGACGGCATATCTTTGACTCTTTGCCGTCCGCTGGTGAACGGCAAAGAGCGCCATTAACCCCCTAACGGCTCTCACGCCACCGCACTGCCGTCAGCTGTCTTTGCCGTCTGCTGGCCTCGGATGGCGGACGGCGTAATCCTTTGCCGTCCGTTTCTAAGAAGCGGACGGCAAAGAAGGCCTTTGCTGGCAGGCTTTCATCCGGATAGTTTGCCGTCCGCTAGCGGACGGCAAAGCATTTTGCCGTCCGTGATCTATGCCGTTGCCGTCCGCCATGGCGGACAGCAAAGAAGCTGATTCCAGTAGTGTCAAGTCCATATTTAGTGCTAAATTCAGGAAAAGCATCGGTATCCATAAAAGATTTAACACAATCAAATTCAATCTTTATACCTGACTCCTTACCTTCGTCGAGCTCCCAATCTTCAGAGTTGCGTTTAATTCTTTCCAAGAGATCCCATTTGAATTCAATAGTCTTCTTCATAAAAGAACTAGTACAAGAAGTATCGAGCATGGATTGATCATTACGAGAAAGCCGAGCATAAAAATTCTGAATAACAATTTCTCTCGAGAGCTCCTGATTGGGGCATGAATATAACATTGACTTAAGCCTCCCCCAAGCTTGAGCGATACTTTCTCCTTCATGAGGCCAAAAATTATATATATAATTCCGATCACGATGAACCAGATGCATAGGATAAAACTTCTGATGAAATTCCAATTTCAATCGGTTGTAATTCCAGGATCCAATATCATCACATAGCCTATACCATGTCAATGCCTTTCCCTTCAAAGATAAAGGGAAGACCTTCCTCTTGACTTCATCTCCGGGCAAACCTGCAAGCTTAAATAATCCACAAACTTCATCCACAAAGATTAGGTGCATATCAGGATGTAGTGTTCCATCTCCTGCATAAGGATTAGCTAGCAGTTTCTCTATCATACCCGAAGGAATTTCATAATAAATATTTTTAGTAGGTTCAGTAGGTTGAGGAGCAACTCTTTGTTCTTCTGGTCAGGGTGAAGATACCCCGAACAAGCCCCTCAAAGGATTATTTTCCATAGTGACAAGTGACAGTAAATTTCAGCACGTAATATAAATTTTTCCTTACCAAATTCCACTCACCAAAGGTGCTTCACTCCCTGGCAACGGCGCCAGGAAAGAGTCTTAATGACCCACAAGTATAGGGGATCTATCATAGTCCTTTCGATAAGTAAGAGTGTCAAACCCAACGAGGAGCAGAAGGAAATGACAAGCGGTTTTCAGCAAGGTATTTTCTGCAGGCACTGAAATTATCGGTAACAGATAGTTTTGTGATAAGATAATTAGTAACGGGTAACAAGTAACAAGTGTAACAAAGGTGAAGCAAGGTGGCCCAATCCTTTTTATAGCAAAGGACAAGCTTGGACGAACTCTTATATAAAGCAAAGCGCTCCCGAGGACACATGGGAATTATTGTCAAGTTAGTTTTCATCATGCTCATATGATTTGCGTTCGTTACTTTGATAATTTGATATGTGGGTGGACCGGTGCTTGGGTGCTGTCCTTACTTGGACAAGCCTCCCACTTATGATTAACCCCTCTCGCAAGCATCCGCAACTACGAAAGAAGAATTAAGATAAATCTAACCATAGCATGAAACATGCGGATCCAAATCAGCCCCTTACGAAGCAACGCATAAACTAGGGTTTAAGCTTCTATCACTCTAGCAACCCATCATCTACTTATTACTTCCCAATGCCTTCCCCTAGGCCCAAATCATGGTGAAGTGTCATGTAGTCGATGTTCACATAACACCACTAGAGGAAAGACAACATACATCTCATCAAAATATCGAACGAATACCAAATTCACGTGATTACTTATAACAAGACTTCTCCCATGTCCTCAGGAACAAAAGTAACTACTCACAAAGCATGTTCGTGTTCAAAATCAGAGGGGAATTGAATATCATTAAGGATCTGAACATATGATCTTCCACCAAATAAATGAACTACCATCAACTACAAAGAGTAATCAACACTACTAGCAACCCACAGGTACCAATCTAAAGTTCTGAGGCAAAGATTGAATACAAGAGATGAACTAGGGTTTGAGAGGAGATGGTGCTGGTGAAGATGTTGATGGAGATTGATCCTCCCTCGATGAGAGGATCGTTGGTGATGACGATGGCTTTGATTTCCCCCTCAGGGAGGGAAGTTTCCCCGACAGAATCGCTCTGCCGGAGCTCTAGATTGCTCCTGCCCAGGTTCCACCTCGAGACGGCGGCGCTTTGTCCCAAAAGCTATCCTCTGATTTTTTTCCAGGTCAAAACCCTCCATATAGCAGAAGATGGGCACCGGAGACCTGCCAGGGGGCCCACAAGCCGTGGGGGCGCACTCTGGGGGGTAGGGCGCGCCCCCAGGCTTGTGGCCACCTGGTGGGTCCCCTCTAGCATTTTCTTCGCCCAATAATTTTTATATATTCCAAAATAGTTCTCCGTAAATTTTCAGGACTTTTGGAGTTGTGCAGAATAGGTCTCTCAGATTTGCTCCTTTCCGATCCAGAATTCCAGCTACTGGCATTCTCCCTCTTCATGTAAATCCTGTAAAATAAGAGAGAAAAGGCATAAGTATTGTACCATAATGTGAAATAACAGTCCATAATTCAATAAATATTGATATAAAAACATGATGCAAAATGGACGTATCACCCCACCCTCCCTGAGTTTTTAGATGAGGCATGCGGTGTCCCTCCCCGCCAGATCCGCATCCCCTGCTCCAGAGAGTCACAGCCTAAGCCCGACCATGTTTCCCGGGGAGCCCGACGAGCGTTCGGCAAAGAAGAGGTTTATCATGGCCTCTCTGGCGGACGTTGGCGAGGTGGCCGCCGTTTGTCCCGACCTGTCGGTCCCGGAGCAACACCTCACCGCAGAAGCCGGCGAGGACGTTGACTATGTTGCCATGCTGAAGGCTTCACGTCAGCGGGCTAGCGTATTACTGTATCTCGGGAAAGCTGGCTACGACATCAAGCTCGTCGACAGTGACGGCTTCACGTGGGCCATGTCACAGGTTAAGTGGTCCATCACCAACCCCTCTGGTTCAACCACCGTCGATCTCTTCGACGGCCCTGCCACTGATCTCCTCCACCACGCGGTCAAGGATTTGTGATCCTTGTACGCCATCGAGCCCATTTTGTCATTTCTGAAGGACACGTTCTACGACGGTGGCTTGGGATACTCAATTGCCAAGTCAGATCTCATCGACCACGACCACGAGGAGGGCACCCACAAAGGTTCTTCCAAGGTGAAACAGCCCATCTGCGACATCAGAGAGCGCACCATGGGTTTGTGCTCTTCCAACTGGAAGGATCCCGTCCATGACATGTGAGGCAGCATCCTATCAGCAAATCTTACCTTTTCTAGCTTGCCAACCCGTACCCTTTGTTGTTGTAGCTTTTGCCATGCGGTGTTTTAACTGTGCCATGTTTAATTATTTCAGTTATGCAAAAATGTAATGTCCAATAGGGCTATGTGATGTTTAAGTATGAATTGTCCACTTCAGTTTCACGAATGGCTATATTTGGTTGTTTATAGTGAGTAGATGCCTTGTTTATCTGTATTTGGTTGTTAGGTTGGTTGCAGTGAGTATTTGTCCAGTTTTCAAGCAGATGCCTTGTTTATTTGTATTTGCTTGTTAGGTTGGTTGCAGTGAGCATTTGTCCAGTTTTCAAGCATATGCCCTGTTTATCTGTATTTGCTTGTTAGGTTGGTTGCAGTGAGACTTTGTCCAGTTTTTAATGGCTATATTTGGTTGTTATACTGATCATTTATGCCTTGTTTATTTCAGTCATTCACAATGTGATGTTCATTTCGTGCAAGTTGGAATTGTGCCGCTCGATTTCATCAATACCAGTTTGAACGACTATATTTGGTTCCAGTTATGCCTGGTGTAGTTAACACATGCCCTTTATTTCAGTTTTACACATTTATCCAGTGTGATGTTTAAGCATGAGCTACGTTCTATTCATTTTCAACAGTACCAGTTTGAATTGCAATATTTGATGGCTGTTAAGCCTGTTGTAGGTAACATTCCCTTCCATTTTATATCCGCTTTAACAGCATGCTGAAACCAACACATTCAAGCTATCATTTGGAGATGATGTTGTTTACCTTTGCTATATTTGTTTGATGTTAAGGTTGCTGTACTTATCATGCCTTTCCACTACTTATGCAGGACAAAAACGGGAGTGGCCAGCATTTTTCGCCGAGGTTAGTTTCATCCCTCGGCTTATACTCCCCCCGTCATTCCATAATGTAGTGGATATAGATCTAGGCCTGGACACTTATTAGTTTCTAATATTGACTTGTTGCTTGTAGGTACATATGCCCTTGGCAAAGATCCATGCATCGACCCTTTTTACGTATGGGGCAATGAGATATTCATGAACAAGTATCAAGTGAGGAAACTGATAAGGATTATTAGCAAAAAGGTACGAACGGTGGCAAGAAAATTATTTGTTTACGCTCTATCCAACACAACAGTGAGCTGTCGGATGGTAACTACAAACTCTGCAGCCTTCTTTTTTTACTGCTCATAATGAGTTGTTAGACAACAATGTCTGAATCTTTTTCGTTCGCAGTGGTTCCCAAAGCAATTTACTCAAGATTACCTCGCAAAGTACATGGACACGCAATGAAGGTTAAAGTATTTCATCTAGACTACAATGAGCATCGAGAAGTCGTAATGAAGACAGTGAAGGATGGGCGGGCAGCCATCACAAGGGGTTGGTCTAGAGTCGTGCGCGCATTATGCATGGAGGAGGGCACAATATGGGCATTCCGCTTCACCTTCTCCAGCAAACAGAATGTCTTTCGCCTCTCTTTACAGTCTTTAGTACAACTGTGGTTCATCATTCTTTACTTGGTGCTCCTGTAGTTCTTCAGTATATGTACCTGTGCATCGAATTATGCATTCGTGGTTAAACCTATATTTGTAATAAACATGATTCGATATGAAATAAGTGATTGCCTACTTTCAAATTTAAAATCTGTGATTTTTAAATGCAGGGATTAAATAAGGGATTACACTGCACACAGTTAGCGAAAGAAAAATGTCTACGATACATATGGAGATCAGACACGTTTCTCGGATCCACTACGTGTGCGATCAATCTCTACTGCACACACGACCAGCCAAGAAAAAACGTGTGAGATTAACAACAGCATCGCACACAGTTCCTTCTTATGAAATGTTTGCGAAAGTCACCTTATCACACACGCTTGGCAATTATGGACTGTTTATGATGTTGTGCGCGTCGCAAACGTTTGGTCATAGAAGAACACATGCGATAGGTCTTCATCCGACGCGGGTACGACGGATGAATCATGTGGGATATATTCAAGCTTTGCATACAGTTTTATAGGGACAACTGTATACACTCTTACATCAAATCGCATACAGTCGAGGAAAAGTAAATGTGTGTGATTGTTTGCTTATCGTACACGTTCTATAATCGTGAACTGTTTGTGATGGGTCGCGCATCATAAACGTAGCACCACAGAATACCGACTGTGATGGCAATGCGAGCACAAACGAGTAGCAAGGATGGAGCGTTTGGGATATTCAAGATATCAGAAATAATTTTATAGGGACAACTGTATGCATCATGGCTCCCTATCCCCGACGGTTTTTGGGTCATGTGGGAAGGACCCCCCTATCGCACACACTCACTTGGCGACGGTTCAAAATGTCATCGCGGAAAGGGGTTAAAAACCATTTGTATAGCACCTCGCTGTACCAGTGGATGTGTGGAGTAGTAGTAGTAGTAGTAGTAGTAGTAGTAGTAGTAGTAGTAGTAGTAGTAGTAGTAGTAGTAGTAGTAGATGCAGACAGGAGTCAGTCTACTTTTCTCGGACGTGATGCCTATATACATGATCAAGGTTGCCTTGGATATCGTCATGATTATTCGCTTTTCTATCAATTACCCAACAGTAATTTGTTTACCCACCGTATGCTATGTTCAAGAGAGAAGCCTCTAGTGAAAACTATGCCCTTGGGTCTACTTTTATCATATATTAAAATTCAAAAATACATTGCTGCAATTTTTATTTACTTTGTTTATTTTGTGTTTTATCTATCTATCTATCACTATAAAATTTAATCTTTGCAATTAACCGTCGAGGGATTGACAACCCCTTATTCGCGTTGGGTGCAAGTATTTGTTATTTTGTGTGCAGATACTGCTAACGAGGTGTTGCGTGGTTCTCCTACTGGATTGATAATATTGGTTCTTAACTGAGCGAAATACTTATCTATACTGTACTGCATCATCCTCTCCTCTTCGAGGAAATCCCAAACGCAGCTCACAAGTAGCATTTACAAACGAGAGAGTTCTGGTGGAGGTTAATTCTTGCTGGATTGATGATGTCAAAGAGCATAGCTTGCTTCATATTTAGTTAGTACTCGACATTTATTATGAATCGGAAGGAGCAGTAAGTTTAGTTTATCTAAATAGTCCGAAGAGATTATAACAGTCATTTGAAGAAAAGTGAAAGTGAGTTCCATATCGAGTTATTCTGTACGGTCATGAAAATGACAATGAATTAATGATGTGTTGTTGTTGATGATAATGATCGAACCTAAATCGACTATTCTCATCAACTTTGAGTCTCTTCTTGTTTCTGAATAAAGTATGACCCCGTTATATGTAATGATGTCTTGTTGTATGACACTTGCAAATTATGTGTTATGTTTGATGTTTTCTTCTTGCTTGACACTTACTGAATCAAGCACGAGAGCAGTTGCTTTTATGAGAAAAATTAGCTATGGTTGTTGTGGTGCATGATCATGTTGGTTAAAATTAGCGATTTCCGATTGAATTAATCCATAAATAAATCATAATGATAGCGCTAGCAATATTAATCCCATAGTGATAGCTTAACACCTGAGCACGTACTACACATAAAGCCGATAGAGATAGAGCAAATATATCTATACAGCTAGTAAGGCTAAAACAGAAATAAACAGGATAGTAAGGATGAACAAGCCATGCCCTTTGGTCAGCCTGGTCAAAGTATCACGGTGGCGGCAACAACATCCTCGGCGACCTTCTTCTTGACGGCTTCAGAGTTTTCACCCATGGTGATGTCAGAGAGGTCGATCACATAGTGAAAGTGGTGGAACAACAACGAGCAGCCGCACATGACACGCTCCCTAGAAACCTAACCACCCAACACCCGATGCAGGATCACAAAGGATAGGGTTCCGAAGGCCACCAGCCGTATAGGCGATCGACTGAATGGGATCGTTGGAAACAACAAAACCAAGAGGAACAACGGTAAGTTATGCATGAGGAGGCAGAACAAATGCGGTCTAATATAGGCATGCAATGCACTGAGATGGGGCCACACGCGTTCCTCGTTCGGGCGAGCGAAGACAGCCCAACAAGAAGCGAACGACGCTGATAAGCCAACCCGGCCTCATCCGACGCACGCGGAGCACCGCACAAGACGACGCACATAGGCGTGACGCAGACCACCACAGAGAGGTGGCCCGCGTGCGCCCACGACCCACGCGTCATGGACCCACGAGGAAAATAGGCAAATGTGAAAAGGATGATGCGGAGGGAACTCACGGGTTCCAATACCCCCTGGAGACGAGTACTCCAACATCCTTTGTAGGAGTAATAAGATTTTTTTAAAAATATATATTATCTTTTTTATAACAAATTCCGAAAATACATGACCTAATTTGTAAATTACAAATACTAGCACATATGTCCGTGCGTTGCAACGGGAGAGATAATTGACGTGTCCACTGAAATATCCGCCAGCACGTCACAACAACATTCGAATTGTGCCCGGCCACGGTAGAGTGACGAACACAGATTCGAATTGTGCACGCTCACAACTCATGTCCCGTCTTCGTCTTTCTAGAGGCTACTCTCTACAACCTGGTCGTCCCCGCCGATCAAATGCCCATGGACATCGTGTTAGGACCACCGCCATTTCCACACTGAGATGGCCACTCAACAACGGAGAACACGGACCCGTACGTTGGTATGGGTGCATTGCAAGAGATGCTTTCATTTGTGTCATGGCAAACGTGAAGTTCTTCTTTGCTTTTTGCCTCTTCGTGTATCACTATATTGAGGAGTAAGGGAATACGTCGATGTCGGCAACACACACCTTCCATTGAGGGAAAATCGTCGATGCCTTATTTCTTGTTTGTTTGTTTGATAGGAATATCGTCGATGCCTTATTTCTTATTTCTTGTTTGTTTGTTTGATAGGACAATACGACGGACAACACCGATATGTGTCTCTTGTTGACGTCGACCAACCACACCATGTCATCAACGTCGGCGTAGCTATGGGCATGGCGTCACCATCATAGGTATCTTCCTTGTAGTAGCCGATGACTGGCCTCTCGGCCTTATTTCTTGTTTGTTTGCTTGAGTAGGGCACGACGGACAACACTGATATGTGTCTCTTATTGACGTCGACCAACCACACCCTGTCATCGACACCGGCGTAGCTATGGGCATGGCGTCCTTTGTTCACCCGGAAGCATAGAGCATTTGGGACATCCATATTGGAAACTCGCACCCAAATCATCTGCACAACACGCCTACATTTTTTGATGCAACTGCGGCCCATAATCTCCACCACGCACTATTTCTTCTCTGTCTGTCCTATTTTGCCTCGGCCATGGCCCAGCATGGAGATCCATTAGTTGGAGACCTCGTCTGCGTTTTTTGTAAGCATGCATTAGCTGCTGGAGAGAACTCATTTTTCCTTCCATATTCTTCTGCCACATCTTTTGGAATCTTCTCTAGAGATAACCAAGGACTGAGTCTTCATCTTTCGCTTATTAATTTTCGACACAACTCTTTGATGCCCAGCAAACCGGAAGACATATATAAATTGAGAGAACTGAGTGTAAAAAGGCGAGGTGGGACAATTCAATATGCGGTCAACCTTATCTTGTACAAACAACATGATGTAGCCCAACGGTAGCGACGCTACTTATTCAACATGAGGTTGTGTGTTCGATTCATTGTACCAGCACTATTTTTGCTTCCGTATTTCTTAAATGGGCCAGTAGCGCAATCTTAAATGGGCCAGCGGCGCACGAGCTCGGCCCAGGCGGCGCAAACGCGAGTGATGGGCGCCGCATGAGCTCGGCGCAACCGCGAGCGATCGCTGGTGGAGGTCTAAGTACAGCATTTATGGAGTGCGGGTTCAATTACGGAAAAATACAGGTATTTCTTAAATGGGCCAGTAGCGCAATCTTAAATGGGCCAGCGGCGCACGAGCTCGGCCCAGGCGGCGCAAACGCGAGTGATGGGCGCCGCATGAGCTCGGCGCAACCGCGAGCGATCGCTGGTGGAGGTCTAAGTACAGCATTTATGGAGTGCGGGTTCAATTACGGAAAAATACAGGGTTGTTTTTGCAAAAAATACCGCGACGGCGGTGAGCGGCAGAAGCAATAGCTCGGCGCACGAGCTCGGCCCAGGCGGCGCAAACGCGAGTGATGGGCGCCGCATGAGCTCGGCGCAACCGCGAGCGATCGCTGGTGGAGGTCTAAGTACGGTATTTATGGAGTGCGGGTTCAATTACTGAAAAATACAGGGTTGTTTTTGCAAAAAATACCGCGACGGCGGTGAGGGACGGAAGCAACAGCTGCTTTATTGACCCAGTCGGGTTCGTGTAGGCCCTCGCTTTGGCCGAAGAGGTTTTTCGGCCTAGGACCGAAGACCACATGGGCTGGGCGGAGGAGACACTCTTCGGTGTTCCGTCGGCCAAAGAGTTCTTCGGTTTTCTAGCTACCGAACTGTTCGCGATGGCAGGCCGTCAAGCGACCGAGAGACATCCACGCACGTTTTCTTCTTATTCTTCTTCTTAATCATTGTTTTGGAAAAGAACGCCCACCGGCCTCATGCGTACACACTTGGCAGTACTCCCTCTGTTTCTAAATATAAGTTTTCAAAATAGCCTACGTACGGAGTAAAATGAGTAAATCTACACTTTAATTTATCTATATATGATTCATATTAAAATCTATAAAAAGCTTATATTTAAAAAGGAGAAAATATAATACTGTACATTCATACAATGTCAAAAAATACTGTACCACTGTTCGAGCAATAAATAATCATGCATCGACGGACCTATGTCCATCTAATTAAGAAAGCAAGTAAGGGCACTGACCCTTAAACCGCCCGTGCCGTTTTCCCAGTGCACGCGACTGCTCCGCGCTCAAACGACACCACGGTCGCTCGTCCGTCCGTCCGTCTGCCGCTCATATTTATGACATGCGGTTGTCGAGGAACCTACTCCGGCGCCACCCGTCCGGCCATCTGCCGGCGACCATTGCCATTCGCCCGCTATATAATCCGTAGCCCCGGCCATAGCCACAGTCATCTGTCTTCGGTCTCTTTCACCTCTCCGCATCACTCCGACCACTCCGGATCCGTCGACTTGATGTCATCCCATGCGGGTTGGAGGAGGCAATGGTTGTCTGCATTGCCCTTCGCCGCCCCTGGGAGGACTGCACCCGACCAACGATGGGATCTGTCCAGCGTGAATCCATTGCGTCGGAGGAGGAAGCCATTCGCGCTCGCATCGTAAAGAAGCTTGCAGCGGAGGAACACGCGCCCCGTCGCCCGAGAGCAGAATCGGTCAGTTCGTGTCATGGCCGGACTGCCCCCAAAGAGAAGAATAAGGACATCGATGGGTCATACAGCTCCGGCGAAGAGCAGATCTGGCTTGATCCATATTGCATTTTTATCGCTATTTCCACAGGAAGGACGGCAAGGGTGACGAGAAGGGCAATGACAGCCATGGATAATCTTCTCCAAAGCTAGTATGTAGGTAGAACATACCAGATTTTGGTAATCCAATGACATGTCCTCATGTAGGAGCCAAACGATGTGTGATGCATTATTTACATAACATGTCTTTGTATGGATTTGAGGTGTCCTACCTAAGATGTGGTTGTGCGAAGTAAAATTTAAGATGTGCTCAGTCAGTGTCCACGAACACGTCCAGGCGTGTCCGTATAGAGGTCTAAATTAGCAATTTCTGGCTCTAAGCTGGCTAGTTTCAAGCAGGCAAAGGTGGCCATGCATTTACTTTTGTGCGCAGTTAACATATTGGATGGATAAGCTTGACGACGCCTGCGTCAATCGTGATTGCCGTGGTGACCAGGATCGCCAGGACTCCGTCTTGGTCGCGCAGCGTGTGAGGGTGTGTTTGGTAGCATGTACCGAGGGAGTATACGCCCAAAAGTTTTCTATCCGACCCATTTTGTTTTGTTTGGTAGACTGTATGGGCTTCCTCGGGTATAGTCGAACCGATGCAACAAAGGGCCTCAGCATAGCTGAGTCGAAGCACCCCACACAGGCCTGCCGGGTCGAGCGAGGCTGAGACCGCACAGGAGAAAAATCTCCCCCCGACCCACTTTCCTCGAATGACCACCCCGCCCCTGCCCTCGCGCGACCCCCTCGCCCCTCCCCTCGCGCGACCCTATCCTGACCTAGCCGCCAGCGCCCGCCCGTCGTCGGTCCCCTCGCGCTACCCCGCCGCCGGTCCCCTCCTTCTTCAATCCCCCGCCGCCGTGCTGAAGGTGTCTACCTCGCCGCCGCCCCGCCCCTGCGCCTGGCCGGTACTCCACTTGTCGCCGGCCCGCCCCTGCTCCTGGCCGGCCTCAACTCGCCGCCGCCGCCGGAGTAGATCCTGACACGGGAGAGGTAGCAGATCCGCCCCTTCCTTCCCTTCCCCCGCCTTCCTCCTCTCTTCCTTCCCCTACCCCTGTCCTTCCTGCCTCGGCTCCCGACCTTGAACAGGGAAGAGCCCTTGTTGCTGTGCAGAGAAACAGAGCCGAGTATGCTTAATTGGAATATGATAATTTGATTGTATTTACTGTCTATCTTCTGTAGAGAGATCCTACTATGGTTAAGACAAAATTTTATGCATGAAGGAATTTATTGAACTATTCATCTTCTGTTCATTGCTTGTCTATCAAACACCGTCTCAGCACACCATGTCTTCTCTGTTGCAGGCTACCAAACACAGTCTCAGCTCAGCATGCACCAGTACATACATTGCTACCAAACAGCTGCAGTTGCATGTACTCAGCATGTCTAGACGAAGCATGTCTCAAAGGGGAACAACTATGCTAGGGTGGGAATAGCTACCAAACACACCCTGATGCGCTCGCCCCACCCACGTCCGCTCCGGGACAGTGGTGGCTATTCATCTACGAAGTCTTCGGTCGCCGGAAAACCGAAGATGACTCTTCGGTCTTGACGTGTTCGAAGATAACCTCTTCGGCCCACCGAACGCCGAAGAGTGTGTCTTCGGCCCAGGCCTTCTAGTCTTCGGCTCATACGCGTCCGAAAATAGTTCTTCGGCCTACAGAAGCCCGAAAACTACCTCTTCGGTCTAAATAAGGACGACAGGGTCATATATTTGTAATTTGCAAAATAGGTCATATATTTTCGGAATTTGTTATACAAAAGGTAATATTTAAAAAAAAAATACGCGAGAAACACGCATCTAATGCTCCCTTTGTGGACATGCTTGTTAATCAGTCAAACTATTTCTTTATACCATATGTAGGTTTCTTTCTTCTCAAAATTTCATGGATTATTATTTTTTTGGTATTTTAAAAAACATGAATTTAAGAATTGTTTGTGAATAAAAACATAAAATGTGCAGGAATATTAAAAATGTTATCAAATTTAATATTTGATCAAAACAATATTCATGATTTTTTTAAAATATTTAATAATTTAAATAAATTTTAGAATGTAATAATGTTTGTGGATTTTTAAAAATGTACACACAATTTTAAAATATTAAAAATTATTCCCCATTTTCAAAGTTCTTTAAAAAACATGAGTTTAAAATGGAAAACATAAAACTAAAATTTGTAGAACAGAGGGTAAAAACAAGAAAAACCCCGACCTAAATTGAATGCCAGCAACAAAAGAGTGGGTCAACAAACGTACGGGTTGTATACGTAGGGATGGGTGTTTGCTCGACACCCCCTTGCCCGGTCGTGGTATGCAGCAAATAGGATTTGCTTGTGACAAGCACTTCTGCAAATAACATTGTGAATCAAGAACCATGTCGAGACCAACTTCCCACACATCCCACCAACTTCTTGCGCCCTTCCCACGTAAATAGCGCAAGTCTTCGTCGTAATTACAAAGAAAATGCACCCCCTTAAAAACCACGCCCCCTTCCCAAATTCCGTCTCCAATTCCACTCGTTGGGGTGAGAGGCTAGGGCTTCTCGCATGCCTCCTCCCTCCCATCTCCATCCCCTTATCCTGACACTCCCCGCGATGAACGTTGCCACCTCGACAATTGTACTTGCCCCACAAACTCACTCCAGCCCTCGTACTCATAACCTGTAGACTTTACGCCCTATACTTGTGAAGATGTTATATGAGGAGTTGTTAATTTATGATCAGATTATACAAGTTCGGTTGGATAAACTAACAGGAAGCAGATAAATAGAAGTGATAAAATTTGAATGCAAATAAGTTAAAAGGAAATGGTCAGATCACTGCCAGCATGTAATATGAAACAAGAAATGGATTACCGTTGCAGCTATGACGTGACCTGGAAGATACATGAATTAATTCAAACTTGATCCATTTAAAAAGAGAGTATGGAATAAATATAACATTCAATATTTGTGCAACACGGAGTAGTGCATTTGTGATGCTTACTGCTAGGGAGGTCAAGCATCATTATGGACGAACCCTCCCTTTGGAACCCTTACTTGGTGAAAATATATCAAATTATCGTATTTCTTATAACCAAACGAAACACTACCAATACGTATCTACAAATGGAAGAAACGAAGAGAAACTCGCTAGCACAACACTGGATAAATCACTAAGCAGTATATCACAAAGTTTACTAGGCACTAGAACAATGATAATGCCATAACATTTCTGGCTCCCGGAAAGAGTAACCATGAAGGTCAACAATTTTCAGCTGGCATGACTCACAAAAAGATCAGCACATCACATCTATATGTACTATCAAGTAGTATTAACTAGAGGCAGGCGCAATGACACAGAACCATCCTTCAAAATGAGGCGACAAGTTGAGATTAACACAGATGGCAATACGCGGCAGGGTAACTCCTGTGATCTAGTGCTTCTTGTTCTTCAGAGCACCCTTGGGGATCTTCGACAGGACCTTCTCTTCAAAGATGGCATAATACTTCTTCAATTCGATCATGGCCTTCTCACCAAAAGCATCAACCTTGTCATCGTACTTCTCATACAGAACTGGCACAGTGTACAGCACCACAAAGACTGCACTCGGAAAAAAAAGTTGTCCATCAATAACTTGCGTCGATATTTAGTGAGTGGTGATGAAAATAGGCTTGCAGCACAGGTGATCATTACCTATGTATGACAATGTCAAAAAGTTGCAGCAGCTCCCAAGAACAGAAAGAACCCAGAGCCCTCCAATCACCTGGGAATACAAAGAACAGTCGCATGTTCATGAGCAGGATCAAGAAAGCACCAACCATTAATCATTTCCAAATTGAAGAGATAACCAACATACAATGAGGAATTTCTTCAGATCACGACCATGACCAATCTCTCTCAAGGTAAAGAAGCCCCGGTTGATCTCATGCCGCAGTGATAGTGCAATGTTTACAGTCATGTCCTCTGGAATTTTCACCTCAGGGATGTTCGGGGGAGACCTAAAATATCATAAATACCAAAGGTTATGAAAAGTTCTAAACAATTAGCAAATTCAAATGGCTAGTAAAGGATGGTGTCTCCAGGCACCACAATCACCAGCAGCAGGTCAAACATAAGTTGAATCAATTTCATTTGGGAGGAGAAGCTCACTTGTGGATGAAAATGCAGACATTGGAATAGAGGAAGAGGGTTGCCAGGGAGAGGATGAGGCAGTGGCCCACCAAGGTGAGCAGATGGTACTCCATGACCTCGAACAGCAGCCAGATGGCCGTAGCGCCAGCAAGCACCCCTCCGGAGATCTTCTTGTTCCTCCATAGAACAAGATCAGCAGCTGCAAGCAAAATAAAATAAAATTGTAAAGCACTCAGATCAGGCCAAAACACCCGAATAAACATTTAGGCGATTAAGCAATCGAGATCTGTTCCACTGCCCCAGATCGTCTGGAGCATATTAGGGGTTTAGAGTGACGACAAACTATGCCGCCGTTTAACCGTCGCCATTACTCAAATTCAACACACAGACCCTTAGTTCACTGCTTAAGAATGAACTCTAAACCCTCCGAACAAGCTTTAGAACAGGCCGATAGCTGAAATCACATAACCGAGGGTCCTATCGCTTCTCTTATCTTACCCTAAAGCTAGTTAGGAGTCCGTACCAAGCACTAAAGGAACAACAGTTCCCACTAAAACAAGCGAGACGAAACGCGATCAGATCGAATCGGATCTAACACCAAAGCATAATCAATTCGAATCTGGAGCACAGAGCTAGGGGGCTTACGCTTGCCGCCGCCGAGGACGGCGTGGACGGGCTTCTCGCGGCCGAAGAGGCGGTAGATCTTGGCCTTCACGCCCGCCGCCGACCCCTTCTTCTCGTCGTCCGAGTCCGAGGACGACGACGAGGAGTCCCCGCCGCCGTGGAACTTGTCGGAGATCTTGTCCATCACGGACTCCACCACCGGCTCCTCCTTGTGCTCCGCCATGCTCCCTCCCCCGCGCTCTCTTCTTCGCCTCCGACGCTAAGAAACCCCGGAGATTTTTTGGGTTGGTTTTCCTTTCCTTTCTTTCCCCCCTTGGCTGCGCGGTCACACAAAGATCTCCGGGTGCGCGTAGCCAGGCGGCGACCCTTTATACGGCGCGCGACGCGATCGGGGCCGTCCGTCTGGACGCCGGACGGAGGGCGAGGATGCGAGCCAAGGCGGTTTGGAACTGGTAGGCTTCGTCCACGCCGTAGGTGACGCGCCCCTCGACTTGGGTCCAGCTTTACCCTCTCGCTTAATGGCGAATTAAGACCGCGGGTGGGGGTCTGGGCCCCGGTGACAGGGGGACGAGGGGTGCGTGTGCAGGTGGACGGAAGAGGGGCTGTCCTTGGGGGTTAAGTTTGAAGACGCGGACGGGGAGGCGTCGTCATCGCGGGCACGTCCTTGCCGGGCCCACGAGGGAGGACAGCCGGAGGGGATCGCGAGGATGCGTTGAGCGGAACTGTGACACGTGGTGCGGGGCCGACATCCGTCGGCGCGAAGGCAGTCTTGTCGTCTCGGGCAGAAGCTTCTTGAGCAACGACGCGGCCAAGGAAGTCGAATGGGACGACTTGGAGGAGCACATAACGTGGTGGCTAAGGTTTTTTTGTCAAGAAAACGTGATTCATGGAAAAAAAATCGACCGCCTATACGGTCAGCTACTTTGAACAATTTTTAGCATTGACTAGCAAATATGTTCGTGGGTTGCAATCGGAGAAAAACAATCAAATTATGCAGATTTGGTAGATATAAAAAAAAGTCTAAATCAAATGTCAGAATGAGATGGGGCGTTTTGGCTCCCGGGTCCAGATGATCCTGTTATCTGTGCCGTCCAGCTGAGCTTTGTGATCTGTACGGCGCATTATTTATTTGCCTATACGGGACAGAACAAATAGGAAATACACAGTGACAGGCGTCCTGTACGTATGGTGTCAGAGGACAGGAGCAAACGGCTGCGGACGGCGCCGCTGACGGCTGTTAGCGTGGGACCTTTTTGTACGAGGCGTTGTTCGTCACATGGATCCACAGGTGCAAATGAATGCATCCTCGTCTACCACCTCGGCCCTGTTTGACGAAAGGGGAATCGGGGAGAAGAACCGACGAGTGAGGAGGCGGCGGCGGCGGCGGAGAGCTCGGGGGTTGCGTGTATACTTGGGGCCGCGCGGAAGTTGTCTCGGAGCAGCTCAGCCGCGCCATGGCGGTGGACTTCGATCCCTGTCTCTCCCATCGACAGGTAAATAGTTCCCTTGTACAGCAAAACTTGTGTCTTATCACCGTCCGGCGACAAAGAAACCTTAGGGATTCGGTGGTAATGGTTGCAGGCTGCCGATCTTTCCGGACGAGCCGGCTAGCGCGGCGGCGCTCATGGAGATCTGCGGCGACCCGGCGTGCAGCGAGGGCGAAGCAGGCAATGGATACGTCCTGGATGAAGAAGCTGCAGGCCATGGTCCTAAGGCTGGAGAGCAACTTGCTGTGATTCATGACCGTGCCGACAGTGAAAATGCAGCATCAGCATAGCCGATGGGGAAAATTTGATCCCCAGAAAACCCGGGTGGACAAAAAGGTAAGGATGAATTGACACATCTTGCTTGTTACTAGCTGGTAGTAGTAAAAAAAATTGGAACGACCGAGCAATTTAAGGTTTCCCTGTGGTGAATCCTATCAGTGAAATTATCGTGCGCCCGTTGTGCATAAGGTGGCCGTGTACTGTAGCTTAAATTTAGAAGTTTCTTAGGCTGTGTTTGGTTGGACTTCCCAGTCCAACTTTAGCTGCCAATAAGCCAGAAGCCAACCAAACGCGTTTTGGGTCGCAGCAGATTTGGAGAAGCAGCAGCTTCGGTCCAGTGCAAATCGCAAAGCCGCTCGACCCCGGATTCCAGCTGCGGAGGGCAAATTCCCGCAAAACGTACCGGTTCGCTGGTTTCTCCCGACAGACTCCTCCCGAACCCAATCGAGACGAGCAGCAGCCGGCCGCATCTTGACGGGCTAGGGTTGGCCGCCGCCGCCAGCTCCGCCGCCCGTCCTCGCCGCCGCCCGCCGCCAGCTCCACCGGCCCAGGTATACTCCCTTCCTCCTTCCTCCCTCCGTTCTCCTCCTCCCCCTCTCTTCCCTACTCCCTCCACGGCCCTGCTTCGGTCGGCCGTCCGGTGGCGTCGGCCGCCTTCTTCCTCCCTCCTTTCTCATCTGCTGCCAGCCGGAGCTACTTACTCTGCAACTACCCGCCGCGACCACCGGACCAGCAAGGGCCGCTGCCCTCCACCGCCGCGCGCCTTGCCGCCGGCGCCTCCTCCCACCGGTCCGCCATGACCTTGGCTCCGGCTTGGATGTCCACCGGCGGACCCTCCCTCCTCTCTCGCCCCTGCTTTATCCTCCTCCCTCCCTCCATCTCCCTGCTTCCTTCCCTCCTACTGCCTACCTCCTGCTCCGACGGGATCTGGAGGTTTGGAGCCAACCAGTGGGCCGGCGCCGCCGGCCGGAATTGGTCCGACCGGCTCCTCCTTCCTCCCTCCTTTCTCCCCCCACCCCAGTGCACCGACCCACTTCCTCCTCCCTCCTCCTCCCCCACCCCCCTTTCTCCCTTGTCCCATGTAAATATTCAGATTTGTAGTCATCCCTGTTAATGTTCAGATTTGTAGAAGAGAGAGGACAATTGTTGCTGTTAATGTATAGAGATAGGACAATTGTTGCTGTTGTGTCCATATGTATATATATTGCAGATCGTGATATGCTCCTCAATTGAATTTATTTTGCTCGATTGAAGAATGGCTGAAAAAGCGGTGTGGGATGATGCACGTTTGAAGAAACTCATAGAGATATTCAAAGAAGAGGTTGAAAATGGGAATAGGCCCTTAGGTCATTTTACTAAGAAGGGTTGGAATAATGCTATCGAGAAATGGGAAGCAAGAATGGGAAAGAAATATCCCAAGGATAAATTCAAGAATAAATGGGATGCAATAAAAAATGACTGTGTGTTTTTCATGGAGCTGAAAAATGAAGCTACCGGGCTTGGATGGGATGATGCAAAGAGAACCGTTGTTTGCTCTCAAGAATGGTGGGATGAACATGTTGGGGTAAGTGTAACAATCATTTTTTTTGGCATGCTTTTGAATGATTGCATTATCTGATTTGTATTTTCAACTTTTCAGAGATGCCAAGAGAAGACAGGGAAGAAATGCAATCATTTGAAGTTCAAACGACAAGGTCCGAAGCACCTTGATGATTTACATGTCATATTTGACAAAGTGCATGTCACAGGGGCTAGTGCTTCTTCTGCTGCAGACATATCCTCTGATGAATCAAGTGATGATAATGCGGCTCTTTTGAAGAAACCCGATGATAGTGATGAAATGAAGTTGGCATCTTTGACTCAAGGATCCTAAATCATGCATTGGCACACTTCTCTTCATTTCCTGTATCTCCCAAAGGTATAACATCACAACCTATGTCATCGTTCATTATATTATTATGTGAGACGCACACTTGCTGATTTGATTTTCGTTTTTAGGGAAGTACTATCTTGTGGACTCTGGATATGCAAACCGAATAGGCTATCTTGCTCCTTTTAAGGGGAGTACGTACCATCTACCAGAATTTCGACTTCGTCGTCACCGTCCACCTCAAGGGAAGTATGAGTTGTTCAACTTTTCACATTCCTCCCTTCGCAATGTCGTTGAGCGTGCTTTTGGGGTGCTCAAGCAGAAATGTCGCATATTAAAAGGGGTCCCAAGTTTCTCACCTCGTACGCAAAAGCATATCATCATTGCTTGCATGGCATTGCACAACTTCATTCGTGATAGCAAGTTGAGTGACAAATTTTTTGATAAATGTGATGCCGATGATGAGTATGTACCTCCAGTGCTACGACAGGAAGTAACACCAACACAAGCGGATCCCGTTGAAGAGGAGGAGAATGAAGATACCATGGATACTATTCGTAGTAGGATAGCGGATGCTTGTCTTGCGATAGCAACATAGGTTAGCTATCTTTGATGGAGGTTATGATCATGTGAACCATATGTATATTCTATGGTGCATGCCTTTTGTAATATTATTATGGGATCAATATGTATATATATGTAATATGCAAGATGAAAGTATAATCGTTGAATCTCAATTGTCGTAATTTTTATTTGCAAAACGGTCGTTCTATTGCTTACCAATGTAAATATCATCATTTTACGGTCAAGTTGCACATAACCATTTTGACTCATTACCCAGGGTCATTACAGACAATTCATAGTCAAATCTACAGTTTCACAGCTGTTTCAGCCAAACAGCTTCCAGCTTCTCCACAGCTGAAAGTTCACAGCAGCTTTTTCACAGCTCACAGCTCACAGCAGCTTTTACAGAATCTGCAGCTCAACCAAACACAGCCTTAGTGTCTTAGAGAGAAATTGATGCATTTACTAGCTAGTGCATAGTGGTTTGAACATGGGAAAAATGATTGATTGAATCCATCAACAATTGAGCAGGTGCCCCGCAAAAAAAACACAAAAAAACAATTGAGCAGGTCCTTGTACTGTAGCTTTAATCAGAAGCTCTTAGTTTTTCGAGAAACAGATGATTCAGTAAATAACGCATAGTGCTCTGAACATGGGAATGGTTACTTGACTGCATCAACAATTCATCAGGGGAATGGTATCGGTGTGTCAACTACTTGATGGAACATGTGATGCATAGGTTTCTCTTTGTTAGCTTGGTGCTGGGCATGATTTTGTATTAATTTACATGGTTAGAGTCGGTAGCCATCCATGGGACTAGTCTCGGGGAGGATTGGAGCAATTGAGGAGGCAATAAGAGCATATCCCAAGAAACTATGACTTTGACAGTAGAAAATATCAGATGAGTATGGTCATGTGATTCCTCGCTTTGATAGGACTGCTACAATTTGATGGAATAGTTTGTAGGTATAGATTATTAGCTGATTAGGTGATTATGATGAACTGGTGGCATGTGATGTCTCGTTTGTCGTGTATGAATTTGATTTTTTTCAGTTTGTGGTCATTTGAGGGGGTTGCTGCATTTAGAGCACTACCAGTAGTACTCGTAAATAGTTGGACAGATAATTATGGGGGGAGGACGAACGGGCCATCAGTAGTATGTTTTGCTCGGCAGTATGACCCAGAAATGATAAACTAGTGCGAGGTTATGGCTTGATTAGCACAGCATTAGAGAATTGCCTTTGTAGACTATTTTTGCAGTGGTGTATAATTCAGATTGAGCCAGACTATGTGTGACTGCTGTTTTTATTTTGGTTTGTACTCGGTGGCTTGTGCTGCTGATTGGTGCATCGGGGCTTGCTGGTCAACTTCCTATTTCTTGGACGCAGGGTAAGAGTAGGGAAGCATCTGCCTTACATGACGCCGTGTCCAGAGAAAATTGGTGCACTAGAGCAGCGATTCGGGGATATGTAGACAAGTTGGGTGAGCATGTGGTTGAGCCTGCTATTGGGCTGACGTTCAACTCTCCGGGAGAAGCCTATGATCAGGTGACTTGCCTCTCTCGTGCAACACAGGCGATTGGCAACAAAATTTCTTGTTAGAAACACAGGGCAACGCTCCGTGCGGGCTTGGCGAGCTCGTTCTCTCTCGTGCCGCATCGCCGAGGAGAGCAGTGCTGCAGGACTGCCGTGGAGGACCAGCAATGTCAAGATAGAGGAAGGAGAGTCAGCACTGTCGCGGGTTCCTTTCCGATTATCTCGCGCACCACTTGATTCCATCAGAAGTCAGTAGTAAGCTCTCTGAATTTAAGGCTGGCAGATTGCATTTTTTTTTCCAGTTCTTTGCAATCGTTAGTGCTGTGTAATTGGTTAGTGCATCTACAATTCCACTGATTCTGAATTTTTATGCCAGTGCTAAATAATTTCTGTTCTGAATGGTTCTGAATTTCAATGACAAGTGCTATTTAATTATTTGGTTTTTGCTTGTTTAATCTCTTTCCGCGTGACATGTGGATTAGGAAGATAATTGTTATGACTCATGCCACTCCTAGAATCTGCACTTGCCGGCCTAATTTTTTTTACAAAATCGTCAGTGTATGAATTTGATGATGCAAAGGGTGGCAGGGTTGAAGTGAGATCTACTTTCATCGTTCAGTCTGCATTTGTCGAATCGATCCCTGGGCCTAGATCCCAAGGAGTATCTTGACACCGCACAATGAGCATGGAATCAGTGGGAGAAGTTCATGAGCCCTTGAGTGCTGCGAGGTGGAAGACGAAGACGCCATGGATGGATTGAGTTGTTGTGCTACTGTTGGAAATTCTCTGGATGGGAACAAGGAGTAGGTGGGGGGTGGGCATTTATTGCAGTGCGGAGAGTGGCCTGATTTCTGTTGTACAACTCCAAGCGCAAACGACAAGGAACATGAACGTTGTCCCTCCGTCCGTCTGAACCAACGGCGAGGAAACGGGCATGCACCATTAATGTGGACCAGTGGTGGGCCCTGACACTATTCCAAAAACGATTGCCCATCGCGAATACGTCGCCGAATACAAGAGCTAGTGCACATCACGAGGAGAGTTGGCGGTCCAGATTCAGGGAGCATCTGGACCCGGGAGCCAAATTGCTTTTCCGCTCATTTCACAAACTATGTCTGAACGATGTCATGATGAGATAAGGACTTTTAAAAGGTCATTTTAAAAACTGAAAATGTGATGGTCTCATAACGACTTGATTTCGTAAGGCGCCACAATGAAATATTTTTTGGCTGAGCAAACTATATTGATGGATCATGCCTGAGCTAGACTGATGAATGATGTGTCTCACCGTAACCTAGTGTAGCGGTGTTTTTCATAACCAGTAAAAACTTTTTTTTAGAACTAGAGCAGTAAGAACTACTTCGACAGACCAGAACATTCAGACAATATTAGGTTTCGGAGGCTGTAGGGAACATCATCTAGCATCCTCTGATCCCCGTAGGTTCTGGTCAAGGCTGCCAACTCATGTGCCAATGCGTTGTTGCTGCGTTTTACCCAGTTGATTCTGCACGCTGAGAACGCCTCCATAGCTCGCTTGATGTCCATTAATATGCCATAACAGGGTGACTTCATTGCAGCCTGGGTAGCAAGCTCTTTGGTGATACTCTGACAGTCCATCTCTAGGATCACCTGTCCCCTGAATATTCCTGCTAGTTCCTGAAGCGCCAACAGGGCAGCACGGGATTCGGCCTCCTCAATGCTACAACATGGGTCAAGTTTCTTAGATAGTCTCGAGCGACAGCACCTGCGCTACTCTCACCTGTCACTTCCACAAAAAGAGGCGTCAGAATTTATTTTTAAACAACCAGGTTCAGGTGCCGCCCATTTCTTATGCCGTTGCTCAGCGGGGTGCGGGAGAAGTTCAGCTTTATCCCGGGCATCTAAACTGGTAGTGTGCCCAGTTATCATTGCTGCATTTCTGCATTCCTCCTCATACTGCATCAGGAACTGAACCGATCTGTTAATAGATTCTTTGCCAATGTTGTGCACACAGTCCTCACGGAGATGCCAACATCGCCAAATCAGTAGCAGGATCTTCGCTCGTATGTCCTCATTTTCAGTGCTCAACAGTACCTACAGCCAATCGTCACCGGTGTACCAAAATCTGTTCTCTGCCGGCAAACCCCATTTCTCTCTCATCACCGTTCTCAGAGCCCTGCTCTTTGTACATGCAATTACAGCATGATACTCATCCTCTGCAATGCCACAAATACAGCATGTAGGGTATGTCTCTAGAGTTCTTATCAACTTGTTGCTTTTGGTGGCTAGTGTCTTTGTTGCTACTCTCCATCCAAAGATACGGACTTTTCCGGGCACTTTGGTTTTCCATATGAGGTCCCATATGCTCCGATCCCTCGAGTCGCTTGAGGAACTCGACGGTTCATGATCAGCTACCGATATGGATGCAACCAAATTGTACGCACTCTTAACCGAAAATACTCCATTCTTTTCATAATGCCATGCCACACAATCCCTCACTTCCGAAGACGGAATATTGATTTTGCATATCTCGTTGGCGTCAAAAGGGTAGAAAATTTGTCTAGTTAGGCCCTCATTCCACTCCTTCCTATCTGGGTACATTAGCTGGTTGACCCAACGGAGACGAGACCTCCTGATAAAGCCCACCGTCATAAGACCTTCCCTCCTCGGTATCCACTGGTCCCGTTGGATATGTATACTTTTTCCGTCACCCACGCATCAGATAAGCCCTTTTTTCAGGAGCTGCAGACCAAACTCAATTGCCCTCCAGACCAGCGATGCGTCCGACGCGAACACAGTATCTAACATATTGCCCCTTGGATAATACCTGGCTTTGAGCACTCTTGCACACAAACTCTGTGGTTTCTAAATAAGTCTCCAGCCTTGCTTGGGTAGAAGGGCCTGGTTAAACAGATGCATGTCTTTAAACCCTATCCCACCTGCTCTCTTGGGTTTTGTCATCCTTTCCCACAACACCCAGTGGACTCTTCTATGCCCCTCTCCATCACCCCACCAAAAATCTCTGATCATCCTTTCATATTTTTCAGAAAATCCCTTGGATAGCATGAAAACACTCATCGTGAAGGTAGGTAAGGCTTGCACCACCGACTTGACATGAACTTCTTTTGCCGCATAGGACATAAACTTTTCCGACCAGTCATTGCATCTCTTACCAAATCTATCAATTATTGGTTGGAATTGACCATCTTTCATTCTCCCTTCCGGGGTAGGCAAGCCAAGGTACTTGCTTTCAAACGAGTCTGACTGCACTCCCAAGATTCTTTTGATCTCCTCCCTTGTGTCGGCCGGGCATGCCTCACTAAACAGTAGAGAGCATTTACTTGTACTCAACAGTTGTCCGGTGCTCTTCTGAAAAGAGTTGAGAACCCTCTTAATTGTATCAGCTTACTCTGTTGTGGCTTTGAAGAAAATCAAGCTATCATTTGCAAACAAGAGGTTTGAAATGCCCAGGGCATTTCTAGCAACCTTAATAGGTGTCAAGTTGTTCTCCGCTAACTCCTTTTTCAGGGGATGCACTAAACCATCAACAACGAACAGAAAAAGATAGTTGTGTATGAAGGCAAAATAACGAACAGAAAAAGATAGTTGTGTATGGAGATGCACATAACCAGTAAAGATTGTGGCACCAGAGTAAACATAATTGTGTATGGAGGCAAAATAAACATTTAGTCATTTTCATATAGCTTACAAAAACAAACCCATAGAAAGTTGTGTCCATTTTTTGGGGCTCAGCTTTGTACAGAACACGGAAACCAAAGCAGGGGCGTCACGACCAGCCCATTACTGCGGTCGTGAAAAAAGAGCAGAACCAGGAATCGAACCGCGGTCTCAAACGTGGAAGACCAGGGTTGTAGCCACCACGCTGCTTGTGTCCTCGTGACTTGTGTGTGTATCAATATATAATAAACAAATCTAGCGGCATTTAAAAAAAACGAATCATTTTCTTCTCTTGTAGGTGGCAATAGTGGGTAATTTAGGGCAACTTCGGGTAAAAAAAACTGAATCGTTTTCTTCTCTTAAAGGTGACAATAGTGGGTAATTTAGGGGAACTTCGGGGGTAATTTTATGATGGACGATCAGAAGTAATAACCCCATTTATTATTAGGGGTAGACTAGCAAATATGCCTGTGCGTTGCAACAGGTGGAATCAATCAGATTATGTAGATGTGTGAACATTTTCTAAAATTTCATGGACATTGTTTTCCAATTCCCGAATATGTTTTGAATACATGATCATTTTTTAAAAATTATGAACATTTCTTATTTCATGAAAATTTTCTTGAAATTGCAATTTTTTATAATATGCGAACAGTTTTCGGAATCACGAAATTTTTATAATTTCCTGATTTTTATAATTCACAAATATTCTATAATTCTCGGTTTTTTGAAACTCGCAACTTTTTGAATCTGTTTTAATTTCTGTGAACATTTTCGAAAATTTTATAGGCATTGTTTTCAAATTTCCGAATATGTTTTGAATACATGATTATTTTATAAAAATCATGAGCATTTTCTATTTCACGAGCATTTGTTTGAAATCATGATTTTTTAATACGCGGACAATTCTTTGAAATCACGAACATTTTTTGATCTCCTGATTGTTTTTTGAATTCTAGAACATTTTATGATTTCTCGATGTATTTTATCAAAACTCGCAACTTTTTAAAAAAATAAATTTAATCCCAAATTAATTAAAAGAAGGAAAAGCAAAAACAAAAATGAGAAAGGAAAAACAAAAAAATGAAATAGAAAAACAGGGGGCGTCACGAGCGGCATATGGGGCGGCCCATTACCGCGTGCGGCCGGAGGCGCGCTTGATATATCAGAGAAAAGAGGCAAAAAGTTGGTAGAGCCAGGGATCTAACCCTGGCCTCCCGCGTGGAAGTAAAATAACTTATCCATTGCACTACTTGACATCACATGGTGTAAAAGGGTATCTAACAGAACCTGCCGATGATTTTGGAAATAATCAAATCGTTTTCTTCACTTATGGATGGCATAGTGGGTAATTTACGACTACTTTAAGGGCAATTTTAATGACATACGACCAGAAGCAGCCCTTGCTTTATTATTAGGGAAAGATTGATTTTTCGAGCATTTGAATCATCATCCAACGACCACGATTTGCGTAGCCATATGTGCCATGTGTTCTTTTTTCTCCCGCGCACACGACAGTTCCTCCTCCTTCCTTGCCAGTGGCGGAGACAAGCCCCAGACAGCCCAGTCCGCTGCCTGGGGCGTGAAGGTGAGTTCCTTCGTTGTCTGTAACAGCGCTGTAGCTACAGTGCTCGAAGGTGGATTGGGGCGGCCTGGGGCTTGCCGTAATCCTGTCGTTGTCGCTGTCCCCCGCGACCTAGCCCTAGCCGCCTGCCTTCGCCCCCCCCCCACTATGTTGGATGCCGCCTCCGGCCATCCCTCTAGCCCCCACCTCACCCATCTGCACCAACTCTGGTGATGACCGCGCACCCATGCACTGTCAAGTTTCGGAGTCGGTCCCACTGGCTTCCACTCATCCACTGCTCGACCTCGCCGGGGTCAGTGCTCATCGCTGCCGCTCCTCACGTTGCCCCCACCTTCGGCCTCACGCAAAGCAGAAACTGACTGACGTGATGAAAAATTTCCTCTACATGATTGTTAGCAAACACGTTTTTAAGCCTTGGGATCCCCATTCATTTAAAAAAGTTGTCTGGTTAATTAAAAGAGAACCAGACACCATCACAATACGCCCTCAAGACAAGGCACTCGACTGACCTGGTTATCCACATGCACACCACTGCAAAGAGAAAACATCGTCGAGGATGTCTGCAAAGCGCCATCGTCATCACTGCTCACGGAGAGGCGACTCTGACTTCCCTGCAGACGACCAACCAACAACTCTCAGACTGAATGAATCACGAAAATCTTGCTGGCCTATGTCAAACAATCAACCGCAACAGACTGAGGACCAGACAACTCCGACTCCGATGACATGTCACGTTGGAGAAAAGGAGCACACCTAGCACCAACAGAGCCCTAGTTGCCCATCACGCGCCATCATTGCCGTTGTGTTGCCTGACGTAGCTACAACTCCGATTTCACACTTATGAACAAGCCAAATGGCCAGCAACGGAGGCAAGCCATGACCCTAGTCATCTTGGTACGACCATCATCGCGACACATGTCACGACGCCAGTACCGCACCATCGGTTGGGCGCCTGCCGAACACGATATCGTGCACATCAACACCAGGGAAGCGCAAAATGGATCGAGATCTTCAAGACAAAAGAGAGAAAACGATGCCGCAACCCGATCCTACGACAGAACCTTGGCTTTCGCCCGTCCCTAGGAGGATAACGACGCCCATGGGCGTTGCCATCCCTGATCGCTTTCGCTCGGAGTAGCACAACCACTATTCCCATGCCATCGACCAATGACGACAAGCACCACCACTAGCATGCACACGCCCCGACATAGAGGTGATGCCACCAGGACGTTAGAGCCACCAACCTCGTCATCAGCAAGCCGACGAGTCAGATCCGATTGAAAACCAGCCAAATCGGGCGCCTATCCACCACAAACGTGACCTATCAAGGAGCCAACGCCTGCAGTGCAGGGCGGTGCATCTCCTAAGAAGGGGGCGCCATCCCAACCCAATCCGCCGGACGGGGCTGATGGGTCGAAGTTGTGGCAGCCCGCCACACCACTGGGTGCCGTTGAGGCCTACCCATTGGAGGAGCGCCGCAAGGAGAAGATTGAGGTCCCCGCCGTTGGGAGAGTGACACACAATCATTGTAGATGATCGAGCCTCCCTTAGCCCGGAATGTGCACGCAACATGAGTAGGATGCCTCGCCGCCACCGTCCGCTGCACGGGCTTAGCCCGGTGGCATCATCCGACGACGACGAGGGAAGGAGGGGAGGCGTGAGAGTTCAAGGGCTGTGAGGCTAGGTGAAAGAACATGTGGTACCCCCATGTGTGGTTTTGGTAATTGACGACATTCTCTATGGACTAATGGTTGCATTGAGTTATATTTGAAGGATTTGTCCATAGGCATTTCTTGAAATCCATGTGTTGGTTTCAAGGAGTTTATGAGTTGACCAAGGTGCTATTAAGGAATTATCCAAAGATTGGTCATGTGAGAGTTGAGCTTATTGCAAGCATGTCTTGAAGAAGAAGATTGTGTGATCATTCATGTTTGCCTTCAAGGCATCATCCAAATGAAAAGAGTTGGAAAGATTCAAGGTTGATCAAGACTAAGTCAAGAGTGAATCAAGTTGATCAACCCACAAAGCGTACAAGATGTACCGAGAGGGATCAAGTGATCCCATGGTATGGTAAGCATTGTCCATTACGCTTTGTGTACTAACCCATGATCTACGTGTGAGTTCTATGTGGGGTTAGGTTTGTTTCCATGGGTTTGCATTAAGAGGAAGATCTCATAAAACCCATGGAGGATGACATCAAATGGTGACCCTCATCAAGATTGCGGTGTGCAAGTTCAAGTGGAGCATCACGAAGAGATCATCCTTGAAGCTTGCTGTCCATTGTGGTGTCAATGGACTTGTGAAGATGTGCCAAAGAGTGGCTCACCCATAGTGGAGTATGGTGGAACAATCAACTAGTCTTCATCGAGCCAACACAATCAAGAAAGGTGGTCCAACTTGAGGGAGTCAAGATCGTCATCATGTAGCTCAAGTGGACTATGTGCAAGGCAAAGGTTTGCCCTTGACAGGTTTTCTATTTTACTGGTCTCATGGTGGTAGTTGGGAGACCGGGTTATAGGATCGATTGCCGTACTATCAAGGGGGGCTCTTGATGAGTAGCTTGATCGTATCCTCCGTAGAGATCTCAAACCATTGCATCCTTGCATCATCTTTATTGGTTCTTGTTTGGTATTTCTCTTGGTGAGTTTTAGAGCTTATGGTCATTTTCATGACAAGCTCGAGTTCATTGAAAACGGAGTTCATGCATCTTCTATGATGTTTTCGATGTTGGGGTTTTTGCCGGTTCTCTTTGTGAGTCTTAGAGCTTATGGTCATCTTGATGACAAACTCGAGTTCCTTGAAAACAGAGTTCACATGCATCTTCTATGATGTTTTCGATGTTGGAGGTTATGCCGGTTCTTCTCTGTTGGAGGTTTCTCTCTTCTTTATCTTGGCATACCTCCCCTGCCTCTTCTTACTATAACCAGTCGCTGTTGGATGCTACTCGTCGTCATCTATCCAACAAGCTTGAGTTTGCTCAATTCGGAGCTCATTTGCAGAAGCTGTGACAGTTCTGGTTTTCCTGGAGCATCTGTTTTGCTTGGAAGTGGCATAAGGGAGGTGCCAGCGGTAGTACCGCGGCCACGGAGCGGCAGTACCGCTGAAAGCCATAAGCGGTAATACCGTTGTTTCACAGCGGTAGTACCGCCCACGGCCGCAAGTGGTAGTATGGCTCCTGTTCCGTGCTAGTACCGCCTCGACTCGAGACCTGCGTGTCTCATGTCGGGTTCAGCGGCAGTAGCAGCAGCAGTAGGAGTGGTAGTACCGCTTGTAAGCGGTAGTACCGCCCCTACTACCGCTACTAGTGCCGTTCAATGTCCCTCCTCTCTGTTCCTTCTTCCTTAGGCGTTGTGCGAGGTCCCAGCGGTAGTACCGCTGGGCCAAGCGGCAGTACCGCTGCTGCCAGTGGTAGTACCGCTCCCTAGAGCGGTAGTACCGCCCGCTGCGGGCTGAGAATGGGGATAACGGTTGGATTTTTTTCCCACCTATAAAAGGGGGGTCTTCTTCCCCTTTGAGCCCTATCTCTTGAGCTCGTGTTCTTCCCCCATTGTTGACCTTCTTCGAGCTTGCTATCTCTCAATCCCTCCATGGCTTCTTGCTAGTTTTTGGGGAAAAGAGGGAGGAGATCTAGATCTACGTTTCCACCAATCACTTTCACCTCTATGTGAGGGGAACCCCTTGGATCTAGATCTTGGAGTTCTTGGTGTTCTCCTTCTTGTTCTTCCTCTCATTTTCCTCCATAACTTTCGTTGCTTTGGTGGGATTTGAGAGTGAGGGACTTGGGCACTCCATGTGCCCTTGCCATTGCATTAGTTGCATCGGTTTGAATTCTCCACGGTGATACGTGGAAGTGAAGTTTGAGAAGCTTATTACTCTTGGGTGCTTGGTACCCTTGAGCTTGTTCCTCTTGGGTGCTTGGGCGCCCTAGACGGTTGGTGGTGCTTCGGAGCTCAATCATTGTGGTGTAAAGCTCCGGGAAAGCGTCGGGGTCTCCAATTAGGTTGTGGAGATCGCCCCGAGCAATTTGACGGGTACCGGTGACCGCCCCAAGGGTTGCCAAAGTGTACGGGTTCGGTGACCGCCCCCAAGGGTTGCCATTTGTACGGGTTCGGTGACCGCCCTCAAGGGTCCCTTAGTGGAATCACGGCATCTTGCATTGTGCGAGGGCGTGAGGAGATTACGGTGGCCCTAGTGGCTTCTTGGGGAGCATTGTGCCTCCACACCGCTCCAAACAGAGATTAGCATCCGCAAGGGTGTGAACTTGGGGATACATCCCCGTCTCTGCGTGCATCGGTTATCTCTTACCCGAGCCCTTTACTTTGTGATAGCCATATTGTTTCTTGTCATATATCTTGCTATCACTTAGTTGTTTATCTTGCTTAGCATAAGTTGTTGGTGCACATAGGTGAGCCTAGTTGTTGTAGGTTTTGTGCTTGAAAAATTAACCGCTAGGTTATTCCGCATTTGTTCAAGCCTAAACCATAATTATTTTAAAGCGCCTATTCACCCACCCCCCTCTAGGCGACATCCATGATCTTTCACTAGGGTTCGTCCAAGCAGCCCTAGGGCTATGCAGACGGGAGGGAGAATAGTTTTAGTACACTACAATTTCCCTTCATAATTCATGGATTAATTTTTCTAAAAGTATAAACCTTTTTTGTTTCTACGTTGAAGTGCCAGATTTTCTTAGAATGTTTATTTCTAAAAATAACTAACTAATTCTTACATGGAAGTACTTCAATTATACTAAGTATATTGGTTCTTGAAAATGATGATTTGACCAACTTTGCTCTATTAGTGTGTAGTTCAAAATTGATTATTCTCATTTCAAAGTATTTACTTGTAATTGTGATTTGTACTCCATTACTACTATGCTAATGGAACTATTGATCAAAGTTTAATCAAAATACGCGTTATACCACATTGAAGTGTGCGGTTTCCTTATAATCATGATAATATTGCCCATCAAACCTCACTACAATATGGCAGTCATTTTTTCATTCATGTCTATCTAAACCTCCAGATGAGAGAAATTTCAGTGTGACGTTGGCAACTTTGCCATAACCAATGAGTTGCAAATGAGGCCAAGAGTAACACGTTCGTATAATTGTACAATCATAGGAACATAGTAGAATGCTAGGTTTTTGTTGTTGTTATGAACTGGGCAGCTTCATTGATCTATAGTATGAGCAATGTCCAAATTTTTTTTTAGACACTAGTAAGGCTTGAGCTCACTATCGCCTGCTTTTGTGACGTTCTTTTGCCCCTTCCACAAGAAAGTCACACATGGAGGCACGGTGGATCCCGGCCCATGCTGGTGGGAGGAGCCCTGCTTCATTCCAGGTGTTTTTTGAGTTTGTTTTGGGTCTGTGTCCTGCTCGGGAAGGCGAGGAGGCGACGGCTCGGTGCAGATGGAATAACCCGTCTAGCCCCTGTTTCGGCAGTGTGTCTTGTGTCGCCACAGGTTGCGTGGGTGTGTGTCTCCGGCGGATCTCGAGGGATTCAGGCGATGCTTGTCTTCGGTGGATCAGCTTGGATCTGGTGTCCATTCGTGTGTCTACAGGTTGGATCATTCCGAGCTACGCTTTTTGTCTTCATCGATGATGGTTGTTGTTCTGTTGCGCTGGGCCTTTGAGGCCTTAGCATGACGACTTCTCGACCGGGTACTACAATAAGGTTTGCCTGGCTCTGATTGGGGGGGGGGGGGGGGGGTGACGGCGGCGTGCTTATAGTCGTCGCTAGGTAGTCTATGGACATGGAAGTAATTCCTATTAGAATGGGTTGGGAATTATGCCTAGATCCCGTGTAAATGGAAATTTCATTGATAAGACCTCCTCAATTGTAGCCAATATTTTATTGCGAATAATTCCGACAACCTCAAGAGAAAAAAAGACATTTACTTATTATAGAGATGGTGCGATTTGACTCTTTTTTTTTTACTTTTTTTAGCCCTACCTATACCTCAGTCTTACGAAAAAGAGAAGGGGTTGGCATAGAGAGAACCAAATTTGTAAAGCAAACAAACCCACGCTTCGGGAAGGTGAGGCGAACTAACAATTCCTTCCGTCGTGTATCCTCGATTGATGCGGCTTCATATACTTCAATTGTAGATTTGAGTATTGAGCGAAAGGTTACACCTACAGGATATGGTATGGTATAGATTACAGGCCAATCCTACTCTATTAGGTAGTCTATGGACATGGAAGTAATTCCTATTATTTATTGTGTTCTTTGTACTGCCATGATATTAGATGAATAGATTCAAAGTCTTTCCCGCAAAAAGGAAGAAGACACTAGTAAGGTCAAAGGCTAGCCTGTTGGGGAAGCACAAGGGAGACGAGCAGGGCACACTTCCACCGATGTGTGTTCCGCATGGAGCGACTCATTTTCATTTTCATTTTTTTGGGGGTTTTAGGGTTTTATATTTTTCCTTTTTGGTTTTGTCTATTATTTAGATATTTTTTATTTTTAATTATCATATTTTTAGAAGGTACGCATATTAACATGTTCAGATATATGTACTACCATGAAAGGTACACACAATAGAATAGAAACTACAAACAAGCAAAAAAACAATAAATGTGAAGTACACACTGAATCCAAAAAGTACACACAATTATATATGATAAGTACACACATGGTAGTATGGAAATACACATGCACTAACATGAGAAAAACACGTGCTAACACTGGGAAGTGCACACTAATGTAAAAAAAGTGTACACTAAAGCACATGATAACATGAAATATATACTAATGCAACTAGTAGAAGGTACGCGCTATGCATGTGTTCTCCACTAATTCTTTTTAGTATGAACACATTGCGAGTTTATTTGAAATACAAAAACATCTTATATTTTGGTACAAAGGGAGTAGTATGCATGCCTTTAAGTGTTAAATTCAGTCGAAGTGTCAAGTTGCTGCGTTCGAATGTTTGGTGGATACAAACATTTCCGTGCTTTGATTTGTATAAAAGCTATAGCTTTTTACTTTTTTTTTAAAGAAAGCTATAGTCTATCATTGTTGTTTGCCGGATCTTCTAAGCCTCCAGCCATTGAGCATTGAAGTTCTAAACATCCACAAAAGATCTTACGTACTTCTGCACCAGCACGTGTGTGGATCAGTTTGGAGCATTCCAGAAAGCTGGTGGAGTCGCCTTGGCGCCTGTCCGTACATAGCGAATCCATGAATTATCAACCGTTGGATCTTTTGAGCTGGGTACTGATAAACGGTGGATGTTTAGCTTCTGGAACAAATCTATGGCTTGTAACTGCTCCAGGGTCTTGCCGGATAGCTAATTCAAGTTCAAAATTTTGTGTACTATAGTAGTAGAGAAAAGTGGACTCACCAACATGAGAAGTACATTTATACGTCAAACAAAATCACCGAAAGCTCCTAACAGGGGTTCCGATTTCCGGTATATCTACACGACACAATGATAAAAACCATTGGCAATTTTAAACGCTTGGTTTATATATACACAAATTCTGCAAAATCCTAAAGTAAATCCAGAAAATTAAAGAAACACTGATGCCAAGACAAGTTTCTTCTTAACCAATTTGTTTAGAACTACTTTTTTAGTATCTTTTTAGCATAACATTTTGTTAGTAATATAATTAGCTTTTGTTTTTTTTAGAGAAATTGGCTTTTGGTCTGATTTATATTTTATACGTGGGCCTTAACTTTGAAGATGGGCTGCGCCATTCCTTAACGGGCCAGAGCTTGTTCACTGTATTTTTGGAGCTTGAGAAGTGTTGCTTACGTTAGATTAGAAAAAACGTATTGCTCCACAGAAACACCTTCTGCGAGCAGAACATACAAAAAGCAAAAAGACACTACCACAAGATGAAGCTTCTGACGCGTGTTTCTCTACATTATTGATTCAAAAGTACGTATCTTTTAAAGTACTGGAGCAAGTCATCAATTCACCAAAAGGTAGCAAGAGCTGAAATTTGGCAATCTAGCTCTCGCACTTGAATCCTGCCTTCGCTAGCATCAGAGGAAAAGCGCCTCTAAAGAAAAACCGATTAAAACTAAGCAACAGAGAACAATGAAACTACACAAACTTAAGCCGAAGCTAATGTGAGCTCTGAAACCACACGAACTTTATCAAGTAGAAGAAGTAAGGGAGCGGAATAAAAGAAACCAGATTACTCACAGGTAAAAGCAACATGACTTCAAGTAGCCTCCGGAGGCTGCAAATCTGCACCGGAGAAGAGTGGAGAGTGGTCTGACAACCACAGCAACTGAATATATATAGTGGGTCGGAAACTGATAACGATCCAGTAGTAAAGCCAAGAGTGGAAGCTGGGATCTGGGAATATGCTACTGGGATGTGCGGATGCTTAGCTTTGATGCTCTGAATATGCTTTCATAAGCATTTAAGTAAGTATAGTAGACTTGTAAAACAAGGATGAAAGTCGTTGTAGTATAGTGGTAAGTATTCCCGCCTGTCACGCGGGTGACCCGGGTTCGATCCCCGGCAACGGCGTTATACAATTTTTTTTCCATTTCTGACGCTTCGGGACTTCGTTCAGCGGCGTTTTATACAATTTTTTTTTTCATTTCGGACGCTTCGGGACTTCGTTTTCCTTTCCAACCACGGGATGGATCCTTCATTAGTGCCAGTACTAGATAATTTGGTGAAAAGTTGTGCTGTCAATCTAGATTTTGTATATTAAAAAAAGAAAAATGGTTTAATGAACTATCAATATGGTGATCCTATTTGTGCCCACACATACACCATCATTACAATTTAGCATGGAAGTGTAAATAATTTAAATCATAATAGCTTAATGAAAGAAAAATGGTTTGATGAACATATTATTTATATGTAAATATTTTGCGAAAGGTCGAATGCAATATTAGATAAAACCAACACAAGAGCTTGAAGAATCAACAACAGGGAAGTCGTTGGCGTACACAGAAGACACCAACAACCACAATTTGGACATATCGCCCTCCTAGAGAAGCTGACACCAGGGGGGGGGGGGGGGGGGGGGGGGGGGGGGGTAGAAGATAATTCCAACTCCGACCATAGAGAGGAGGGGGGCACAATCCTCGCAAGTTCCACGACGGAGCCGGCATCCAACTATCCTTCATCGAATGAAAAAGGATCTGAAGAACAAAATCACGTTGAGACGTCTTCCAGTTCGTAGGACGCCACCAGTGATATAGAAGAAACGATGAAAAAAAGAGGCCCATTATTTGTCCCTGACCGAAGATCCACACGCCCACTTTCAACGATGAACATAATTTTAACATATTTTAATTAAAATATTATTTATGTTATTGGGACGGTTATCACTCACATCGAACGAAAAACAAATCATACTTTTTTCACCTTACTAATTAAAATAAGGTGATAAGTTTTTATGTTATGTGATAGTTAGTAAGGTGAAAAAGTATCATATGCTTATGTTAGGTGATAATTAGTAAGGTGAAAAAGTATCATCTCTCATGAATGATTTGTATCATATCAAATTTAAAATTTCTGCTAACATATGACTACATTTTTTTTATCATCAAACATTAGTACCAATGACCGTGTCGATGTCTAAAACATCAGCTATTCGCCATGGAGGGAGTATTACCAGATAAAGTCATATACATTTAATATATTAAAATAATTTATTCTTGTTGAATTATGTAACTGTGACAAGGCGACACTTGAAACACTTTTTTGTAATCGTTGTCACATTTTGAACCATGTTTTGTATCTATAGATCTACTTTCTTTTAAGGAGTATCTATAGTTCTATTTTGGGAAACATAGGTACTCCCCTCTTCCTCTTTTATCTTCCTTCTCATTTCGACTTCTCTTTTTATCGGTCGTAGGTGGTCTGCCTCTCCGCTGCTGGCCATGTGTTGCGTCCTAAGTCCATCATACTGAAGATTTCTCCGAGGCATAAGCGTCCTTATTGACTTATGGTTTGTACAATTGTGCTATCTCTATGACTGTTGTCTATTGAGGTGGAGGAAAGAGAAAGCCGAAAAAATATTTGTCATCTTTTAATTAGGAGATGATCTCTTAGAGATAATATTAAAAGGTAACTATTGTACATCATGTTTTTATTGTCTTCTCTAAATTGCATGGCATGATTAAGATAAGACCGTCTTATCAACCACTATACATGTCCTTATAAGTTTATCTATAAATACACTATGCTACCTAATTTTTAAGGCCTCACAATCAATTAAGGTCTTCAATTTGGAATTGGGCCACCCGGTTTTGACCGGATCAACAATTTATTAAAGAGCTCTCTCATTGAAACTTTTTAGTTCACTATGATCCCTAATTTTTACGGCGTCATAATCAATTGAGGTCTCCAATTTAAAATTGGGTCACCAGATTTTGACCGAGTCAATAATTTCTCAAGGAGCTCTCTCATTCAATTTTCTAATTCATTATGCTCCCTAATTTTCAAGCTTTCACATTAAATTGAGGTATTCAATTTTAGATCTGGTTTATGATTTTGACTGGGTCAACGATTTTTCGAATCAATAGGAGACAATCGGCCTATAAAAACATACCAATCCAGCGCACCCTCTCACCACCTAAAAAAAGAAATGTCAACTTGTGATATTGTAGCATAAATATAGTACATGCTAACACGGATGTAGAAAATTTTCCCACACTAGTATGGTTGATTAGCAGATAACACAGAATCACAACGTGAAAGGCCCACCGAAACACCGCATTATAATAAAAAGAAAATCAGACTCGGTCATATCCCACACTCGACGAACCAAATACTCACTAAGTTCCAAAATATAAGGTGTATTTGTTTTTTGAAAAGTCAAATTTCTTTAACTTTGACCAAGTTCAGAGCCAAAAGTATCGACATCCACAGTACTAAATAAATAAAATTTGAAAATTTATTTTAAGATGAATCTAATGCTACCAAATTGATATTACCGATATTGATATATTTCTCTACAAATTTGGTTTAACTTAAAGAGGCTTGACTTTTCAAAAACCTAATACACCTTATATTTTAAACAGAGTATTTTTTTGAAAACCCAACAACAACGGCGCTGCAGCGCGTCCAACCCTTCTAGTCTTTGATGAATTATGAAGAACTGGAGGAGACATGCCCGTTGGAAAAGTAAAATACAAGTTAGTGATAAGAAAACAACAACAAGAGCTAAGGATAAACTATAGCTTAAGTGTCAACGGAGGATAAAATGAATCATTTTTTCTTTCCACTCTCCCAAGGCGACTAGGATAAAGCCTTCATTCTCTCGATCTTCGCCGGCAAGTCTGTGGATTCGCCTCCCCTCTGCTTGTCGATCTGGCGGCCGGTGGTGGGGAGGGGAATCCTGACACCTCGGCTCCAACTAGTAGATAGGTGGGGTTTTACTCCTCGCATGGGAGACACTCGAACGGATAAAAACACTTCTTCTTCGAGTTAGTCTTTTGGGCTCTGATCATCCTCAAGTTCGTTCGCTGGGACAGATTAGATGGAGCATCAGCGCAGATTCCTCCCAGCTCCTCGGTGCAGGGCGGTTAGGTTTTCTCGTCGTGCGTGCGCAACAACGAGATTAGGTGCCAGGTTCTTTAGATTAATTCAAGGATTCAATAGTGACGACTACAGCTCTGAGGCCCTAGTTCTTAGGAGCACGTGCATGAAGACTTTCCGGCTGTCATCAACAAGATTAGGCCGGCTTCGGTATGAGAGCCGCGACAACGGTGCGTCGGCGGCTGCATGGTCGTTCGATAGTCCATGGACTTCAATGTAATTTTTATTAAGTTTGAGGTGTTTTGTTCGTTCAACGAACCTTTATATAAATCTGATCATTTTTTAGAAAAAAACAAACGAACAATGGATCATAAAAAAAACATTTTACTTAGCTAGGAGTAACAATTTTGCATATCACCATCACTGGTCCATGGTGCCTCAACTACAGGACATCTTCCAAGGAATTGACCCCGCTCTGAGTGGCATTGCTCACCAGCATGGCGCTCGAAAGGTCAAACGAACATCCCATGCCGCAGCACTCCAGCAGTGAGCACAGGCAGATAGCACCCACTCCCACGCTGCCATGCCACTACGCTCCCGTCCTCTCCCTCCCGAAGTCATGACAGCGGAGCCGAGCAGAGCATCTCCATCCGCCAACATTACTCCTCGGCCCGTGCCACTTCTCCGGCAATAAATGCAGCCGCTGGCGCCGTCCACCCACCACCACCAGATCTAGCGCCCCCTCGCCGCGACGGGAAACGAAGAAAAATCACCACGCCACCATCCACATTTACTCCCTTCCACCCCACCCCACCAGGACTCAACTCTAGCTAGTCGCTCGATCGACCCACCCCACCCCACACGCGCACACCACCGATGCCATTCCTCCACTTCCCCACTGCAAAATCATCTCGGCCGCCGCCGCCTCCGTTACCGCTACCGTCGCCATGACGACACCGTCCCTCCTCTCCTCGCTCGCCACGCTCGGCCTCGGCTACTCCATCGCCATCGCGCTTGGCTTCCTCGTCCTCCTCGCTTCCGTCCTGCTCGCGTCCTACTTCTGCTTCCGACACGGCGAGGGAGCGGGCGGCCACTTCGCCGGCGCCATCACGCCCACGTCCAGCTCCAGCCACCTCTCCATCACCGTCCCGCGCGTGCTGTTCGTCGCCGAGGGGTCCGAGTCCCCCGAGGCCTACTCCTCGGCAGCCGCGGCCGCCTCGTCGCCAGTCGGGCTCGACCCCGCTGCCATCGCGTCGTATCCCAAGGCCCCCTTCTCCACGGCCGCGGGCGGCGACGCCATGTGTTCAATCTGCCTCTCCGAGTACATGGACGACGAGATGCTACGGCTGATGCCCGAGTGCAGGCACAGGTTCCACGTCATGTGCCTCGACGCCTGGCTGCGCAGGAGCGCGTCGTGCCCCGTTTGCAGATCGTCCCCCATCCCAACGCCCGTCACCACGCCGCTCGCGACGCCACTCTCGGAGCTCGTCCCGCTCTCGCAGTACGCCGCTGACCGGCGGCGCAGCAGGTGACGGATAGTCTACATGGGTGCACCTCGCTGCTCTTCATTGTTACTCTTTTTTTCTTTTTGCGTTGAAGGGTTCTGTAAATTTGTCGATTGTTTGATTGGTAAGGATACATGAGGAGTTTTAGGTGCTAGTATGACTGGTGGTGTGCTTAGGATTTGTAAAGAGTTGCTTGGTTCCCATTACTATTACTTCGAGAAAATTTTGTATATGATGGGTTTCTCGAAAAAAGAGTAGATGTTGGAGCAAGGCATAGTTGTGAATACAGTGTTGCTGGTTTGCCTTATTGCGAAATGGTATAACTAGTATTGGCTACTGCTACATAAGGTTTACTTTGCATTTGATTTTTGTATTATGATCATGATGTGGTCGCTTTAATTGTATGAACTCGATATCTTGAAGATTTGTCTAGTGTTTTCTGTCTCGTTGCAATGTTTTTATTTTCTTATCTTTTTTTCTAACAGCTACTTCTAGCACGAAGAAACCCTTGCATGGCCTTGTCTTTCATGGCCTTACCTCCATGGAGGCGTGGTGACTCTACTGGATATATTAGCACTTTTCCGATTAGACTAATCCATGAGTAAATAGTAAACATGGCAAATACGGTATGCATCTCATACCGATACCTAAGCGTACTAGCACGTAAAGTACATAGAATCGAACCATCTATGACCAGAACATATACGGCTAGCATAATTATGAGTAAGTGAGAGATGAACAGATCATACCCTCCGGTTGGCCAAGCCAACGTGGCGGCGGCAGCAGCAGCCTCGGCGTCGTCCGTGACCTTCATCTTAGCGGCGGCGTCGTCGACCATGGTGTCGATGCAGGGGAAATACGAGTAAGTGAGAGATGAACAGATCATACCCTCCGGTTGGCCAAGCCAACGCGGCGGCGGCAGCAGCAGCCTCGGCGTCGTCCGTGGCCTTCTTCTTAGCGGCGGTTTTGTCGACCATGGTGTCGATGCAGGGGAAGTAGTGGAAGCATAGGAGGATGAAGACGGGGACGGATCGGAAGCAGTCGCGTCGAGACGCTCCCCAAAAACCTTATTGTCGTTCTCTCGGGCAGGATCTCGAACGGCAGGGTTCCGGAGGCACCTGCTCTCCCGACCAACTGTGCACGCAGTCGTCGGGATGGGGTCACCGGATGCAACTCAGAGTGAGGAACAGTAGATGACGGCTAAGGTTACGCGAGAGGGAGTGAGTGAACTGAACTAGGTCACTCCACTGGCCAGAGCCTTCTTATATAGGCCGTCGGGTAGGAAGTTGTGGGCCTGAGCGGAGGCCCACGACCGAGTCGGCGCACTCTCGAGAAGGGAGTCGTCGTTCCCGGAGAGGAGTCGCACACCCGTGAAGGGAGCCGTCCCGGGAATGCAACCGGCCCACGGTCCAACGTCTCGGACAGTGGCGCATCTGTTAGTGACTAGTTAATTAATTCTGGATTAATTAATTCGTTCTTGACCGGCAAAAATAAGCTTCGGCTCATTCCCACGGCGCGCGGGCGTCGTGACGAGGCGCGGCGGGGCGGGTGGCGGAGGAGGAGAAGCGCGCGTGTACCACTCCTCTTCCCAAGCTCCCAGTGGCAAGTGGTAGAGCAGCCCTTATAAAGGGGTCTCAACTCTCCTACACTAGCAAGATGGTACTAAACTTCCCACCACCTGCCATATCCTACATGGGCCTCAAGATTAATCAGGAATCATTGTTCATATGGGCCTAAAGACCATCTATGATTCAACAGGGTCCTTGCCGTCGGGAGGGCTCCTGTTTTGTTATTAGGTGTTCTTTTGTGTTTGTTTAGAGCAGCTATAGCCGGTCAAAAAAGAGTGACCCAACCGGACCCCCACATCATCCCTAAACATCCGAACCGACCGGTGTACCTCAAACCCGTCTCAAATCTAGGGACAATAAGAGGGCGACCGGTCACACCCGGATGCGCCCGCTCTGATGTGGCGTACAAGAGCGAACCCCACCTGTAGCCTCGCATTCATGTTTCTGTGCTGCGCATGCCCTCTCCATGAACCCGAGCTAGCCACGCTGGTGCCGGAGCAGGCTCGCGTTGATGACCCACAAGTATAGGGGATCAATCGTAGTCCTTTCGATAAGTAAGAGTGTCGAACCCAACGAGGAGCAGAAGGAAATGACAAGCGGTTTTCAGCAAGGTAGTTTCTGCAGGCAGTGAAATTGTCGGTAACAAGTAGTTTGACAGTAAGATAATTTGTAACAGACAAGTAACGGTAACGGTAAATAAAGTGCAGCAAGATAGCCCAATCCTTTATGTAGCAAAGGACAGGCTAGAATGGTCTCTTATAATAAGCAAAGCGTTCTTGAGGGCACACGGGAATTTCATTTAGTCACTTTCATCATGTTGGTTTGATTCGCGTTCGCTACTTTGATAATTTGATATGTGGGTGGACCGGTGCTTGGCTGTTGTTCTTACTTGAACAAGCCTCCCACTTATGATTAACCCCCTCGCAAGCATCCGCAACTACGAAAGAAGAATTAAGATAACAATCTAACCATAGCATTAAACATATGGATCCAAATCAGTCCCTTACGGAATAGCATATAAACTAGGGTTTAAACTTCTGTCACTCTAGCAACCCATCATCTAATAACTACTCCACAATGCATTCCCTTAGGCCCAAAGATGGTGAAGTGTCATGTAGTCGATGTTCACATAACACCACTGAGGGAATACAACATACATATCATCAAAATATAGAACACATATCAAATTCACATGATTACTTGCAACATGACTTTTCCCTTGGCCTCAAGAACAAAGGCAACTACTCACAAATAATGTTCATGCTCAAGATCAGAGGGATATTAAATAGCATAATGGATCTGAACATATAATCTTCCACCAAATAAGCCATCTAGCATCAACTACAAGATGTAATCAACACTACTAGTTACCCACAGGTACCAATCCGAGGTTCCGGTACAAAGCTTAAACACAAGAGATGAACTAGGGTTTTGGGATGAGATGGTGTTGTTGAAGATGTTGATGAAGATTGACCTCCCAAAGATGAGAGGGTTGTTGGTGTGTAACACCCCCGGTGATTAGCAACAGTAATCACTTTTGATAATGACATGTCAGCAAGCTTAATAGTGCATAATCATCATTAGCATCATATTGCATTTCAACTCCTAAGTCAAATTCAAATTTAAACGAAAGTGGAATATAAAAGTTGTCCAACATAGAAACTAAAATGTCAGATAAATAACAAATATTCCAGAGGCTATTCTAAAATTGAAACCAACATCATTGGAATTGGATAAGTGACTCGAACAACCTCAAACAGTGGATAAAGATAATATTTAATAACCATTTATTAAATCTGAAATAAATATGGAATTATATTTTGTCCAAACTAATTTTAGGTGTTAGGGAATAATGCACTGGTATTTATGAACTAGGTCTCATGTTTACAAAAACCATTTTGAGGCCTAGCTATTTACTAGCAGAAAAGGGAATAAATGAAGAAAAGAAAAAGGAAAAGAAATAGAAAACAGAGAAGAAGAAAAAAAGACAACCCCCCCCACCCCCCCACGGCCCAACTGGGCCGAAGCCCAGCCGGCCGGCCCACCTGCGCCCCCCCGGCCTATACCTACCCCCCAGCCGGCCGAACCCTAGCCGACTCCCCCCCTCGCTTTCTCCTCCCCCCCCCCCCATCTGATCGGGATTCCCCGATCCCGTCCCGCCCGCCGCCGACCGCCCAACGCCGTCGCCTCGTCGCGGCGCACCCCCGTCCACCTCGCCGTCGTCTCCGGCCTCCACCCCGAGCCCCTCCTCGCCATCGACGCCCGCCCCGAGCCCGCGCGCTCGCTCGGCCGCGCCCGTCGACGCGCTCGACGCCGACGCCGCCCGCTTCGACCCCGTCGCCGTTCCCCCTCGAGCTCGAACCCCCCCCCCCCTGCCTTGGCCCTACGAACCCCCGTGAGGACCCCCGCCGCTGCTCTCCTGCCGCGGCTGCTGCTCGAGCTGTTGCTCCGCTGCCGTCGCGCAGCCTCGCCTCCTCCCCTGACTCACCCTCCGCCGACCACCCGTGCCGCCCGCACGCTGCGCGCGCCCCGTGCGCCCGCGCCGTGGCCGGCCCCTCCTGGCCGCGCCGAAGCACGCGCGCGCCTGCACCCCGTGCTTCTCGCTCGCGCACCCGCGTCGCCTCCGTCCACCGCCCGCGCGCACGCACACGCATACCCGCGCGCCGCACCGCGCCCGCCACCCGCGCGCCGCAGCCCGCGCTCGCCCCTGCCCCTCGCCCCGCGCCCGCCTCGCCGTGCGCCCGCGCGCGCGCCGCGCACGCGCGCCGCACGCGCGCCCGCCCGTGGCCCCCTGTGCCACAGACAGGTGGGGCCGAACGCCTGAGACACTGACAAACGGGCCCCGCCCGAAAAACGTTTAGAGAAAAAAAAAGTAATAAAATAATTAATTAATTAATTAATTAATTAGTTAATTAATTAGCTAATTAACTCTGTTTAGATTAATATAATTTAATTAATTAGTTTAATTAATTGTTAATTAATTAGTTAACCCTAACTAACTAAACCAGCCTATGACAGGTGGGACCCACCCTGTCAGGCGCCTGCTGACATCAGCATGATGTCATGCTGATGTCATCGCAGCACTGTTTCGGATAATGTTGAATTAAATAATTAATTAAATTTCAGAAATTAATAAAAACTTTAGAAAATCATATTAAATAAACCGTAACTCCGATGAAAATATTTTATACATGAAACTTGCTCAGAACGACGATACGAACCCGAATACGTCCTCCGTATTCCCGTCAGATGCCCGCAGCTATAAGAACATTGAACTTTTAGACCGATTTCAGTAAATGAATAGTGCCCAACTTTAATTAAATAAATCCAAATAAATTCCTAAATTAACTAAATCGTTTAGTTAGGCAGTAGAACACCCCAGCATATCATTTAGGCATGTCATACATATTGTTTGCATTATTACCGTGAATTTATTGTTTCTCTCCCCCTCCTTCTCTCTCTCGATAGACGCTGAGACCGACGGCGCTGCACCAGGATACGACTACTCTACCGACGAGCAGCCCGTTGACGACCTTCCCCTCTTGCCAGAGCAACCAGGCAAGCCCCCCCCTTGAGCATTCCAGATATCGCCCATTCTATTCTCCTGCTTGCATTAGATTTCGCTACTGTTAATGTATGCTCCTATTCTGATGCATAGCCTGCTGTTGTAACCTGTTCATTGCTACCTTACCTGCCTATGATAAACTGATTAGTATAGGTTGGTAGTGAACCATCAGTGACCCCACCACCTTACCCTTGTTGCCCCTGCTTGATCATCGACGACTCGATCAACGTGATCGTCGACCAGAGACTGACACCTCACTTCACACCCCCTAAGTTGTACGACTCTGCGTAGTAACTATCGAGTGCCGAGGGTGATACCTCGTAACGCACTCACGATGAATACTCTGCAGTATAGCTGTTCGGTCGTGGTCATCGAGGGTGATTCCTCCTTCTCCACTTCCGATACGACTCTGTCGTGCGACCCCTCAGTGTGAACCTCGAGGGTGATACCTCATACGTTCACCCTGATGATTTGACCACACGGCTACTTGACCTTTGTTACAGGCGGGTCCACCCTGGTGGGTACCCGCTGGGGATCTATGATTTCGGGTGTGCCGGAAGGGCACTCGAGTGTGACATTGTGGCGGAGCATCAGAGACTCTGATTGTCTCCGCTTGATACTAATTGAGCCTATTGGATTTGGGTGTGTGATCTGAGTGGGTCGACGTGCCCTATACGCACTACCACCATGTGGGATAATGGTTATGGGACCCTCTGCAAAGTACGTTTCTCCGAAAGCTCGTCTGACGTCACGATTCACCGTGCGGGCTGATTGTCGGGATTGGGCTGGATACTTCACTGACGAGTTTAGTATCGCGCCTGCACCCCGGCCAGTCTCGCAACGCGCAGGGTGCCCAGGGCGATGGCCCGAGACCTTTGGGTGCATAGGTTAGTCCGGCGTGCTGACCTCTCTGCCGAGCCTAGGTAGGGCGCTGCTTTGTGTTGATCTTCCGAGGACGGGCATTACCCAGCAAGTGTGTCCGGCCAGAGTTGATCGAGCGTGTTGGGTAACAGTAGTGCACCCCTGCAGGGATGAATCTTCTATCGATAGCCGGTCCTACGGTAAAGGACGCTCAGTTTGTGTATCCCGATCTACTACTTAAACTGGATACTTGTTACTTAATTGAAGCTTAGGGATCGCTTTCTCGCTTGGGAGTCGAGGAAGGATCTTTAAGCTGTACTTCAACATGTTTGCTAAATAAAATGCTATTCTACTCTCTTCTACTGCTGCAAGATGATGGCCTTGTGAAGATGTTTGAAGATGCTAGTCTTCGATAGGACTAGGCCTTCTCTCTATTCTGGCATTTCTGCAGCCCAGTCCAAATATACAGCCTTTCTCCATTAATAATGTTGCATATGTAGTATAGATCCTTGCTTGCTGAGTACTTCGGATGAGTACTCACGGTTGCTTTACTTTCTCTTTTCCCCATATACCCCACATTGATGATACATCAGACGATGGAGTCCTGGAGCTAGATGCCACCACCGGAGCTTACTACCAGGAGGGTCCAGAGGGTACTTACTACTGGATCGAGCCAGATGACCAGGAGTAGGATCGGAGGCTCCCAGGCAGGAGGCCAACGCCTTTCGATCTAGTGTCGCTGTTTGTGCTAGCCTTCTTAAGGCAAAACTTGTCTAACTATGTCTGTACCCAGATATTATTTGTATGACTGACTTATGTATTCGGATCTTCGGATCCCTGGTCTGTAATATTGTGGACCTCCGTTTTTTTGTGTTTAGAGTTGTGTTGTGATATCTTCCCGTGAGTCCCTGGGTTTGATCGTACACGTTTGCGTGTATGATTAGTGTACGATTGAACCGGGGGCGTCACAAGTTGGTATCAGAGCCGACTGCCTGTAGGAAGCCCCCTTCCAATTCCTTGACCGAAGTTGAGTCTAGAAACCGAAAAACTAATTTACTAACTTGGCTGTGTGGCTTACGGGCCCACGTCGCCAACTGGGTGGTATTAGGATCTTTTATTCCTCGTCTATACTCTGGGACTCTGATCTCTCTTCTACTCGGGTTAAATAAATTTTACTAACGCCGACACTTAGGATCTCGTAATTCTCGTCCACCCGGAGAGCTGGATATCTGTGCGATTTCCCTGATATTGATCTGATTAGTCTGATAATCATTTTCCTTTCCATTGTTTTGTTTAACCTTTCTCTCCGAGTTGAATTATACTCCGAGTTGTCGTTCGATATGACCGGATTCTGCATCAGAGTGCACACAGAGAGTAGGATCCAGCAAGTTGATCGATCATCGGTGTTCTCTAAACTCGACCTGAGGTTGGGTTATCACCAGATCCGTGTCCGTGAAGAGGATATTCCCAAGACTGCATTCGTCACTCGTTATGGCTCCTATGAATACACCGTCATGTCATTTGGCCTAACGAATGCTCCAGCAACTTTCTCCCGTCTGATGAATTATATATTCATGGATTACCTCGACAAATTCATCGTGGTTTATTTGGATGATATCCTGATTTATTCTAAGAATAAAGAAGAACATGCTGAACACCTCCGTTTGGTACTAGAAAGGCTCCGAGAACACCAGTTGTATGCCAAGTATTCCAAATGTGAATTTTGGCTTTCTGAAGTAACTTACCTTGGACATGTGATTTCCAAGAATGGAATTGCTGTTAACCCCGAACGAGTTCAGGCTATTCTTGACTGGACTCCCCCGAAGAATGTTAAGCAAGTCAGAAGTTTTCTCGGACTCGCTAGTTATTGCCGTCGATTCGTTGAGAACTTTTCCAAGATTGCAAAACCATTGACATATCTGCTTCACAAAGGTGTTAAATTTGAGTGGACAGAAAAATGTCAAGAAAGCTTTCGGACACTAAAAGATAAATTGACATCTGCCCCAGTATTAGCACCCCCGGATTCCCAAAAGGATTTCGTGATATACTGCGATGCCTCCCGTCAAGGATTAGGCTGTGTCCTAATGCAAGAACGCAAGGTGATTGCTTATGCCTCCCGACAATTGCGTCCTCACGAAGAAAATTACCCAGTGCACGATCTCGAACTTTCTGCGGTTATTTATGCCCTGAAGCTATGGCGCCATTACCTTCTCGGTAACCGTTGCGAGATATATACGGATCATCAAAGTTTGAAGTATTTATATACTCAACCGGATCTGAACCTTCGTCAACAAAGATGGCTCGAGACAATTGCCGATTATGATATGAATATCTCATACACCCCTGGCAAGGCAAATGTAATGGCCGATGCTTTGAGCCACAAGGCTTATTGCAGCAACCATATGGTTCAGGAATCACAACCTCTTCTTTATGAAGAGTTTCATAAATTGAACCTCCACATTGTTCCACAGGGTTATCTCAATACCCTCGTTGTCGAACCAGATTTAGAACTCAACATCAAAACTATGCAACGGTATGACTCTGAAGTTGAAAGGATTAAGCGATACCTTGAAAAAGGAAAACCGTCGGAGTTCCATCTTGATAATGATGGGATCCTATTTTTCCAACACCGTCTCTTCGTACCTAAGTTCAAGGATGAGAGAGAACATGTTATGATGGAAGCTCATGACACTCCTCTGTCAATTCATCCTGGTAGCACAAAGATGTACCGTGACATTTGTCAGAGATACTGGTGGCCTAATATGAAGCGAGACATTGCTCGTTATGTTTCTGAGTGTGACGTTTGCCGCCGCGTTAAAGCTCAACATCAAAGGCCCGCAGGAACTCTGCAACCCCTTACAATTCCTGAATGGAAATGGGACAAGGTCCAAATGGATTTCATTACTGGTTTTCCCAAATCCCAGAAGGGTAATGATGCTATATTTGTCGTCATTGACCGATTCTCTAAGGTTGCCCACTTTCTGCCAGTTAAAGAGACAATCACTGCTAGCCAGTTAGCAGACTTGTATGTTTCCCGAATTGTGTCACTCCATGGTGTTCCGTTGGAGATCAGTTCCGATCGTGGCAGCCTCTTCACCTCCAGATTCTGGAATAGTTTCCAAGAAGCTATGGGAACACACCTGTCTTTTAGCACCGCTTTTCACCCTCAGTCACAGGGTCAAGTTGAACGAGTTAATCAAGTGCTCGAAGATATGCTTCGAGCTTGCGTCATCTCCTTCGGTAAGAAATGGGAGGAATCTCTCCCGTATGCCGAATTCTCTTACAACAATAGCTATCAAGCTAGTCTGAAGATGGCACCGTTTGAAGTTCTATACGGTCGTAAGAGTCGAACCCCTCTGAATTGGTCAGAAACTGGGGAACGCTCACTCGTCGGACCGGACATTATTCGGCAAGCTGAAGAACAAGTCCGTATTGTTCGTGAACATTTGAAATCTGCTCAGTCTCGTCAGAAGAGCAACTATGACCGTAAGCACCAGGAAATAGTCTATCAACCTGGCGAACAAGCTTACCTTCGTGTCACTCCATTGAAAGGCACTCATCGGTTCGGAATCAAAGGCAAGTTAGCTCCACGCTACATTGGCCCGTTCCGTATTCTTGCCCGTCGAGGAGAAGTGGCATATCAGTTGCAATTGCCGCCAAACCTTTCTCAAGTACATGACGTCTTTCATGTATCCCAACTCCGCCGCTGCTTCAAGGATCCTATTCGAGCTGTGGATCATGAAGTGCTTGAATTACGGGAAGATCTGTCTTATCCAGAACATCCCATCCGTATTCTTGATCAAGCTGAGCGTCGAACACGTCAAAAGTCAATCAAGTTCCTCAAGGTTCAGTGGTCAAATCATTCTGAAGATGAAGCCACTTGGGAACGCGAGGATCGTCTTCGCGAAGAATACCCCTCTTTCTTTCAGTCTTCCTCTTAATTCTCGGGACGAGAATTCTTAATAGATGAGGAGAGTTGTAACACCCCCGGTGATTAGCAACAGTAATCACTTTTGATAATGACATGTTAGCATGATCGACAGTGCATAATCATCATTAGCATCATATTGCATTTCAACTCCTAAGTCAAATTCAAATTTAAATGAAAGTGGAATATAAAAGTTGTCCAACATAGGAGCTAAAATGTCAGATAAATAACAAATATTCCAGAGGCTATTCTAAAATTGAAACCAACATCATTGGAATTGGATAAGTGACTCGAACAACCTCAAACAGTGGATAAAGATAATATTTAGTAACCATTTATTAAATCTGAAATAAATATGGAATTATGTTTTGCCCACTCCAGCCGCCGCTGCCGCTCGTCCTCTCGCCTCTGCCTCCGCTCGCCGCGGCCACCCGCACGCGCGCGCGCCCCCACACCTCGCCCGCGCGCTCGTCCGCATCGCGCGCCGTGGCCCCGCGCTCACCACCGACCCGTCCAGCCGCGCCTCGCCGGCGCCCGTGGCCAGCGCCCGGGCGCACCCTGGACGCGCCCGCTCGGGCTGCGCCCACGCCCGCCCCGTGTGGCCGTATGGGCCACTGCCCGGTGGGCCCTGCCCCCCCTGTGCCGCTGACAGATGGGGCCCACCCCCCTAAAAACGATTTAAAAGAAATAGAAAATAAAAATAGAAATAAATAAAATGATTAATTAAATAATTAATTAGTTAATTAATTAGTTAATTAATCCTGATTAGGTTAATCTAATTAACTAATTAGTGTTAATTAATCAGTAATTAAATTAATTAAACCTAATTAAGCTAACAGCCTATGACAGGTGGGACCCACCCTGTCAGGTGGCTGCTGACGTCAGCATGATGTCATGCTGACGTCATCAATCACTGTTTCGGATAATGTTGAATTAAATAATTAATTAAATTTCAGAAATTAATAAAAACTTTAGAAAATCATATCTTTTAAACCGTATCTCCGATGAAAATATTTTATACATGAAACTTGCTCAGAACGACGATACGGGCTCGGATACGCCCTCGGTATCTCCGTCAGACGCCCGCAGCTATAAGAACGTTGAACAATTAGACCGATTTCGATAAATGAATAGTGTCCAACTTTAATTAAATAAATCCGAATAAATTCCTAAATTAACTAAATCATTTAGTTAGGCAGTAGAACACCCCGGCATATCATTTAGGCATGTCATACATATTGTTTGCATATTTGCCGTGGAATTTATTGTTTCTCTCCCCCTCCTTCTCTCTCGATAGACGCCGAGACCGACGACGCTGCACCAGGATACGACTACTCTACCGACGAGCAGCCCGTTGACGACCTCCCTCTCTTGCCAGAGCAACCAGGCAAGCCCCCCCCCCCTTGAGCATTCCAGATATCGCCCATTCTATTCTCCTGCTTGCATTAGATTTCGCTACTGTTAATGTATGCTCCTATTCTGATGCATAGCCTGCTGTTGTAACCTGTTCATTGCTACCTTACCTGCCTATGATAAACTGTTTAGTATAGGTTGGTGATGAACCATCAGTGACCCCACCACCTTACCCTTGTTGCCCCTGCTTGATCATCGACGACCCGATCAACGTGATCGTCGACCAGAGACCGACACCTCACTTCACACCCCCTAAGTTGTACGACTCTGCGTAGTAACTATCGAGTGCCGAGGGTGATACCTCGTAACGCACTCACGATGAATACTCTGCAGTATAGCTGTTCGGTCGTGGTCATCGAGGGTGATTCCTCCTTCTCCACTTCCGATACGACTCTGTCGTGCGACCCCTCAGTGTGAACCTCGAGGGTGATACCTCATACGTTCACCCTGATGATTTGACCACACGGCTACTTGACCTTTGTTACAGGCGGGTCCACCCTGGTGGGTACCCGCTGGGGATCTATGATTTCGGGTGTGCCGGAAGGGCACTCGAGTGTGACATTGTGGCGGAGCATCAGAGACTCTGATTGTCTCCGCTTGATACTAATTGAGCCTATTGGATTTGGGTGTGTGATCTGAGTGGGTCGACGTGCCCTATACGCACTACCATCACGTGGGATAATAGTTATGGGACCCTCTGCAAAGTACGTTTCTCCGAAAGCTCGTCTGACGTCACGATTCACCGTGCGGGCTGATTGTCGGGATTGGGCTGGATACTTCACTGACGAGTTCAGTGTCGCGCCTGCACCCCGGCCAGTCTCGCAACGCGCAGGGTGCCCAGGGCGATGGCCCGAGACCTCTGGGTGCATAGGTTAGTCCGGCGTGCTGACCTCTCTGCCGAGCCTAGGTAGGGCGCTGCTTTGTGTTGATCTTCCGAGGACGAGCATTACCCAGCAAGTGTGTCCGGCCAGAGTTGATCGAGCGTGTTGGGTAACAGTAGTGCACCCCTGCAGGGATGAATCTTCTATCGATAGCCGGTCCTACGGTAAAGGACGCTCAGTTTGTGTATCCCGATCTACTACTTAAACTGGATACTTGTTACTTAATTGAAGCTTAGGGATCGCTTTCTCGCTTGGGAGTCGAGGAAGGATCTTTAAGCTGTACTTCAACATGTTTGCTAAATAAAATGCTATTCTACTCTCTTCTACTGCTGCAAGATGATGGCCTTGTGAAGATGTTTGAAGATGCTAGTCTTCGATAGGACTAGGCCTTCTCTCTATTCTGGCATTTCTGCAGCCCAGTCCAAATATACAGCCTTTCTCCATTAATAATGTTGCATATGTAGTATAGATCCTTGCTTGCTGAGTACTTCGGATGAGTACTCACGGTTGCTTTACTTTATCTTTTCCCCATATACCCCACATTGATGATACATCAGACGATGGAGTCCTGGAGCTAGATGCCACCACCGGAGCTTACTACCAGGAGGGTCCAGAGGGTACTTACTACTGGATCGAGCCAGATGACCAGGAGTAGGATCGGAGGCTCCCAGGCAGGAGGCCAACGCCTTTCGATCTAGTGTCGCTGTTTGTGCTAGCCTTCTTAAGGCAAAACTTGTCTAACTATGTCTGTACCCAGATATTATTTGTATGACTGACTTATGTATTCGGATCTTCGGATCCCTGGTCTGTAATATTGTGGACCTCCGTTTATTTGTGTTTAGAGTTGTGTTGTGATATCTTCCCGTGAGTCCCTGGGCTTGATCGTACACGTTTGCGTGTATGATTAGTGTACGATTGAACCGGGGGCGTCACATGGTGATGACGATGTCTTCGATTTCCCCCTCCGGGAGGGAAGTTCCCCCGGCGGAATCGCTTCGCCGGAGGGCAAAAGTGCCCCTGCCCAAGTTCCGCCTCGAGACGGCGGCGCTCTGTCCCGAAAGTCCTCTCCTTATTTTTTCTAGGTTAAAAGACCTTATATACCAGAAGATGGGCACCGGAGGTGGACCAGGGTGCCCACCACCCACCAGGGCACGGCTGGAGGGTCTAGCGCGCCCTGGTGTCTTGTGGCCACCTAGCAGCCCCCCTCTGGTAGTTCTTTTCTCCAATATTTATTATATATATTCCAAAATAATTCTCCATAAAATTTCAGCTCATTTGGAGATGTGCAGAATAGGTATCTCTGACATAGCTTTTTCAGGTCCAGAATTCCAGCTGCTGGTATTCTCCCTCTTTGTGTAAACCTTGCACATTATGAGAGAAAAGACATTAGAATTACTCTATAAAGTGTTGTAAAGCATAAAAACAATAAAAATAACAGTAAGAAAACATGATGCAAAATGGACGTATTGTGACGACCCCGGCTTAATCGTGCACTAACCATACACGCAAATGCACACGATCAAGCCTAAGGACTCACTTGAAGATATCACAACACTACTCTAAAACATAAATAAAGTCATACAAGCTTAATATTACAAGCCAGGGCCTCGAGGGCTCGAATACATAGCTCGATGGCATACAAGTGTCAGCGGAAGCATTAGATATCTGGGTACAGATATATCACAGAAACAGAAGATAAGCCTTTAGAAGGCGGGGCAAAATAAAACTCTACGATCAAAAGGCGTAGGCCTCCTGCCTAGGACCCTCCGAATCCTACTCCTGGTTGTCTGTCGTCTCCTCGTAGTAGTACTCGCCGGGAGGGTAGTAGTAGTAGCCGTAGTCGTCGACGGGGGCAGCTACCTCAGGGGCTCCTTCATCTGGTGGCGTCAATTGGATATGGGGGAAAAAGAAAGTAAAACAAACGTGAGTACTCATCTGAAGTACTCAGCAAGCAAGGATCTACACTACATATGCAACATTTTCAAAGGGGGCTGTATATGTGGACTGGGCTGCAGAAATGCCAGAATAGAGGGGAAAGCCTAGTCCTATCGAAGACTAGCAATCTTCAAGCATCTCCATCGGTCTTGCAGCATAAGGAGAGAGCAGAATAACATAATGTAAAGTAGTAGTAGTGTCAACAACCTCGGCCAGAGATCCTTTATCGACTCCCTGCGAGAAAGCAATCCCAGAGCCGTACTATCCAGTCTCATCTCAAGTCATCAGTTCTAGTTGTACCGATCGGGATACAACTCCGAGTGTCCGTTACCGTAGGACAGGCTATTGATAGATTAGTTCTTCCCTGCAGGGGTGCACCAAGTTACCCACCACGCTCGCTTAACTCCGGCCGGACACACTTTTCTGGGTCATGCCCGGCCTCGGCTAAGCAGCACGCCGCAACCCGACCAAATACTTAACAGAGAGGTTAGCACGCTGGACTAAACCTATGCCCCCAGGGGTCAGGGGCCTTCGCCCCGGGAACTCCTGCGCGTTGCGTGGGCGGCCGGAAGCAGACCTAGCAACCCCTTAATACAAGCGCGGTTGCGTAACCAGTCCAATCCAGCGCGCGCCGCTCAGTCGCTGACGTCTATTAAGCTTCGGCTGAAGTGTACGACGCAGAACGCCCATACTATGCCCACGTGATGGTTAGTGCTATCAGGCCAGAGGCCCCTCGGATCAAATATCCAAACCGTTTAGTGGTTTAGGAGCGCGCGGAAATGAGCAGAGACTCACGATCGATGTGACCCCGTCGCCCCGTCTCGAGGACTTGCGGCAAGGGCTAAGAATGCCCGGCCATGCCTCGTAGTTATCTCGCGGGCACCTCTCAGGTCAACCCGACCCCACATCACTTCGCATTCATGCTCGCGCGGGTACCCCTCAGGGCCGACCCGTCTTTAGTATCAAGGTTCAGTGTTCAGTCATAGTAACCAAAGTCTTCGTGTGTCTGACACCAAGAGGGAACCCTGAGGAATCACCCTCGATGGAATCCCACTTGATGCTATCATCAAGGTGAACGAGAGAGGAATCACCCTCGAGGTCCACACTTGAGGTCTTGCACGACGGCGTCGGTATCGGGGGTGGTGTAGGAGGAATCACCCTCGCTTACCACGACCGATTAACTAACCTACAAGGTTATCATCAGAAGTGCTGACGAGGTATCACCCTCGGCACTCGATAGTAACCCAGCAGTGTCGAGCAACTAAGGGGGAAGTGACGTGCGGTGCCGGGGCCTGGTCTTCGATCCCGTTACTAGGGTCTTCTGATCATCCAGCGGGGCAGTCGGGATAAAGTGGGGTCTCTGCCGGGTCTCTACCCAGTCTATACTAAGCAGTCTAGGATAAGTAGGAAGGTAACAAAGCAGGTTACAATAAACAGGCTATGCAGCAGATATAGGATAACAGTAACTGCAGCAATTCTAATGCAAGCATAAGAGAGAAGAGAATAGGCAATATAGGCATGTTCAAAATGGGGGTGCTTGCCTGACTGCTTTGCAAACACCAACTGGTCTTCAACAAGGTAGACGATCTTCGGGTCATCGTCGGTCTCAGGGTCTATCGAGAGAAAGGGGGAGAAGAAACAAATAAATACACGGTAACGAAAGTGATCACAAAACAAGACATGGCACTACGCGGTGTTAGGGGTGACCTAACGCAGCGATACACGTCGTAGGTGAAGCGGGAAAATATCTGGGATATTTTCCCAGCTCTGGGCATCTGTCAGACAGATGAACCGGAGGGGAAGGTTTCATGTTCGGGTAGTTAGAGGCATGCGACAGATAAACGGAGAGCGTATTCTGATTCGTCTCATCGTTCTGAGCAACTTTCATGTATAAAGTTTTTCGATCCGAGCTACGGTTTATTTTCTATGATATTCTTAAAGTTTTATGCATTTTTTGGAATTTCTGGATTATTTTAAATTCGGATTATCCATAACAGTGCCAAAAAGACTAGGTGCACCCGGTGCAGTGCACCAGAGGTGCTCTGTGAGGCTGCCAGGTGGGACCAGTCAACTGCTGACTCAGCAGTTGACTAGGTCCACGTTGACCAGTCAAAGGGTCAGCGGGACCCACGTGTCATAGACTCCGGTTTAACTAACAATTTTTAGTTAAAACTAACTAATCTAGTTAGTGGCCTGGGCCCAGTTGTCAGCGAGTGGTTAGTGGGGAGGGTTAGTGGCTAATGGTGACACGTCATCGTCATCACCGGACTTAACTCCGGCGCTAACCCAGCGGCTCCGGCGATCGCCGGCCGGCTGTTTCCGACCACGGGAGCGTGCGTGGGTGGTGGGGTCGAACGGGCGCAAGCAGGCGAGTCGGATGGTGGCCGCAGTTCAACCCGAGGAGGCCGGTAGGGGCGCCGGCGACGAGCAATGGCGGTGGCGGCGTTCGGGCTCTAGCGAACTCGCCGCTACGAGGCTCGGGGAAACGAGCGGAGGGCACAGGCGGCTCCAGAGAGGCGCACTGGGCTCGTTGATGAGCTCAGTGGGCAGCGACGAGCACTAACGCGACGGCAACAACATCGGCGGCGGAGCTCTGTTCGGCAGCCACGGCGCGGCGGCTGGGCTGCGAGCTACGGGGCAGCAGCGAGCAACTAAGGGATGGGGAGAAATGTGGGAGCTTACGGAGCGGCGCACGGAGGCCGTCGACTGCTTAGTAGCGCTGAACCGGAGCGGATCGACCGGCGATGGTGCACGAGGTTCGACGAGGGGAACCGGTCGATGCCGACGAAGTAGAGCTCCCCGACTCCGGCTGGTGTGCGTAGGCGACGTAGTCAGGCAAGGCGCTTCCCCCAGATGCGATGGTGACCCGCAGGGACGACAGAGACCGCGAGGGCGAGGCGAGCGCGGCGAAGATGGCGCTTGGGCGCGCTTGACAGAGAAGGAGGGAGCAAGCGGGCGAGCGCGTGAGGGAGAGAAGTGGCGAGGGTGACCATGGGGAGTGGATGGGGGCTCGGCCTTATCCTCCCCCGCGCCGGTGGCGTCGGTGACCGTCGCGTGTCGAGCTGCGGGTGGTGCAGCGAGAGGTGACCACGGCGGCGGCGACACGGGGAGGAGGGAGACAACGTGGGCTAGGCCTGCGCTACTGTAGCTTCGGCCCAGTCACAGGTAAGCGCTCGCCCCTTTTCCCTTTTTCTTCTGTTTTTCTTTTTATTTTGTAGACAGAGAGAGATAAGGGAAAAGATGGGTGCTCAAATCAAATTGGAAAAATGTGTGACTTGGCCCATTAACTACTTTGCATTTTTAGGCACTGCTACAAAAAGTTTGAGGATTTTTGGAATCTGTTTGAAATTTTTATAAATGGAATAGCATTCAAAAATGCTGAAATGGTGCTGAAACAAATGCTACTGCTCATCTTTGCACATGAGTGATGTTGTTTTCCTTAGCAATATTTGTTTTGGAATATTGCCAACAAGATGAACATTTTTGCAGTCACTTTTGAACAACTTCAATTTTCACTTTGAATTTGAATTGTTTTCAGAGAGAGAATTTGCAATGAGTTGATTTAACACTGTGATCAAGCATGGTAATGATGATGACTTGGCAATTTAATTTGCTTGTTGATAGGGTTAGGATCTGGGGATGTTACAAATCTCCTCCACTACTAGAAATCTCGTCCCGAGATTTAAGTGGGAAAATAAGAGGGTAACTTCGGGAGAACGATCCCTTATAGGGTTAATTATCTGGTGAATAATTCAGGGAATGTGGCAGAAGTATCTCTCGAGTTGAAACTTAAGAAAACATCAAGAGCAAAGTAGGAGGTTACAATAAGATATTTCAAGCGGGCAGACAATCGTTCGATGCTGGGAGCAGAGTGTGGAAGGGGTTCATAGCATCGTGAATGGATCATCTGTCGGAAGGGGGCTCGCGATAACACACAAGACCAAGAGCATATTATACTTCGGAATCAAAGATATACAGGAGAGTCAGGTTACGATCCTGTGGAACTGTGACGAGGGTCGAACAAAAGTAGGGAGAACAGTGACGTCTTACCGGTCACGACAACTAGGTATGTCAGATGGTAGCTTGTCAGTTATGTCGGTAATAACATCGGTACCAAGGGCGAGGGACGACGAGAACCATTTTCCTGCTCGTTGAATGAGGCGGACCAATAGGCAAAGTTCTCGTCCATCGGTGGTTACCGGAATGTTATCAACAATAGTAACAGGGTCTCACTGGCGGAGTTGTAGACCGGGGTGTTTTATAAGCAGGGAATTATTTCTGCTTACATCATATAGATCACAAGGAAGGTTAAACAAAACAATGGAAAGGAAAATGTGTTTACACACAAGAATTTGGGAGTATATCCTTCGCAAGGGAAGGCAAAGCATGGTATTCATGATAAGGCTCCAAGTATGAAATCATTTAGTCAACAGGGTAAGGAAATTATGGGTTTTACTCATACAACGGTGTTTGGATAATAGTTCGAGAAACATTTTAGCAATGTGCTTACAATGTTCTTGTTGAGACTTGGAATACCACTATCATGTTTCGGGGTAGCAATGATATGATGTCACGTGAAGACGCAAGGAATAACCAAGCACAACCAGGTATGTGTTGGCAGAGAGTCAAGGATGTCATTGATGATATCACAAATCATCGAAGAGCAAGGATGGTAATTCTAGCCATGAATTCAATTGATATCCTGATAAAGCTCGGAATGTTGATGATGATCACGACACATTTGTCAAGAGGTTTCAAGAAGATGTAATCGGTCAGCGATGACATCAAGCAAAAGGAAGGATGAAGGGAAAGGCTATGAGAACCACGGATTCGACACAAGCTTGAAGTCAAGCTTGTTGTTCGAGGTGAAATGATAAGATGAGGAAGATCGATGTAAGCTTAGCTCATCGTCGGAAGTTGTGTTCGGAAAAGAAGGACCAGGTAGCACAGTTAAAATTTAGCATGACAAGCATATAGCTGACCAGGCTAGGAATGACTTGAAGGATTGTTAAACCCGTAAGCAATGAAAATTACTTAGAGTTATCAAATCAGAGTGCGAAATCGATTCACTTACCGGTGTCTTCGAGTGACAGAACAACTCAGAACCCGAGGAAAATTGGGATTGGTGATCAATAATGGTTGATGAAGAACTCATAAGAAGTCAAGTAGTTCCTGTGATATTCTCGAGATACCAGGGGGTAATACTCGAAGGTAATTCAAGTTAGAGGTTGGACAAGTGAAATGATTTGCAGAAGGCAAGTATTATAACTTGTCTGAGGAAGGAATCAAAGAACATTAATATGGCCGGAACCATGATTGCAAAGGATCAATTCACAGATACAAGATGAACTTATACCAAGGGGGAATTATTTTTGCGAGCAGCTTCCATGATAAGTTCTACATCGGGTCCATGGGCATGAACACAAAGGTTCAAGGTCGACTCCCACTTCTCCAATGCATAACCTTTCATTCACTTCTCGCTTTCGAAGAAATTGTAGTGCTGAAAATTTATCCGGTGAAGCACCAGAAGAGTATGACTTGCATAACTTTCGAGTTCACACGGATTAGAGAAAGCATAGGTTCAACCCCTCGGGATTTTTTTACGAAGCTATACAACCATCAACCAAAGCAAGGAATATGAGTTCAAAAGCAAAGTGTTGAAGTCAAAGCGGATGATACAATTTATCGAAGGTATTTGTATCAGGGAAGAATTTACAGGATGTTTGAATATGAAGGATACTGCCGGATATTAATCTAACAAAAGGTCAGGTAGACGACAAGGATCTGACATGAGTAACGGTACTCAACCAGAAGAAGAAAGAATGTAACGACATCAGATTATAGAAACATCAGAATAATCCGATGTTTAAGTACAAAGGAGTTATGGTTCAGAAACGAGGGATCAGAAGCAAAAGCTCTGATCAAAAGATGAGTAGGTTGAATAGAGCTAGATGGACAACTTTAGTGTTCCGTCTTGCAGAGATCTCCACCCATGGTTACGGGACATGTCCTAGTCAGTAGTCAGTCCCAAGTCAGTATGGAGAAGGAATGCACTGCCTCCCCGTGCCATGCAAGCTGGGAGGATATACAGTCGGCAAGAAGTAGAGAATGCTTCAGTGCCAAAGGTAATGTCAACAGGGAAGGAACCGATAAGGTTCTTAGAATAGAAAGGAATCGGTCGGATAACTGTCCACAAAAGGAATCAAGTGATCTGTGAGAACTAACGGGGTAAGGTTTTAACAACTGGTTCCACCTGAGAGTTCCCTGAGGAAGAACGGGAGGCAAGCATATCTGATTGAGGAAATACTTGAATAACTCAAGTACAATATCCAGATGGATCACGACCTCCATAGTGAGTAGTGGCAGGTAGTTCACCTGGGCAAAAGGGCAAGCAAATTGAACAGGCTTAGTTGGACAATCAACCAATACTTGATTGACCGAGAACTAGCTCATGTCCGGAATAGTAACTGAGCTGGTAGGAAAATTTCTAAGAATCAACAGATGATAGGGACTATTCTCATTCATATTGAATCAATTGATTCGGAACGACAATGACAAAGAATGCTAATGAATATTGCGAGACATATGGATTTAACCATAATGCAGACAGTTAAGACTTTCGGGAGCACTAGGTTGCAGAGGATCTTCGGGAGATCGAATTGTACTTCAAAGAATTTTGTGAGACATATGAACAACTGGGAATGCACGGATCCCCGGCAAAGGTAAGGAATTAACCGCAGTGCAAAAGAAGCTGCACGGCAGTAGGCTCAAAGGATTTCTGGATTATCGAGAAGTATTACGGGGTATCTCGCACATAACGGAGTAACTGGGATTCAAGGTACAAACAACAAGGATGTTTAGTTATCCACGGAGGTTTGTCGGTGATCAAGAACTGCAAAGCAGTGCACAGGGTCTCGGTTAATGTTGAGGAGTATCTTCAGAATCTTCTGATGAAGCAGACGGTCATGTGTAGTGAAAGGGGCTCTCCGGGAGGAAGTGGTTACGAGATCCTAATGCCAGAGTTAGCAAAATCATTTAACCCGAATAGAAGAGTGATTAGAGTCCCAGAGTAGAGACGAGGAATAAAAGATCCTAATACCACCCAGTTGGCAACGTGGGCCCATAAGCCACACAGCCAAGTTAGTAAAACAGTTTTCGACCACTAGACTCAACTTCGGCCAAGGAGTTGGAAAGGGGGGTTCCTACAGGCAGTCGGCTCTGATACCAACCTGTGATGACCCCGGCTTAATCGTGCACTAACCATACACGCAAATGCACACGATCAAGCCTAAGGACTCACTTGAAGATATCACAACACAACTCTAAAACATAAATAAAGTCATACAAGCTTAATATTACAAGCCAGGGCCTCGAGGGCTCGAATACATAGCTCGATGGCATACAAGTGTCACCGGAAGCATTAGATATCTGGGTACAAATATATCACAGAAACAGAAGATAAGCCTTTAGAAGGTGGGGCAAAATAAAACTCTACGATCGAAAGGCGTAGGCCTCCTACCTAGGACCCTCCGAATCCTACTCCTGGTCGTCTGTCAGCTCCTCGTAGTAGTACTCGCCGGGAGGGTAGTAGTAGTAGCCGTAGTCGTCGACGGGGGCAGCTATCTCAGGGGCTCCATCATCTGGCGGCGTCAATTGGATATGGGGGGAAAAAGAAAGTAAAGCAAACGTGAGTACTCATCCGAAGTACTCAGCAAGCAAGGATCTACACTACATATGCAACATTTTCAAAGGGGGCTGTATATGTGGACTGGGCTGGAGAAATGCCAGAATAGAGGGGAAAGCCTAGTCCTATCGAAGACTAGCAATCTTCAAGCATCTCCATCGGTCTTGTAGCATAAGGAGAGAGCAGAATAACATAATGTAAAGTAGTAGTAGTGTCAACAACCTCGGCCAGAGATCCTTTCTCGACTCCCTGCGAGAAAGCAATCCCAGAGCCGTACTATCCAGTCTCATCTCAAGTCATCAGTTCTAGTTGTACCGATCGGGATACAACTCCGAGTGTCCGTTACCGTAGGACAGGCTATTGATAGATTAGTTCTTCCCTGCAGGGGCGCACCAAGTTACCCGCCACGCTCGCTTAACTCCGGCCGGACACACTTTTCTGGGTCATGCCCGGCCTCGGCTAAGCAGCACGCCGCAACCCGACCAAATACTTAACAGAGAGGTCAGCACACTGGACTAAACCTATGCCCCCAGGGGTCTGGGGCCTTCGCCCCGGGAACTCCTGCGCGTTGCGTGGGCGGCCGGAAGCAGACCTAGCAACCCCTTAATACAAGCGCGGTTGCGTAACCAGTCCAATCCAGCGCGCGCCGCTCAGTCGCTGACGTCTATTAAGCTTCGGCTGAAGTGTACGACGCAGAACGCCCATACTATGCCCACGTGATGGTTAGTGCTATCAGGCCAGAGGCCCCTCGGATCAAATATCCAAACCGTTTAGTGGTTTAGGAGCGCGCGGAAATGAGCAGAGACTCACGATCGATGTGACCCCGTCGCCCCGTCTCGAGGACTTGCGGCAAGGGCTAAGAATGCCCGGCCATGCCTCGTAGTTATCTCGCGGGCACCTCTCAGGTCAACCCGACCCCACATCACTTCGCATTCATGCTCGCGCGGGTACCCCTCAGGGCCGACCCGTCTTTAGTATCAAGGTTCAGTGTTCAGTCATAGTAACCAAAGTCTTCGTGTGTCTGACACCAAGAGGGAACCCTGAGGAATCACCCTCGATGGAATCCCACTTGATGCTATCATCAAGGTGAACGAGAGAGGAATCACCCTCGAGGTCCACACTTGAGGTCTTGCACGACGGCGTCGGTATCGGGGGTGGTGTAGGAGGAATCACCCTCGCTTACCACGACCGATTAACTAACCTACAAGGTTATCATCAGAAGTGCTGACGAGGTATCACCCTCGGCACTCGATAGTAACCCAGCAGTGTCGAGCAACTAAGGGGGAAGTGACGTGCGGTGCCAGGGCCTGGTCTTCGATCCCGTTACTAGGGTCTTCTGATCATCCAGCGGGGCAGTCGGGATAAAGTGGGGTCTCTGCCGGGTCTCTACCCAGTCTATACTAAGCAGTCTAGGATAAGTAGGAAGGTAACAAAGCAGGTTAAAATAAACAGGCTATGCAGCAGATATAGGATAATAGTAACTGCAGCAATTCTAATGCAAGCATAAGAGAGAAGAGAATAGGCAATATAGGCATGTTCAAAATGGGGGTGCTTGCCTGACTGCTTTGCAAACACCAACTGGTCTTCAACAAGGTAGACGATCTTCGGGTCATCGTCGGTCTCGGGGTCTATCGAGAGAAAGGGGGAGAAGAAACAAATAAATACACGGTAACGAAAGTGATCACAAAACAAGACATGGCACTACGCGGTGTTAGGGGTGACCTAACGCAGCGATACACGTCGTAGGTGAAGCGGGAAAATATCTGGGATATTTTCCCAGCTCTGGGCATCTGTCAGACAGATGAACCGGAGGGGAAGGTTTCATGTTCGGGTAGTTAGAGGCATGCGACAGATAAACGGAGAGCGTATTCTGATTCGTCTCATCGTTCTGAGCAACTTTCATGTATAAAGTTTTTCGATCCGAGCTACGGTTTATTTTCTATGATATTCTTAAAGTTTTATGCATTTTCTAGAATTTCTGGATTATTTTAAATTCGGATTATCCATAACAGTGCCAAAAAGACTAGGTGCACCCGGTGCAGTGCACCAGAGGTGCTCTGTGAGGCTGCCAGGTGGGACCAGTCAACTGCTGACTCAGCAGTTGACTAGGTCCACGTTGACCAGTCAAAGGGTCAGCGGGACCCACGTGTCATAGACTCCGGTTTAACTAACAGTTTTTAGTTAAAACTAACTAATCTAGTTAGTGGCCTGGTTCCAGTTGTCAGCGAGTGGTTAGTGGGGAGGGTTAGTGGCTAATGGTGACACGTCATCGTCATCACCGAACTTAACTCCGGCGCTAACCCGGCGGCTCCGGCGATCGCCGGCCGGCTGTTTCTGACCACGGGAGCGTGCGTGGGTGGTGGGGTTCGAACGGGTGCAAGCAGGCGAGTCGGATGGTGGCCGCAGTTCAACCCGAGGAGGCCGGTAGGGGCGCCAGCGACGAGCAATGGCGGTGGCGGCGTTCGGGCTCTAGCGAACTCGCCGCTACGAGGCTCGGGGAAACGAGCGGAGGGCACAGGCGGCTCCAGAGAGGCGCACTGGGCTCGTTGATGAGCTCAGCGGGCAGCGACGAGCACTAATGCGACGGCAACATCATCAGCGGTGGAGCTCTGTTCGGCAGCCACGGCGCGGCGGCTGGGCTACGAGCTACGGGGCAGCAGCGAGCAACTAAGGGATGGGGAGAAATGTGGGAGCTTACGGAGCGGCGCACGGAGGCCGTCGACTGCTTAGTAGCGCTGAACCGGAGCGGATCGACCGGCGATGGTGCACGAGGTTCGACGAGGGGAACCGGTCGATGCCGATGAAGTAGAGCTCCCCGACTCCGGCTGGTGTGCGTAGGCGATGTAGTCAGGCAAGGCGCTTCCCCCAGATGCGATGGTGGCCCGCGGGGACGACAGAGACCGCGAGGGCGAGGCGAGCGCGGCGAAGATGGCGCTTGGGCGCGCTTGACAGAGAAGGAGGGAGCGAGCGGGCGAGCGCGTGAGGGAGAGAAGTGGCGAGGGTGACCATGGGGAGTGGATGGGGGCTCGGCCTTATCCTCCCCCGCGTCGGTGGCGTCGGTGACCGTCGCGTGTCGAGCTGCGGGTGGTGCAGCGAGAGGTGACCACGGCGGTGGCGACACGGGGAGGAGGGAGACGACGTGGGCTAGGCCTGCGCTACTGTAGCTTCGGCCCTGTCACAGGTAAGCGCTCGCCCCTTTTCCCTTTTTCTTCTATTTTTCTTTTTATTTTGTAGACAGAGAGATATAAGGGAAAAGATGGGTGCTCAAATCAAATTGGAAAAATGTGTGACTTGGCCCATTAACTACTTTGCATTTTTAGGCACTGCCACAAAAAGTTTGAGGATTTTTGGAATCTGTTTGAAATTTTTATAAATGGAATAGCATTCAAAAATGCTGAAATGGTGCTGAAACAAATGCTACCGTTCATCTTTGCACATGAGTGATGTTGTTTTCCTTAGCAATATTTGTTTTGGAATATTGCCAACAAGATGAACATTTTTGCAGTCACTTTTGAACAACTTCAATTTTCACTTTGAATTTGAATTGTTTTCAGAGAGAGAATTTGCAATGAGTTGATTTAACACTGTGATCAAGCATGGTAATGATGATGACTTGGCAATTTAATTTTCTTGGTGACAGGGTTAGGATCTGGGGATGTTACACGTATCAACTCCCCCAAGCTTAGACCTCGCTTGTCCTCAAGCGAAAGCTGATATCAAAAATCATGTCCACATGTTTAGAGAGAGAGGTGTCGATAAAAACAAAATACGGACAAGTAGCATCATGCTTATTATTATAACAACAACAAACTTTATCATAAAACTTTATCATAAAACTTTATCATATAACTTCTCATGAACAAGTAACAATTCATCACAACATCGAAGTAAAAAGCATAAACTTTATTGAGAACCAACAAACTATGTTCTCAGTCAACTTTGCAACTACAATTCATCATATTTTCAGGGAGGGTCTCGTATCGGAGCCTTTTGGCAAGTCCACATACTCAACCATCATTTAATCTTCTATGATTGCTAACACTCACAACATATATATGAGCAAAAAGTTTCAACCGGATACATTGAAAGATAGGGGCTTATGGTTTCGCCTCCCAACTTATTCACCTCGAGGGTGATATCAACAATAATAACTCATGCTCACTCATATCCAACTCGGTACATGTGCCTAGATCTTTCCCCACCACATGATGCTTGCCAAAGAGTAAAATAAAAAGGAATGAAGGAAAATACTTTGAATCTTGCATAAGAAGTAAATACATAAAAGTAAAAGATAGGCCCTTCGTAGAGGGAAGCAGAGGTTGTCATGCGCTTTTTGGTTTTGTATGCACAATCTCTTAATGCAAAAGAGCGTCATGTTATATTGCCCCTTATGATAGCAACCTTTATTATGAAGTCCGTCACTTTTATTGCTTTGCCATCACAAGTTCGTACAACGCTTATTTTCCCTTACACTAAAGGATCAAACACATTTAGAAGCAATTTGTATTGCCTTTTTGCACCGATGACAACTTACTTGAAGGATCTTACTCAATACATAGGTAGGTATGGTGGACTCTCAAAACATGAATTTGGGTTTAAGGTTTTTGGATGCACAAGTAGTATCTCTACTTAGTGTGGATTTTTGGCTAGAAAAGATATTGAGCAAGCACCACATGTTGAAGGATCTATGGCAATATAACTTCTATGTGAATATGAACAAACATAAATCATTAGTTGTCTTCCTTGTCCAACATCAACAGTTTGGCATAAGATATTTAGTGGGGGCTCACAATCATAAAAGATGTCTAAGATAGTGTACTTGCATGTGAATTTTCTCTACCTTCTTAATTCTTTCACGAATTACATCATTGACCAATGCTATGTTTGTCAACTTTCAACAAATTTTACCACTTATACTTTTCCTTATGTGATGTCATTACTTACCATAAGATTAACATATGATCTTTTTCATTATTTCCTTTTATTTTGATTGAAACAGAAAAGTAAAGAAGAAAAAACTCAAACTAAACTTTATTATGTATCTCTCACTCGATTACATAGATAGATAGATCACGAAACTAGCATTCGAAAATAGTTCATACTAAACTTTTATTCAACTAAATCACGAAATAGCTAAGGATCGAACTAAGATAGGTAAAGGTAATAAAAGTGATGGTGATACGATGCCGGGGCATCTCCCCCAAGCTTGGCACAAGCCAAGGGGAGTGCCCATACCCGTGTACTCAAGTCTCCTTCTTTGGTGATGAAGATGATGGTGGTGGTGATGAGGTAGAGGCAAACTTGTCCTCCGGCTTCCATGGCAGTGGCTCACCATCATAAGAGGAAGCACGAGTCTCCTGAGTCCTGCAACTGGCAGCTAAACTCATACCTTTAAATCTTGCTTCATTCTGGAAAACTTTATTTTGAAGATCATAGATTTGGGTTTGCAGAAAATTGATTTGCTCGTTGAAGGTGAAGACGATGTCCTTCACAGATCGGCCCTCCACCTTGTGATCACGGGTGAATTCCGTGATCATGAGGTGATTGGCACTGAGTCCACGCTCCACCATCACCTGGCACTTGAAGATCTCCTGCTCCACCGCCTAGAGCCTGGCCTCCACGCTTCCCATCTTCTTGGGGCCCTGAACGTCCCAGATGTGGAGGACCCCCTCACGCATCTCAATGGCTTGAGGGTGCTTCAGCACCTCCGATAGGTAGGGGTTGATGACCTTCTTGAAGAACTTGTCCTTGGAGGAGCTTGGGGTAGCCATAGCGATCTAGATCTGTCAGAAAAACAACACGAAACAAGAACAGAGGATTTCTCCGCAATATGGTGGTCAAATCGTCCGGGGGTATACATAATGATTTTTTTATCTTGGGAAACAAGTATATGGAAGGAAAACGGAGTCGGGAAGGTGCCCGAGGGGCCCACCACTCACCATGGCATGCCAGGTGGGGCAGGCACGCCCTGGTGTCTTGTGGGCACATGGGTTGCCTTCCCGGTTGTTTCTTATTTTTCTATTTTTTCTAATATTCCAAAACTGACAGAATTTTTTTTTGCGGATTTTCCAGAGTCTGTTTACTTACCGTATCACGTACCTCTTCCTTTTCAGGGTTCTGGAATGTTCTGGAAGGTTTCTTTTATGTGTTCCTCTAGTGTCATGGTTTGGATAATGTTAGTTTCAACATTAATAGGCGTACCTGAAATATAGTGCTTAATTCTTTGTCCATTGACCACCTTCGGATTGGTACCTTCGTCATTATTAATTTTGATAGCTCCAGAGCGATAAACTTTTTCGATGATATATGGTCCTTCCCATTTGGAGAGAAGTTTTCCTGCAAAAAATCTAAAATGAGAGTTGTACAATAGAACATGTTCACCAACTTTGAATTCCCGCTTTTGGATTCTTTTGTCATGCCATCTTTTAACTTTTTCTTTAAATAGTTTGGCATTTTCATAAGCTTGGGTTCTCCATTCATCTAGGGAGCTAATATCAAACAACCTCTTTTCACCGGCAAGTTTGAAATCATAATTGAGTTCTTTAATTGCCCAATATGCTTTATGTTCTAACTCAAGAGGCAAATGACAAGCTTTTCCATAAACCATTTTGATGGAGACATACCCATAGGATTTTTATAAGTTGTTCTATAGGCCCAAAGTGCATCATCAAGTTTCTTAGACGAATTCTTTCGGGACCTATTGATAGTTTTTTGTAATATTAATTTTATTTCTCTATTGCTAAGTTCAACTTGACCACTAGATTGAGGATGATAAGGTGATGCAATTCTATGGTTAACATCATATTTAGCAAGCATTTTACGGAAATCACCATGAATAAAGTGTGAACCACCATCAGTCATTAAATATCTAGGGACTCCAAACCTCGGGAAAATGACTTCTTTAAGCATTTTAATAGAGGTGTTATGATCAGCACTGCTAGCTGGAATAGCTTCTACCCACTTAGTGATATAATCAACAGCAACCAAAATATGTGTATACCCATTAGAGGAAGGAAAAGGTCCCATATAATCAAAACCCCAAACATCAAAAGGTTCAACAACAAGTGAATAACTCATAGGCATTTCCTGACGCTTACCGATATTACCTATTCTTTGACATTCATCACAAGACAAGACAAACTTACGGGCATCCTTGAAAAGAGTAGGCCAATAAAAACCAGATTGTAAGACCTTATGAGCAGTTCTATCTCCTGCATGATGTCTGCTACTTCTTGAGCTTGTGTTGATTTTTCCCTTGAAGAGGAAAGGGTGATGCAGCAAAGTAGAGATACGTATTTCCCTCAGTTAAGAACTAAGGTATCAATCCAGTAGGAGGCACAAGCAAGTCTCTAATCTATGCACCTGCACAAACTAACAAACACTTGCACTCAACGCGAAAAAGGGGTTGTCAATCCCTTCACGGTCTCGAACAAGAGTGAGATCTAATAGAGATAGGTATAAAAGATAAATAAAAAGGCAAACTAAAATAAATCTAAATAAATTGCAACAAGGTATTTTTGGGTTTTTTGGTTTATAGATTTGAAAATATATGATGGAAAATAGACCCGGGGGCCATAGGTTTCACTAGAGGCTTCTCTCTTGAAGATAGCATACGGTGGGTGAACAAATTACTGTTGAGCAATTGATAGAAAAGCACAAAGTTATGACGATATCTAAGGCAATGATCATGAATATAGGCATCACGCCCGTGACAAGTAGACCGAAACAATTTTGCATCTACTACTATTACTCCACACATCGACCAACTCCTGCCTGCATCTAGAGTATTAAGTTCATAAGAACAGAGCAACGCTTTAAGTAAGATGACATGATGTAGAGGGATAAACTCAAGCAATATGACATAAACCCCGTATTTTTATCGTCGATGGCAATACGTGCCTTGCTACCCCTTCTGTCACTGGGTGAGGACACCGCAAGATTGAACCCAAAACTAAGCACCTCTCCCATTGCAAGAAAAACCAATCTAGTTGGCCAAACCAAACCGATAGTTCGAAGAGAAATACAAAGATATCTTAATCATGCATAAAAGAGTTCAGAGAAGACTCAAATAATATTCATAGATAATTTGATCATAAATCCACAATTCATCGGATGTTAACAAACACACCGCAAAAAAGTATTACATCGAATAGATCTCCAAGAACATCAAGGAGAACATTGTGTTGAAGATCAAAGAGAGAGAAGAAGACATCTACCTACTACCTATGGACCCGTAGGTCTGTGGTAAACTACTCACGCATCATCGGAAGGGCAGCAAGGTTGATGTAGAGGCCATCCGTGATCGAATCCCCCTCCGGCAGATTGCCGGAAAATGCCCCAAGATGGGATCTCACGGGAACAGAGGCTTGTGATGGCGGAAAAGTATTTTGGTGGACGCTTCTGGTGGTTTGGGAATATTTGGGAATTTATAGTTCAAGAATTAGGGTTAGGAGACCCCCGAGGGGCCCACAAGCCCTCAGGGCGCCCCCAGGTGCGCGCCTGGTAGGCTTGTGGCCTCCTCGGCCAACTTCTGACCCCCTCTCCAAGCTCCGTGGATGTCTTCTGGTCCAAGAAAAATCATCGTAAAGTTTCATTCCGTTTGGACTCCGTTTGATATTCCTTTTCTGTAAAACTCAAAAGCAAGGAAAAACAGAAACTGGCACTGGGCTCTAGGCTAATAGGTTAGACCCAAAAATAATATAAAATAGCATATTAATGCATATAAAACATCCAAAACAGATAATATAATAGCATGGAACAATAAAAAAATTATAGATACGTTGGAGACGTATCAATGTCCCCCGTAGGCTTCGGAGTGACACTTACGTAAGATTTGTTCCTGTTCATGCTCACGTACACAAGGTCTAATAATACCATCTACTCCCTCTTTGTAAAGATCCGGGTCATCCCAAAAGTAATGTCTTAAGTCATAGAAGAATTTTTTCTTTTGTTGGTATGTGAAACTAGTTGATATAAATTTAGCAACGATATAATTAGCATAGTCAGCATACCAAGGAGTATTATAAGTAGCATTTATGACAGCTAGTTGTTCATCAGGAAAACTATCATCAATAGGTAGTGGCTCATCAAGAGTATTTTCTAACCTAGACAAGTTATCAGCTACGGGGTTTTCAGCTCCTTTCTTCTCAGTGATGTGCAAGTCAAATTCTTGTAGCAAGAGAACCCACCTAATGAGTCTAGGTTTAGCATCTTTCTTTTCCATAAGATATTTAATAGCAGCATGATCGGTGTGAACAATTACTTTGGAATCAATAATGTAAGATCTGAATTTATCACAAGCAAAGACAACTGCTAAAAATTCTTTTTCAGTAGTGGCATAATTTCAATTGCATCAACTTTAGCTTTATCCACCTCAATACCTCGGTCAGAAATTTTATGCCCCAAGACAATGCCTTCATTAACCATAAATTGGCACTTCTCCCAATTCAAGACAAGATTAGTTTGTTCACATCTCTGCAAAACTCGATCAAGGTTGCTTAAGCAATCATCAAAAGAAGTTCCATAAACGGAAAAATCATCCATGAAAACCTCAAAAATCTTTTCACAAAAATCAGAGAATATAGCAGTCACACATTTTTGAAAAGTAGCAGGTGCATTACATAAACCAATGGGCATACGTCTATAATCATAAGTTCCAAAAGGGCAAGTGAAAGTGGTTTTCTCTTGATCAGGTTGTGAAACAAGTATTTGAGAGAAACCAGAATATCCATCAAGAAAGCAGAAGTGTGTGTGTGCTTAGATAGTCTTTCTAACATTTGATCGATAAAAGGTAGAGGGTAATGATATTTTCTAGTGGCTTTATTTAATTTCCTAAAATCAATTACCATTCTATAGCGAGTAACAATTCTTTGTGGAATGAGTTCATTTTTATCATTAGGAACAACAGTGATACCTCCTTTCTTAGGGACACAATGAACATGACTTACCCATCTACTATCAGCTATGGGATAGATTATACCTGCTTCCAGAAGCTTTAGTATTTCGGTTCTTACCACTTCTTTCATCTTAGGATTCAATCGTCGTTGGTGATCAACAACGGGTTTGTCATCAGGTTCCATATTAATCTTGTGCTAACAGACAGTGGGACTAATGCCCTTAAGATCATCAAGAGTATACCCAATAGTAGCATGGTGCTTCCTCAGAATTTTTAATAATCTCTCTTCTTCGTGTCCTGAAAGGTTAGCACTAATAATAACATGATATATCTTTTTCTCATCAAGATAACCATACTTCAGAGTGTCAGGCAATTGTTTTAATTCAAACACATGATCACCTTTTGGTGGAGGAGGACCTCCTAGAGTTTCAATAGGCAAATTGTGTTTAAGGATAGGTTGTTGTTCAAAGAATATTTTATCTATTTCATTTCTTTCACGCAAGTGCACATCATTCTCATGGTCTAGCAAGTATTGTTCTAAAGGATCAGTAGGAGGTACGGCAATGAAGCAAGACCAATTATTTCATGTTTACTGGGTGATTCTTTATCATGAGGTTGTCTACGAAACTTAGAGAAATTAAACTCATGAGACACATCACCAAAACTAACACTGACAATTTGTTTCTCACAATCTATCTTAGGATTGACAATGTTCAAGAAATGTCTACCAAAAATTATGGGACAAAAGTCATCTTGTGGGGAACCAAGAACTAGAAAATTAGTAGGGTATTTTATTTTCCTACACAAGACTTCAACATCTCTAACAATCCCAAGTGGTGTGATGGTATCTCTATTAGCAAGTTTAATAGTAACATCTATGTCTTCTATTTCAGCAGGTGCCATATCATTCATAATTTCTTGGTATAAGGTAAAAGGAATAGCACTCACACTTGCACCGAAATCACATAAACCATGATAACAATGATCTCCTATTTTAACTGAGACAACAGGCATGCCAACAACATGTCTATGTTTATCTTTTTCATCGGGTTTGGCAATTCTAGGTGCTTCATCACAGAAATAAATAACATGCCCATCAATATTATCGACCAAGAGATCTTTAACCATAGCAACACTATGTTCTACTTTAATTTGTTCAAAGGTTTTAGGTGCTTTAATATTACTTTTGTGAACCACTGTTTAAACCTTAGCATGTTCCTTTATCCTAACAGGGAAAGGTGGTCTTTCAATATAAGCAGTAGGAACTACCGGATCAACATTGTAAATGATAGTTTTATCTTTAGCTATGACCGGTTCTTTAATTTCTTCTTTAATAGGGGGATGATATTTAAACCACTTCTCCTTAGGAAGATCAACATGAGTAGCAAATGATTCACAAAAAGAGGCAACTATCTCAGAGTCAAGTCCATATTTAGTGCTAAACTTGTGAAAAGCATCGGTATTCCTAAAAGATTTAACACAATCAAACTCAAGCTTAATACCTGACTCTTTACCTTTGTCGAGTTCCCAATCTTCAGAGTTGAGTTTAATTCTTTCTAAAAGATCCCACCTGAATTCAATAGTCTTCTTCATAAAATAATCAGCACAAGAAGTATCGAGCATGGATTGATCATTACGAGACAGCCGAGCATAAAAGTTATGAATAATAATTTCTCTCGAGAGCTCATGACTGGGGCATGAATATAACATTGACTTAAGCCTCCCCGAAGCTAGAGTGATACTTTCTCCTTCTCGAGGCCAAAAATTATATATATAATTTCGATCATGATGAACAAGATGCATAGGATATTTTTTTTGGTGAAATTCCAATTTCAATCGATTCCAGTTCCACGATCCAATATCATCGCATAGCCTATACCATGTCAATGATTTTCCCCCCAAAGATAAAGGGAAAACCTTCTTGTTAACTTCATCTCCAGGTAAACCTGCAAGCTTAAATAATCCACAAATTTCATCCACATGTATCAAATGCGTATCGGGATGCTTCATTCCGTCTCCTGCATAAGGATTAGCTAGCAGTTGCTCTATCATACCCGAAGGAATTTCATAACTAATATTTTCAGTAGGTGCAGTAGGTTGAGGTGCAACTCTTTCTGTTTCCAGTCGAGGTGAAGATACCTCAAACAAACCCCTCAAAGGATTGTTTTCCATAGTAACAAGTGACAATAAATTTCAACACGAAATATAAATTCTTCCTTACCAATTTCCACTTACCAAGAGCGCTTCACTCCCCGGCAATGGCGCCAAAAAAGAGTCTTGATGACCCACAAGTATAGGCTATCAATCGTAGTCCGTTCGATAAGTAAGAGTGTCGAACCCAACAAGGAGAAGAAGGAAATGACTAGCGGTTTTCAGCAAGGTAGTTCTGCAGGCACTGAAATTGTCGGTAGCAAGTGGTTTGACAGTAAGATAATTTGTAACGGACAAGTAACAATAACGTTAAATAAAGCGCATCAAGATAGCCCAATCCTTTTTGTAGCAAAGGATGGGCTAGAACAGTCTCTTATAATAGGCAAAGCGTTCTTGAGGGCACATGGGAATTTTATCTAGTCACTTTCATCATGTTGGTTTGATTCGCGTTCGCTACTTTGATAATTTGATATGTGGGTGGACCGGTGCTTGGGTGATGTTCTTACTTGAACAAGCCTCCCACTTATGATTAACCCCCTCGCAAGCATCCGCAACTACGAAAGAAGAAATAAGATAACAATCTAACCATAGAATTAAACATATGGATCCAAATCAGTCCCTTACAGAATAGCGCATAAACTAGGGTTTAAGCTTCTGTCACTCTAGCAATCCATCATCTAATAACTAATCCATAATGCATTCCCTTTGGCCCAAAGATGGTGAAGTGTCATGTAGTGGATGTTCACATAACACCACTAAGGGAATCACAACATACATATCATCAAAATATCGAACACATATCAAATTCACATGATTACTTGCAACATGACTTCTCCTGTGGCCTCAAGAACAAAGGTAACTACTCACAAATAATATTCATGCTCAAGATCAGAGGGATATTAAATAGCATAATGGATCTGAACATATAATCTTCCACCAAATAAACCATCTAGCATCAACTACAAGATGTAATCAACACTACTAGTTACCCACATGTACCAATCTGAGGTTCCGGTAACAAGATTGAACACAAGAGATGAACTAGGGTTTTGAGATGAGATGGTGATGTTGAATATGTTGATGAAGATTGGCCTCCCAAAGATGAGAGGGTTGTCGGTGATGACGATGGCTTTGATTTCCCCCTCCGGGAGGCAAGTTCCCCCGGCGGAATCGCTCCGACGGAGGGCAAAAGTGCTCCTGCCCAAGTTCCGCCCGAGACAGTGGCGCTCCGTCCCGAAAGTCCTCTCCTTATTTTTTCTAGGTGAAAAGACCTTATATACCATAAGATGGGCACCGGATGTGGGCCAGGGTGCCCACCACCCACCAGGGCGTGCCTGGAGGGTCTGGCGCGCCCTAGTGTCTTGTGGCCACCTAGCAGCCCCCCTCTGGTAGTTCTTTTCTCCAATATTTATTATATATAATCCAAAATAATTCTCCATAAATTTTTAGCTAATTGGAGATGTGCAGAATAGGTATCTTTGACATAGCTTTTTCAGGTCCAGAATTCTAGCTGCTGGTATTCTCCCTCTATGTAAACCTTGCATATTATGAGAGAAAAGGCGTTAGAATTACTCTATAAAGTGTTGTAAAGCATAAAAACAATATAGATAACAGTAAGAAAACATGATGCAAAATGGACGTATCAACTCCCCCAAGTTTAGACCTCGCTTGTCCTCAAGTGAAAGCCGATATCGAAAATCCTGTCCACATGTTTAGAGAGAGAGAGAGAGGTGTCGATCAAAACAAAATACAGACAAGTAGCATCATGCTTATTATTATAACAGCAACAAACTTTATCATATAACTTCTCATGAACAAGTAACAATTCATCACAACATCGACGTAAAAAGCATAAACTTTATTGAGAACCAACAAACTATGTTCTAGTCAACTTTGCAACTACAATTCATCATATTTTCAGGAAGGGCCTCGTATCGGAGCCTTTTGGCAAGTCCACATACTCAACCATGATTTAATCTTCTATGATTGCTAACACTCACAACATATATATGAACAAAAAGTTTCAACCGGACACATAGAAAGATAGGGGGTATGGTTTCGCCTCCCAAATTATACACCTCGAGGGTGATGTCAACAATAATAACTCATGCTCATTCATATCCAACTGGGTACATGTGCCTAGATCTTTCCCCACCACATGATGCTTGCCAAAGAGTAAAATAAAAAGGAATAGAGGATAATACTTTGACTCTTGCATAAGAAGTAAATACATAAAAGTAAAAGATAAACCCTTCGCAGAGGGAAGCAGAGGTTGTCATGCGCCTTTTGGTTTTGTATGCACAATCTCTTAATGCAAAAGAACATCACGTTATATTGCCCCTTCTGATAGCAACCTTTGTTATGCAGTCCGTCGCTTTTATTACTTTGCCATCACAAGTTCGTACAACGCTTATTTCCCCTTACACTAAAGGATCAAACACATTTAGAAGCAATTTTTATTGCCTTTTTGCACCGATGACAACTTACTTGAAGGATCTTACTCAATCCATACGTAGGTATGGTGGACTCTCAAAACATGAATTTGGGTTTAAGGTTTTCGGATGCACAAGTAGTATCTCTACTTAGTGCGGATTTTTGGCTAGAGAAGATATTGAGCAAGCACCACATGTTGAAGGATCTATGACAATATAACTTCTATGAAAATATGAACAAACATAAATCATTACGTTGTCTTCCTTGTCCAACGTTAATAGTTTGGCATAAGATATTTAGTAGGGGCTCACAATCATACAAGATGTCCAAGATAGTGTATTAGCATGTGAATATTCTCTTCCCTTATTAAGTCTTTCATGAATTGCATCATTGACCAATGCTATGTTTGTCAACTTTCGACAATATACTTTTCCTTATGTGATGTCATTACTTACCATAAGATTAACATATGATCTTTTTCATTATTTCCTTTTATTTTGATTGAAACAGAAAGGTAAAGAAGAAAAAACTCAAACTAAACTTTATTATATAGCTCTCACTCGATTACATAGATAGATAGATCACGATACTAGCACTCTAAAATAGATCATACTAAACTTTTATTCAACTAAATCACGAAATAGCTAAGGATCGAACTAAGATAGGTAAAGGTAATAAAAGTGATGGTGATACATTACCGGGGCATCTCCCCCAAGCTTGGCACAAGCCAAGGTGAGTGCCCATACCCGTGTACTCAAGTCTCCTTTGGTGATGAAGATGATGGTGGTGGTGATGAGGTAGAGGCAAACTTGTCCTCCGGCTTCCATGGCAGCGGCTCACCGTCATAAGAGGAAGCACGAGTCTCCCGAGTCCTGCAACTGGTAGCTAAACTCATAACTTTAAATCTTGCTTCATACTGGAAAACTTGATTTTGAAGATCATAGATTTGGCTTTGCAGAAAATTGATTTGCTCATTGAAGGTGAAGACGATGTCCTTCATAGATCGACCATCCACCTTGCAATCACGGGTGAATTCCGTGATCATGAGGTGATTGGAACTGAGTCCACGCTCCACCATCCCCTGGCACTTCAAGATCTCCTGCTCCACTGCCTCAAGCCTGGCCTCCACGCTTCCCGTCTTCTTGAGGCCCTGAACGTCCCGGATGTGGAGCACCCCCTCACGCATCTAAATGGCTTGAGGGTGCTTCAGCCCCTCCGATAGGTAGGGGTTGATGACCTTCTCGAATAACTTGTCCTTGGAGGAGCTTGGGGTAGCCATAGCGATCTAGATCTGTCAAAAAAACAACACGAAACAAGAACAGATGATTTCTCCGCAATACGGTGGTCAAATCATCCGGGGGTATACATAAAGATTTTTTATCAGGGGAAACAAGTATATGGAAGGAAAACGGAGTCAGGAAGGTGCCCGAGGGGCCCACCACCCACCAGGGCGCGCTAGGTGGGGCAGGCACGCCCTGGTGTCTTGTGGGCACCTGGGTTGACTTCCCGGTTGTTTCTTATTTTCTATTTTTTCTAATATTCGAAAACAGACAGAAAATATTTTTGCGGATTTTTCGGAGTCCGTTTACTTACCGTATCACGTACCTCTTCCTTTTTAGGGTTCTGGAGTGTTCTGGAAGGTTTCTTTTATGTGTTCCTCCGGTGTCATGGTTTGGATAATGTTAGTTTCAACGTTAATAGGCGTACCTGAAATATAGTGCTTAATTCTTTGTCCATTGACAACCTTCAGATTGGTACCTTCGGCATTAATTTTGATAGTTCTAGAGCGATAAACTCCTTCAATGATATATGGTCCTTCCCATTTGGACAGAAGTTTTCCTGCAAAAAATCTAAAACGGGAGTTGTACAATAGAACATGTTCACCAACTTTGAATTCCCGCTTTTGGATACTTTTGTCATGCCATCTTTTGACTTTTTCTTTAAATAGTTTGGCATTTTCATAATCTTGGGGTTCTCCATTCATCTAGGGAGCTAATATCAAACAACCTCATTTCACCGGCGAGTTTGAAATCATAATTGAGTTCTTTAATTTCCCAATATGCTTTATGTTCTAACTCAAGAGGCAAATGACAAGCTTTTCCATAAACCATTTTGTATGGAGACATACCCATAGGATTTTTATAAGCTGTTCTATAGGCCCAAAGTGCATCATCAAGTTTCTTAGACCAATTCTTTCGGGACCTATTAACAATTTTTTGTAATATTAATTTTATTTCTCAATTGCTAAGTTCAACTTGACCACTAGATTGAGGATGATAAGGTGATGCAATTCTATGGTTAACATCATATTTAGCAAGCATTTTACGGAAATCACCATGAATAAAGTGTGAACCACCATCAGTCATTTAATATCTAGGGACTCGAAACCTCGGGAAAATTACTTCTTTAAGCAATTTAATGGAGGTGTTATGATCAGCACTGCTAGTTGGAATAGCTTCTACCCACTTAGTGACATAATCAACAACAACCAAAATATGTGTATACCCATTAGAGGAAGGAAAAGGTCCCATATAATCAAAACCCCAAACATCAAAAGGTTCAACAACAAGTGAATAACTCATAGGCATTTCCTGACGCTTACCGATATTACCTATTCTTTGACATTCATCACAAGACAAGACAAACTTACGGGCATCCTTGAAAAGAGTAGGCCAATAAAAACCAGATTGTAATACCTTATGAGCAGTTCTATCTCCTGCATGATGTCCCCCGTAGGCTTCGGAGTGACACTTACATAGGATTTGTTCCTGTTCATGCTCAGGTGCACAACGTCTAATAATACCATCTACTCACTCTTTGTAAAGATGTGGGTCATCCCAAAAGTAAAGTCTTAAGTCATAGAAGAATTTTTTTCTTATGTTGGTATGTGAAACTAGGTGGTATAAATTTAGCAACGATATAATTAGCATAATCAGCATACCAAGGAGTATTATAAGTAGCATTTATTACAACTAGTTGTTCATTAGGAAAACTATCATCAATAGGTAGTGGCTCATCAAGAGTATTTATAACCTAGACAAGTTATCAGCTACGGGGTTCTCAGCTCCTTTCCTATCAGTGATATGCAAGTCAAATTCCTGTAGCAAGAGAACCCACCTAATGAGTCTAGGTTTAGCATCTTTTTTTTCATAAGATATTTAATAGCAGCATGATCAGTGTGAACAATTACTTTGGAATCAACAATGTAAGATCTGAATTTATCACAAGCAAACACAATTGCTAAAAATTCTTTCTCAGTAGTGGCATAATTTCTTTGAGCACTGTCTAGAGTTTTGCTAGCATAATGGATAACATTTAATTTCTTATCAACTCTTTGTCCTAGAACAACCCCAACAGCATAATCACTAGCATCGCACATAATTTCAAAAGGCAATAAGTTCCAATTAGGTGGTTGAACAATAGGTGCAGAAGTTAAGGCTTTCTTAAGTGTTTCAAAGGCTTCTACACAATCATCATAAAAAACAAATGGAACATCCTTCTGTAAAAGATTAGTAAGAGGCCTAGAAATTTTAGAGAAGTCTTTAATAAAACTCCTATAGAAACCAGCATGACCAAGGAAACTAAGAATTCCTTTAATGTCTTTAGGACATGGCATTTTCTCAATTGCATCAACTTTACCTTTATCCACCTCAATACCTCGTTCAGAAATTTTATTTTCCAAGACAATTCTTCATTAACCATAAAGTGGCACTTCTCCCAATTCAAGACAAGATTATTTTGTTCACATCTCTACAAAACTCGATCAAGGTTGCTTAAGCAATCATCAAAAGAAGTTCCGTAAACGGAAAAATCATCGATGAAAACCTCAACAATCTTTTCACAAAAATCAGAGAATATAGCAGTCATACATCTTTGAAAAGTAGCAGGTGCATTGCATAAACCAAAGGGCATACGTCTATAAGCATAAGTTCCAAAGGGCAAGTGAAAGTGGTTTTCTCTTGATCAGGTTGTGAAACAGGTATTTGAGAGAAACCAGAATATCCATCAAGAAAGCAGAAGTGTGTGTGCTTAGATAGTCTTTCTAACATTTGATCAATAAAAGGTAGAGGGTAATGATCTTTTCTAGTGGCTTTATTTAATTTCCTAAAATCAATTACCATTCTATAGCCAGTAACAATTCTTTGTGGAATGAGTTCATTTTTATCATTAGGAACAACTGTGATACCTCCTTTCTTAGGGACACAATGAACATGACTTACCCATCTACTATCAGCTATGGGTTAGATTATACCTTCTTCCAAAAGGTTTAGTATTTCGGTTCTTACCACTTCTTTCATCTTAGGATTCAATCATCGTTGGTGATCAACAACGGGTTTGATATCAGGTTCCATAATAATCTTGTGCTGACAGAGAGTGGGACTAATGCCCTTAAGATCATCAAGAGTATACCCAATAGCAGCACGGTGCTTCCTCATAATTTTTAATAATCTCTCTTCTTCATGTTCTGAAAGGTTAGCACTAATAATAACATGATATATCTTTTTCTCATCAAGATAAGCATACTGTCGGGGTACGACACCTATGGGATCCCGAGAGACCCCTTTACGATTCGGCGGGGGGAGAGGTATACGCAAAGAGCAGAACCAACGATCGACACGGAAAGTTTTTACCCAGGTTCGGGCCGCTGATCAGCGTAAAACCCTACTCCTGCTTTTTGTTCTTATTAATGTTCTTGAGCCCAGCCTTCAGGAGCGCTCGTTATGAACAGTACGTTCAAAGAGCAGCTACACATGCAGAATGGGCCAGAAGTCCTCCTCCTCTGTAGCAGTTGCCTTGGCCCTCCTTTTATATGCTCAAAGGGGTCACCACAGTGGCAAAATGTACATACATTGAGGTATAAAGTAGCTACAGGGTATCATACCTAACCCCTGACGGATTAGGACAAACGCATTTAATGCACCATGAGGTGTCCGTTTAGGTGTCCTCACTTTCTTGGAGATGGAAAAAGGGGCCGCTTAAGCTCTCTTCCATTGGCGCGTCGCCACGCGTCGAAAGAAGGATCCAGAATGTCATGTTTTGTCGTTGTGCTAGAGCAGCGGCACAGCAACAAAACCTTGCCGGGCACCAAGCCTTGCCGGGCGCCAAGCTTTGCCGAACGCCAAGCCTTGCCGGGCACCAAGCCTTGCCAGGCGCCAATCCTTGCCGGGCTCCGCAGGCCACCGCGGCAAGATCTTGCCGGGGAAGCTGGCCTTCGGATTCCAGCTCTTCTTAGCTGTTGATCCTCAGATCTCTGACTTGATGATTTCTTTGGTGGCTTGAGTCGACCTCGAACTGTTCCCGGCAAGCCTTGCTGCGAGGATGGCTACAACTGCCCGTGCACAAGTACGGGGTACTAGTGGCCCAATACTTAGTACACCGACAGGAGCCCCCGGGCCTAGGCCATACACGAGTGCGAGGCGTTGTTGGGCTAGGCCCAAACAGTGCACGGGCACACGTGGCAGGGGATTAACTGCTCGTAAATATCTCGTTTTACTGTGCCCCCCCACTACACGCACCGAGCGCGCGACGTGGGAAGCGTGCCTGAAAGGCTGCAACTGCCTCGCGCCTATAGAGGTCCATTCACATTGGGGAATAAAAGAGGCGGCCCCGCTCCTTCCCCATAAAAAGGAGAAGCCGCAGAGGCACAAGCCTATTTACCCCCCTCTTCTTCTCAATCTGGCCGTCGCCATCGCCTTCCTCTTCTCGAGCTCAGAGCGAAGCTTTTTCCTCTTCCACACGCTGCTTCCACGCTCGCTCCACCCCCGGCTTCTGCCCTCACAGCCACCATGCCGCCCAAGGCCAGCAAAGGCAAGGGCAAGGAAGCGAAAGCCGAGGTCCCGGAGAGCGAGCTGGTGAAGATGCAGAAGAAGTATGTCGTCTTCCCCCCATTGCTCAATGCTGAAGCTCAAAAGGGGCGGTACCAGTGCATGTGGGCGAAGGAGACGCAAGCTCACCCCGCCACACGCATGATTCCAGGTGCTTGTTCCAAAAGTTGATCGGACATATACCCTTTCTTCGCTGCGTATTTCTACTGCGGGCTCTGTCCCCCATTTTCCGACTTCTTCAATGATATCATGTACACATACGGCTTTCACCTTCTCGATTTCACACCGAATGCGGTTTTATGCATGTCCATCTTTGCCCATCTCTGTGAAAACTTTGCCGGCGTGATTCCCAATTCTACTCTTTTTCGCCATTACTTCTTCCCCCGCATCCAAAAAGGAGAGGCCCTCTCTGGTTTTATCGCCTGGATTCCAAGGGCTTGGAATAAGGAGATATACCCAGAAGGAGTTTACCGCGAAAAGTGGGACGAATGGCGGGCTGAATGGTCCTGGGTCAAGGAAGCAGATCCCCATCCGTTTTGTCTTCCCTGGCAACAGAAGGTGGTCCACGGCAAGGACTGGAGCGATCTCGCCACGGAGGACGAGAGGCTCACAATCGCCACCACCAGAATCCTTCGCCTGAAAGCTACCGGGCTGACAATGGAGATGATCGGCTTCGACTTTCTCCGCCGCCGCATCGCCCCCTTGCAGAACAGGGGAAGGCCAGCTTGGGAATACAAAAATGCGGCAGATATCATGAGACTGCGCCCCGGGCTGAACAATAATCTGACCACTATGCAGCTTGGCGCTCTCCGTCAAAGATTATTCCAGCGCGAAGACAAGCATCGGCTGCCGGCAAGGATCGTCCCTTTGTGCAACAACTCTACCTTGGGGTCAATCATCGCCTTCATGCCGATGTTCAACGCCCACGGTCTTGACCCGACCTGGGCCGAGCCAACCGAGGAGGAAGCACAGAAGTTTTTTGACAACTTGACGGAGAGACCCGTCCGGCAAGAGGCAGATTTCATCCGAGCCACCACCGACCAAGAAGTAGCTTACATTGCTACTAGGGTGGAGGAGGCAAATCTTGCCGCGGAGGCCGGCAGCGTTGGCTTCACAGAATGGGAAGCCAGCGATGCAGAGGTAGTAGTGGAAATAAAACCTGCTGGGAAGGACAGAGCTGCCGGGGAACAGAGCGGCACAGCCGCTGAGAGCTCGTCCGGCGAGGACACGGCCGAAGAAGAAACGCAAGAAGAGCTCCCAGCCCCGAAGAAGACGAAGCGTGTTCTTCGGAAGGCTGCATCTGGCATCCCGGCAAGCCAGCCTTCTTCGAGCGGCGAAGCTCCCGGCAAGAAGGTGGCCGGCAAGACTGGACCACGGCAAGGGGCTCGTCAACAACCTGCGTGGCGCGCGAGACCCACACCAGCGGCCACTGCTGGGGCGGCAGGGGCGTCTCGCACTACCGCACCGAAAGCTGCCCCGGCGCCTGCCACAGCCAAGCGGCCTAGGACCCCTCCTCCGCCTCCCCACTCAGACATTGCGGCAGAGGTCGATTTCGACATCTCCGGCTTCAGTCCAGAGCGAGAGGAAGAAGAGTGAGTACTTTGCCACAGCTTTTATATTCCAATCTTGGATCGATCTTACTAACTTGCTCGTATTGTCTCTGCAGTGATGCAGAAACCTTGCTGGAGAGGATGGCGAAGAGGTCAAAGACTTCTACGGGCGACGAGCCCTCGGCAGGCTCCACGAGCGTGCCAGAAACCGTCGTTATCAGCCCGGAGCCCAGTCCTCAACGCAGCCCCCAACACAGCCCCCAGCGTAAGTTTGCTGTTCTTTTTTCGCTGGCAGGTGCTGAGGCTTCCATTCTTGCCGCTGATATCTTTGGGCTCGCAGGAGAAGAACGGCAACAAGGGGAGTTGTCGGAAGACATCCCCGTCGTGCCACCTTCATCGACCATGCCGCCCACAAGCACGTCCCCGGCAAGAGATCCTACCGACGAGCCCATCCTAACTGAGGAGGAGCCGGCAAGCATGGACACTGGCAACCCTCCCCCGGCAACCGAAGTTGCCGGGAAGGGCGAGGCCACCTCTCAATAGCTCGACGCAGGTACTCAATTGCCTCAGAGTGCTTGTTACTCTTTCCCTTATCTCTCTATCTTTAGTCGCTTCAAACTTCAAACTTCAATCTCGATCTTATTCTGTTTTCCTCCTTCGTCCTTCAGAGTTCCCTGTGATGGAACACATGGACGTCGACATTGTCATCGAGGAGACCGCCAGGGACGCCGCTGCCGAAGCAAACAGGATCGCTGCCAGCGAGGCCACCAAGGATGACACTATTGAGGCTGGTGGTGCTCTTGATGGGGAGGCCGCCAAGACTGCACAAGAGGAACCCGCCAAGGAACCTGCTGAAGGGGGTGATAGGGAGGCCGATGACCATACTGACGGCATTCCTGCCGCAGGAGCGCCAGGCGCTGCGCCGGCCACGGAGCCCCCTGCCACTGGTGAGGCGGTCACTGAAGACCAACCATCAACATCTGAAGGCCCCTCATCCAGCAAATACCTCAAGGCTGGCGAGAACCTGTTCATCAACTTGCCGGGGACGGCAAGCACTGGGGCACCAGCCGAAGGAGAAGTTTTTGACGAAGAAATCATCGCTGCTGCCGGGCTCGAAGTTGTTAATGACCCCAACACTAGCAGCGGCAAATCTGAAGAGGATCAGCTCCTTCAGGCCATGGGCGAGAATTCCCGCAAGCTCCAGGCTCTCCACCGCGCCCGGAAAGATAAGGCGGACTCCAGGATGGCAGTTGTCGAGGCGGCCGAAGCAGATTTCCAGAGGCGCATCGAACAAATGCAAGTCTGGCACGCCGAGGCCCTCCAAGAGTTGGTTGCCGGCCGGGAACAAGTGAGCCAGCAGTGGACAGAGATCCTCCTGAAGCAATCCGATATGGAGAAGGCGCATGATGAAGCTACTCAAAGGATTGCTGCTGAAGATGCCCTCCTGATGGGGCGCCGCGTTGCTCTTGATGCTCATGAGGAAGACCTCATCGCACGTGAGCAGGCGCTCGCCGCCAAGCTTCACAGCAAAGATGAAGATATCGAGAAGCTTGTCGCGCGGCGGACCCAGGAGCTGGAGCAAAAACATAAAGAGGCGCTCGAAGCTCTGACTGCAAGTCACGCCGGCAAGCTCAAGGAGGCCATCGATGCTGCTGAAGCTGCAGAGGCCGCCAAGAACGAGCTGAGCGACAAGGTAAAGAGGTTGGAAACAGATCTCGAAGAGCACGGCAAGGAGCTCTCAATGCTCAAGGGTGACAGGGAAAAAACCCTCCACTCCTTGGCGGAGATGCAAGTTGCCCTGTCTAATAAAACCAAGCAGCTCTCCTCTGCGGCTGATGACATTGCAGTTCTGAAGCTGAAGCTGACCATGTTGCAGAAGTCTCTCGAGGCCGGCAGGGCCCGTGAGAAGGCTCTACTCAAGGATCTCCAAGGAGAGAGGAACCTGCTCAAGAGTGCCGCCGCCGCCCAAGCTGATTACGAAAAGGGAGTGGAGATCTGGACTGGACGTCTCATCGCCACCGTGGAGAAGCTTATGGCAGAACTGTCAACCATGGGCCTGTCGAACTTCAAGTATTCTTCCGAGGAAAGAATATCTCCAAGCGCCAGGTTGACGATGTTCTTTGAAAGCATCATCAATGCCTTGAGGGTGCTCCAGTCTAGCCGGGCGACCCAATTGGCCAACGAGACTCGCCGGCTTTGCCGGGCCGTCCTCCGCAAGGTGCTCATCAAGGTGGTGCACAGCAATCCCGGCATCGACCTCTCCAACACGCTCGGCCATCTGCCAAGGGACGCAAATGTTGAGGCGCTTGAAGAAAGCATCGCGCCTATCCTTGAGAAGGTGGACTCCATCAAAAGGATCAAAGGCCAGCGCAGGGATTAAATGCTCCACTTTTTCTTGCCATCATCATTCCATGTAAAATACAATTAAGTCTCAAGTTAGAATTGCGGCAACTCATGGATGTAATATAATTCGCCTGTGTTTAGGTTCATGCTTGCTATTTTCCTTGTCTGATTCCTTTATGTATGGAGTTCACCCTACGCTTACTGAAAAACTTGCCGGCGCGCAACCTGCCGCGAGCGCTGGGTGCGGGACTTCAGCAGCTTGCTGGAGGCGCAGCGGCCGGCAAGACTCCTTGTCATTCTCAGCGCATCCACTTAAATCGTTGAGCGGGCTCGAAACAAAATATGGGCGCAACCGATTACAACAAGGGTTCCTTCGCGTGCAGATTTTCCATACAAGAGTCGGAATCGTCCAAGGAAATAACTTTGTAATAAAAGAAACTTGCTCTGAGTTTTTAGAACTTAGCTTTCTGTCTTTGTCCTTTCTCCGGCAAGCGTCGATTCCGAACGTCGCCAACTGGTACTCATATCTCCCTTCCCCCCCGGCAAATGTGCACGTGAGGAATCCTTCTATCTTTTTAAAAAGAAAGAAGAGAAAATAAAGACATGAAACCTTGGCGGTTCGTTAGAACTTACCGGGAGTAGGTGTTATACAACATCTTAGACAAACATGCATATATAAATATGAACATGGGAATCAATAAGGGAATGCACAACACTTAAATTTATTCATCTGCGCTCAGGGTCTGCGCCTTGCTTTGTACAAAGGATCACATGCCTTGCCGGCAAGACTTGTACAAAAGGGTGGTTGCCGGGGGCTCCCGGCAACCGCGCCTTATGGGTAGAACCTGCGAAGATGTTCGATATTCCAGGAATTGCTCACTGGAACGCCATCTTCGGTCTCCAAGCGGACAGCGCCGGGTCTGGTGACTCGTACTACCCGATAAGGGCCTTCCCACTTCGGCGTCAACTTGTTTGAATTCTTGGCGGACTGAATCCGCCGAAGAACAAGGTCGCCTTCCTCAAGGCTTCGAGCATGAACTTTGCGGCTATGGTAGCGGCGCAAAGCTTGCTGGTAGCGTGCAGCTCGCGCAGCAGCCTGAAGACGATTCTCCTCAAGGAGCACAGCGTCATCTTGCCGCAGTTGCTCTTGCTCAAGCTCATCATAAGCGAGCACTCGAGGTGATCCATATATGAGTTCCGTGGGGAGAACTGCTTCCGCTCCGTAGACCAGAGCGAATGGTGTCTGGCCGGTGGCTCGATTTGGTGCGTTCTGATTGACCAAAGAACTGCTGGCAACTCATCAATCCAGCGTCTTCCGCACTTTTTCAGCCTGTCAAAGGTTCTGGTCCTGAGACTGCGCAACACTTCAGCATTGGCCCTCTCCGCTTGGCCGTTGCTTCTCGGGTGAGCAACAGAGGCAAAACAAATTTTGCCGCCAAGGTCTTGGACTTGTGAACTGCGTGCCGTTGTCGGTGATGATCCTGTTGGGTGCACCGAAACGGCAAACTATCCCTTTAAAGAACTTGACGGCTGATTATGCTGTCACCTTCCTCACTGCTTCCACCTCCGGCCACTTTGTGAACTTGTCGATAGCAACGTACAAGTACTCAAAGCCCCCGGTAGCACGGGGGAAAGGGCCCAGTATGTCGAGCCCCCAGACCGAAAATGGCCAGGAGAGAGGGATTGTCTGAAGAGCTTGAACTGGTTGATGTGATTTCTTCGAATGAAACTGGCACGCTTCACACTTGGTTACTAGTGCAGTTGCAACCTAGAGAGCGGTGGGCCAAAAGAAACCTTGTCGGAATGCCTTTCCGACAAGCGCTCTTGATCCTATGTGAGAACCACATATGCCTCCATGTATCTCTGCCAACAGCCCTAGTCCATCCTCCCGAGAAATGCACTTCAATTTCACACCGTTTGGTCTCTTTCTGTACAGGACGTCATCGACGAACTTGTACATAACAGACCGACGGGCTACTCTTTCTGCTTCTTCCTGTTCCTTAGGGAGTTCTCCTGTCTGAAGGAAATGGACAATGTGCTGCGCCCATGCTGGAGCCTGAGGCTTGACAGCTAGGACTAAAGGCATCTCCTCTGCCGGGGGAACGTTTGTCTCGACAGCAAGGGCCTGAGGCCCTGCAGGAGCCTGTTGTTCCCCGGCAGGCATGTCGATCCCGACAACTTCCTTGCCGGCGGCTCCGGGGAGCTCTGCCGGGAAGTACTGGCCAGAGTTCAACTTTCTTCTCTTTTCTTGCCGCATCGATGGCGCCACGGATGGTTGAGTCAATTGGAGCACAAAAGTTCCTGGTTCCACAGGCAACTTGAGGGCGGCACGCTTTGACAGGTCGTCAGCAACACTGTTCTCGGCATGAGGAACGTGCTCCATTTGCAGACCGTCAAAGCGCTCTTCCATTTTCCTCACTTCATCCACGTAGGCTTGCATCAATGGACTTTGATAACTCTTGTTAACTTGCCTGACGACAAGCTGGGAATCGCCTTTGATGACGAGCTTTTTGATACCAAGGTCTGCCGCGATCCTGAGACCGGCAAGCAAACCCTCGTATTCCGCAGTGTTGTTGGTCGAACTCTCCCGGGGAAAATGCATTTGGATTACGTACTTGAGGTGCTCTCCGGTGGGTGCGACAAGCAGCACGCCAGCACCGGCGCCTTGCAGCGAGAAAGCCCCATCAAAGTACATAACCCATTGCTGATCGATTTCCTTGCCGGGGAGAATTGTTTCCTGAACCTCTTCGTCCGGCGTTGGGGTCCATTCCACAATGAACTCCGCCAAGGCCCTGCTCTGAATCATCGAAGTGCTTTCAAACTTGAGGCCAAAGCTCGACAACTCCAACGCCCACTCGACGATCCTGCCGGTTGCTTCTGGATTTTGCAAAATCCGTTGCAACGGAAAGTGAGTGACGACGGTGATTTCATGTGCTTGAAAATAATGGCGCAGCTTCCTCGAGGCCATAAGAAGGCCAAAAAGCAACTTCTGCACACCAGAATATCTTGACCTAGCTCCTTGTAAAAGAGAGCTAACAAAATAAACTGGGCGCTGCACCATCTTCTTCTTCTGCACTGGTTCTTCTGTTTGCACAGATCATGTCTTGCCGGGATCAACCCTTGCCGGGGAAGATCTTGCCGCGTCATCTGGCGGTCCTGCCGCTGGTGTTGCTTCCTCATCAGCCTCTCTCTGCGCCACTAGCACAGCACTAACCACTTGATTTGTTGCTGCCAGATACAGTAGCAACGGCTCTTGTGGTTTAGGCGCGACTAGTGTCGGCGGAGAGGAAAGGTATTTCTTCAAATCTTGCAGCGCAGCCTCCGCCTCCGGAGTCCATTTCATTGGACCTGCCTTCTTCAAAATTTTGAAGAAGGGCAGGGCGCGCTCAGCAGATTTGGAAATAAACCTGCTTAGAGCAGCAACACAGCCGGCAAGACGACGCACATCTTTGACGCGTCTCGGCGCTTCAATTTGCTCAATAGCTTTGATCTTGTCGTGGTTCGCTTCGATTCCCCGGCAAGATACAAAGAATCCGAGGAGCTTGCCGGAAGGAACACCGAGCACGCACTTCTCAGGATTGAGCTTCAAGTTGATCTTGCGCAGATTTGCAAATGTTTCTTCTAAATCTTGAATGAGTGTCGCTTTGTCTTTGGTTTTGACCACTATATCATCCATATACGCCTCCATATTTCTATGGAGTTGAGGCTCAAAACCAATTTGGATTGCTCTCGCAGATGTCGAACCGGCACTTTTCAACCCGAAAGGCATTCGTATAAAACAATATGTACCACATGGGGTGATAAATTCGGTCTTCTCTTCATCTTCTTTTGCCATAAAAATCTGATGATACCCTGAATAGGCATCAAGGAAGGACAGGAGATCACAACCAGCGGTGGCATCCACAATCTGGTCGATGCGCGGCAAGGGAAAGGGATCTTTTGGACAAGCTTTATTGATATCTGTATAATCGATACAAAGCCTCCATTTCCCATTCGCTTTCCGCACTACAACCGGATTGGCCAACCATGTTGGATGAAGCACTCCCTTGACCAATCCTGCCGCCTCCAGCTTTCTGATTTCTTCGGCAATGAATTCTTGCCGCTCCAAGGCTTGCTTCCTGACCCTTTGCTTGACGGGCCGCGCATGAGGACAGATAGCAAGGTGGTGCTCAATTACCTTCCTGGGAACACTGGGGATGTCAGACGGTTGCCATGCAAACATGTCGACATTCGCCCGCAGGAAAGCAATGAGCGTGCTTTCCTATTTGTCGTCTAGGGTGGAACTTATGGTGAAAGTTCCCCCCGTTCCGTCCTCTCTGACGGGCAGCTTCTTGGTCTCCGGCGGAGCAGCCTTGGATTTCTTGTTCTTGCCGGTGGAACTCTGTGGTGCGTCCTCGACGGAAGCGCAGCACTCCGAGGAGGTGCGCTTGCCGGAGTTCATGCCAAGGTTCTTGCCGGTCTTCTTCTTCCCTCCGGGAGTTCCAGCGGCAGGAGCAGGTGCCTTGATGGCAGGTGCTGCAACTTCTTCCCAGTAAAGTTGGTCGGCACAGATGAGAGCATCCTTCTTATCGGAATGGATAACGATGACGCCCAACGGCCCAGGCATCTTCAAGACGTTGTACGCGTAGTGTGATGCCGCCATAAACTTAGCCAGCGCTGGCCGACCAAGGATCCCATTGTATGACATGGGGATCTTGGCGACATCAAACACCACCTTCTCGGTCCTGAAGTTGAGCTCGCTACCAAATGTCACCGGCAGTGTAATCTTGCCCTTAGGCTGGGTTCTTCCCGGATTGACCCCTTGAAACGTACCCATTTCTTCGAGGTCCTCGTCGGGAATTTGGAGCTTTTTGAGCACATCCGGTGAAATTAAGTTTAGGCCGGCCCCACCGTCAACTAGCATTTTCGTCACCTTGAGGTTGCGAATCGTTGGGGAGACCAACAATGGCAAGCACCCGACCGCAGTTGTGCGATCAGGGTGATCCTCGGCGTCGAAAATGATAGGCGTGTTGGACCACTTCAGGGGCCTACATGCATCTGGGGATGGCTCTGCTGCATTGACTTCCCGCACCCACTGTTTAAGTTGACGGTGGGAAGAATGCAGCGAGGCACCTCCATCGATACACATAGCCTCCGTATCCTTCTGGAATTCTTGCTCACTGGACTCGTCATCTTCCTCATCATCATCTTCTTCTTTGTCTCGGCCCCGAGCAGGCCTATCTTTTTGTTGCTTGGCCTTGCCGCGGTGCCCCCCTCGGCCACCGCACTTCTTGCCGGATCCATCAACACCATCTTGGGCCTTCTCCTTGTCTCGCCTTTCATATTCGGCCCTCTGTTTCTCGGCAAGCTGCTCAACTTGCAGGCAGTTCTGGAGATCGTGGCCCTTGGTGCGATGGATCTTGCAATACTGCTTGCCGGAGTTCTCCGACTTGTCGGCAGCTGCCAAGGCCTGACAGGAAGGGCACCCGGCAAGATCCTTGCCGGCGCTGGGGTTGTCGGATTCCTCGACAGCAAGCACGGCCTTGCCTCCGCGTTTCCTGTTCCGCCGCCGGCCTTTCCTTGACGGGGCCACGGCGTCTTCTTCTTCGGATTCGCCCGCCGCGCCAACAGCCTCACCAGGGAGTTTCCTTCCCTCTTCAGCTCGAGCGCATTTATCGGCTAAAGCGTAAAGCTCGGCAATACTCCTAACTTTGTTCATTGCCAGCTCTTCCCGCATTTTGCGGTTACGCACGTTCTGGTGAAACACGCTAACAACAGTGGCAGTGTGAACGTCAGGAATATTGTACTGCACCCGGCTAAATCTCTGGATAAACTTGCGCAGGGATTCGCCCTCCTTCTGAGGGATGATATGCAAATCACTTTCTTGGCCAGGAGCTTGGTGGCCTCCAACAAAGGCACCAACAAACTGATGGCACAAATCTGACCAGTAAGAAATAGAATTCTCCGGCAGATGCATCAACCACGACCTGACGTTGGGTTTGAGCACCAACGGGAAGTAGTTGGCAAGTATTTTGTCATCTCGGCCCCCGGCAGCCTGCACCGCAATGGTGTAGATGCTCAGGAACTCCGAGGGATGGGTCTTTCTGTCATATTTCTCCGGGACCTCTAGCTTGAAGGTTCAGGAATTGGGCCACTAGACTTGCCGCAGCTCACGGGTAAACGCTGGAGTCCCTACCTCATAAGGCAAGTCTCCTACGTTCCCTGGCGCAGGCTCGTCAATAGCCGGCCCCGCGCGCTTATCAGACTGATAGCGCGCTTCCCGTCACTGCTCGATGGTAGTTCGAGCGTCCTCCTTGCCTCGTTCCTGGAGAACTTGATGCTGATCACGGCGCATCCGTGGATCGGACGACGCCGTGGAAACTTCTTCACGGCGGTCGACCTGCTGGGTTGTCGGCCGCCGCTGATGCCGCGGAGGGGAGTGCACCGTGGTTGCACCACCTCCGGTTTTCTCCACATTGGCTCGCGCCGGATCGATGGGCCTTCGCTGCGAGGGCCCTGCCTCTTGCGGCCCATCTTTGTTGGCAAAGCCGATAAGGCTCTGGATAGTAGCTCGCCACTCCTCCATCTTCTCCGGGGCAGGAGGGAAATTGAGGAGCAGCTGCGCACGCGCCAAGGCTTCCGCTGGCGTAGGCGGCGGCGACAGGTGCGAGGTACATGAGGTGCTCTGACTCCTAACCATATTAGAAGGAGCACCACCACGGTCCCGCGACCGCGCGCCACCCCCGCCAGCAGCTCGGTGTGCATGCTGGTCCCGCGCACCTTGGGATCGATGCGTAGAAATCTTTTCATGTGGACGCCCTGAACCACCAGCGCCATGACGTCGCTCATCATGCACGATCGGGGTAGGTCATGATGCTTGCGCCGGCGCAGGAGCTCCAGCAGGCCCCCTCCGATCTCTGGAGTTCGTTGTGCCACCCGTAGGCAACACAGCGCCGTCTCTAGATCCAGCGGCGTGCAGGTTACCACTGCCACTGCGAACGATACCGCTCGCCTGGCTCGGATCACCAGAACGCCGTGGGGGTTCTAGTCCTCTTCCTTCCGCACCCACGCCGTCGCCCGTACGCGAAGGCGTAGGCAAAACGGACGTGGACGGTTGCGTCGTTGCGGCGCTCTTCTTCTTGGGCGGCATGATGATGAAGAAACTGAGGCGCCGATCACTAGATCAGGTTCACGCAACCTTCAATCCCCCTACCTGGCGCGCCAAAGATGTCGGGGTACGACACCTATGGGATCCCGAGAGACCCCTTTATGATTCAGCGGGGGGAGAGATATACGCAAAGAGCAGAACCAACGATCGACGCGGAAAGTTTTCACCCAGGTTCGGGCCGCTGATCAGCGTAAAACCCTACTCCTGCTTTTTGTTCTTATTAATGTTCTTGAGCCCAGCCTTCAGGAGCGCTCGTTATGAACAGTACGTTCAAAGAGCAGCTACACATGCAGAATGGGCCAGAAGTTCTCCTCCTCTGTAGCAGTTGCCTTGGGCCTCCTTTTATATGCTCAAAGGGGTCACCACAGTGGCAAAATGTACATACATTAAGGTGTAAAGTAGCTACAGGGTATCATACCTAACCCCTGACGGATTAGGACAAACGCATTTAATGCACCGTGAGGTGTCCGTTTAGGTGTCCTCACTTTCTTGGGGATGGAAATAGGGGCCATCCCATCAGCACCGCTTAAGCTCTCTTCCATTTGCGCGTCGCCACACATCCAAAGAAGGATCCAGAATGTCAGATTTTGTCGCTGTGCTAGGGCAGCGGCACAGCAACAAAACCTTGCCGGGCACTGAAGCTTGCCGAGCACCAAGCCTTGCCGGGCGCCAAGCTTTGCCGGACGCCAAGCCTTGCCGGGCGCCAAGCCTTGCCGGGCGCCAATCCTTGCCGGGCTCCACAGGCCACCCCGGCAAGATCTTGCCGGGGAAGCTGGCCTTCGGATTCCAGCTCTTCTTAGCTGCTGATCCTCATATCTCTGACTTGATGATTTCTTTGGTGGCTTGAGTCGACCTCGAACTGTTCCCGGCAAGCCTTGCCGCGAGGATGGCTACAACTGCCCGTGCACAAGTATGGGGTACTAGTGGCCCAATACTTAGTACACCGACACATACTTCAGAGTGTCAGGCAATTGTTTTAATTCAAACACAGGATCACCTTTAGGTGGAGAAGGACCTCCTAGAGTTTCAATAGGCAAATTGTGTTTAAGGATAGGTTGTTGTTCAAAAAATATTTTATCTATTTCATTTCTTTCACGCAAGTGCATATCATTCTCATGGTCTAGCAAGTATTGTTCTTAAGGATCAGTAGGAGGTACGGCAATGAAGCAAGACCAATTATTTCATCTTTAGTGGGTGATTCTTTATCATGGTGTTGTCTATGAAACTTAGAGAAATTAAACTCATGAGACACATCACCAAAACTAACACTGACAATTTGTTTCTCACAATCTATCTTAGCATTGACAATGTTCAAGAAAGGTCTACCAAAAATTATGGGACAAAAGTCATCTTGTGGGGAACCAAGAACTAGAAAATCAGTAGGGTATTTTATTTTCTCACACAAGACTTCAACATCTCTAACAATCCCAAGTGGTGTGATGGTATCTCTATTAGCAAGTTTAATAGTAACATCCATGTCTTCTATTTCAGCAGGTGCTATATCATTCATAATTTCTTGGTATAAGGTAAAAGAAATAGCACTCACACTAGCACCAAAATCACATAAACCATGATAGCAATGATCTCCTATTTTAACTGAGACAACAAGCATGCCAACAACATGTCTATGTTTATCTTTTTCATCGGGTTTGGCAATTCTAGGTGCTTCATCACAGAAATAAATACATGCCCATCAATATTATCGACCAAGAGATCTTTAACCATAGCAACACTATGTTCTACTTTAATTTGTTCAAAGGGTTTAGGTGCTTTAATATTACTTTTGTGAACCACTGTTTAAACCTTAGCATGTTCCTTTATCCTAACAGGGAAAGGTGGTCTTTCAATATAAGCAGTAGGAACTACCGGATCAACATTGTAAATGATAGTTTCATCTTTAAGTATGACCGGCTCTTTAATTTCTTCTTTAATATAGGGATGATATTTAAACCACTTCTCCTTAGGGAGATCAACATGAGTAGCAAATGATTCACAAAAAGAGGCTACTCTCTCAGAGTCAAGTCCATATTTAGTGCTAAACTTGTGAAAAGCATCGCTATTCCTAAAAGATTTAACACAATCAAACTCAAGCTTAATACCTGACTCTTTACCTTCGTCAAGTTCCCAATCTTCAGAGTTGTGTTTAATTCTTTCTAAAAGATCCCACCTGAATTCAATAGTCTTCTTCCTAAAAGAACCATCACAAGAAGTATCGAGCATGGATTGATCATTACGAGAAAGCCGAGCGTAAAAGTTCTGAATAATAATTTCTCTCGAGAGCTCATGATTGGGGCATGAATATAACATTGACTTAAGCCTCCCCGAAGCTAGAGTGATACTTTCTCCTTCTCGAGGCCAAAAAATATATATATAATTCCGATCACAATGAACTAGATGCATAGGATAAATATTTTGGTGAAATTCCAATTTCAATCGATTCTAGTTCCACGATCCAATATCATCGCATAGCCTATGCCATGTCAATGCTTTTTCCCCCAAAGATAAAGGGAAAACCTTCTTCTTAACTTCATCTCCAGGTAAACCTGCAAGCTTAAATAATCCATAAATTTCATCCGCATGTATCAAATGCATATGGGGATGCTTCATTCCGTCTCCTGCATAAGGATTTGCTAGCAGTTGCTCTATCATACCCGAAGGAATTTCATAACTAATATTTTCAGTAGGTGCAGTAGGTTGAGGGGAAACTCTTTGTGTTTCTAGTCGAGGTGAAGATACCTCAAACAAACCCCTCAAAGGATTGTTTTCCATAGTAACAAGTGACAATAAATTTCAATACGTAATATAAATTCTTCCTTACCAATTTCCACTTACCAAGAGCGCTTCACTCCCCGGCAACGGCGCCAGAAAAGAGTCTTGATGACCCACAAGTATAGGCTATCAATCGTAGTGCTTTAGATAAGTAAGAGTGTCGAACCCAACGACGAGCAGAAGAAAATGACTAGTGGTTTTCAGCAAGATAGTTTCTGCAGGCACTAAAATTGTCGATAACAACTGGTTTGACAGTAAGATAATTTGTAACGGACAAGTAACAATAACGTTAAATAAAGCGCATCAAGATAGCCCAATCCTTTTTGTAGCAAAGGATGGGCTAGAACAGTCTCTTATAATAGGCAAAGCGTTCTTGAGGGCACATGGGAATTTTATCTAGTCACTTTCATCATGTTGGTTTGATTCGCGTTCGCTACTTTGATAATTTGATATGTGGGTGGACCGGTGCTTGGGTGATGTTCTTACTTGAACAAGCCTCCCACTTATGATTAACCCCCTCGCAAGCATCCGCAACTACGAAAGAAGAAATAAGATAACAATCTAACCATAGAATTAAACATATGGATCCAAATCAGTCCCTTACAGAATAGCGCATAAACTAGGGTTTAAGCTTCTGTCACTCTAGCAATCCATCATCTAATAACTAATCCATAATGCATTCCCTTTGGCCCAAAGATGGTGAAGTGTCATGTAGTGGATGTTCACATAACACCACTAAGGGAATCACAACATACATATCATCAAAATATCGAACACATATCAAATTCACATGATTACTTGCAACATGACTTCTCCTGTTGCCTCAAGAACAAAGGCAACTACTCACAAATAATATCCATGCTCAAATACTACTAGTCACCCACAATTAACAATCTGAGGTTCCGGTACAAAGATTGAACACAAGAGATGAACTAGGCTTTTGAGATGAGATGGTTCTGTTGAATATGTTGATGAAGATTGGCCTCCCAAAGATTAGAGGGTTGTCGGTGACGGCGATGGCTTCGATTTCCCCCTCCGGGAGGGAAGTTCCCCCCGCGGAATCGCTTCACCGGAGGGCAAAAGTGCTCCCGCCCAAGTTCCGCCCCGAGACAGCGGCGCTCCATCCCGAAAGTCCTCTCCTTATTTTTTCTAGGTCAAAAGACCGTATATACCAGAAGATGGGCACCGGAGGTGGGCCAGGGTGCGCACCACCCACCAGGGCGCGCCTGGAGGGTCTGGCGCACCCTGGTGTCTTGTGGCCACCTGGCGGCCCCCCTCTGGTAGTTCTTTTCTCCAATATTTATTATATATTCCAAAATAATTCTCCATAATTTTTTAGCTAATTGGAGATGTGCAGAATAGGTATCTCTGACATAGCTTTTTCAGGTCCAGAATTCCAGTTGCCGGTATTCTCCCTCTGTGTAAACCTTGCATATTATGAGAGAAAAGGCGTTAGAATTACTCTATAAAGTGTTGTAAATCATATAAACAATATAGATAACAGTAAGAAAACATGATGCAAAATGGACGTATCAACTCCCCCAAGTTTAGACCTCGCTTGTCCTCAAGCGAAAGCTGATATCGAAAATCATGTCCACATGTTTAGAGAGAGAGGTGTTGATAAAAACAAAATATAGACAAGTAGCATCATGCTTATTATTATAACAACAACAAACTTTATCATATAACTTCTCATGAACAAGTAACAATTCATCACAACATCGAAGTAAAAAGCATAAACTTTATTGAGAACCAACAAACTATGTTCTCAGTCAACTTTGCAACTACAATTCATCATATTTTCAGGAAGGGCCTCGTATCGGAGCCTTTTGGCAAGTCCACATACTCAACCATCATTTAATCTTCTATGATTGCTAACACTCACAACATATATATGAGCAAAAAGTTTCAACCGGACACATAGAAAGATTGGGGGTATGGTTTCGCCTCCCAAATTATACACCTCGAGGGTGATGTCAACACTAATAACTCATGCTCACTCATATCCAACTGGGTACATGTGCCTAGATCTTTCCCCACCACATGATGCTTGCCAAAGAGTAAAATAAAAAGGAATAGAGGAAAATACTTTGACTCTTGCATAAGAAGTAAATACATAAAATTAAAAGATAAGCCCTTCGCAGAGGGAAGCAGAGGTTGTCATGCGCTTTTTGGTTTTGTATGCACAATCTCTTAATGCAAAATAACGTCATGTTATATTGCCCCTTATGATAGCAACCTTTATTATGCAGTCCGTCGCTTTTACTACTTTGCCATCACAAGTTCGTACAACGCTTATTTTCCCTTACACTAAAGGATCAAACACATTTAGAAGCAATTTTTATTGCCTTTTTGCACCGATGACAACTTACTTGAAGGATCTTACTCAATCCATAGGTATGTATGGTGGACTCTCAAAACATGAATTTGGGTTTAAGGTTTTTGGATGCACAAGTAGTATCTCTACTTAGTGCGGATTTTTGGCTAGAAAAGATATTGAGCAAGCACCACATGTTGAAGGATCTATGACAATATAATTTCTATGAGAATATGAACAAACATAAATGTGACGCCCCCGACTCAATCGTGCACTAATCATACACGCAAACGTGCACGATCAAGCACAGGGACTCATGGGAAGATATCACAACACAACTCTAACACAAATAAACGGAGATCCACAATATTACAGACCAGGGATCATGAGGATCCGAATACATAAGTCAGTCATACAAATAATATCTGGGTACAGACATAGTTAGTCAAGTTTGCCTTAAGAAGGCTAGCACAAACAATGACTCTAGATCGAAAGGCGAAGGCCTCCTGCCTGGGACCCTCCGATCCTTCTCCTGGCCGGCTGGCTCGATCCAGTAGTACGTGCCGTCTGGACCCTCCTGGTAGTAAGCTCCTGCGGGGACATCTGGCTCCGGAGCTCCATCGTCTGATGTATCATCAAAAGGGGTATGGGGGAAAAGAAGTAGCAAAGCAACCGTGAGTACTCATCCAAAGTACTCAGCAAGCAAGGATCTATACTACATATGCAACATTATCAAAGAAAGGCTGTATATGTGGACTGGGCTGCAGAAATGCCAGAATAGAGAGAAGGCCTAGTCCTATCGAAGACTAGCATCTTCACGAAGCCACCATCTTGCAGCAATTAGAAGAGTACAGAAAAGCATTTTATTAAGCAAGCATGTTGAAGCAAAGCCTAGAGATCCTTCCTCGACTCCCTGCGAGAAAACAATCCCAAAGCTTCAATTAGTTAAACATGTATCCAGTTCAAGTAATAGATCGGGATACCAAACTGAGCGTCCTTTACCGTAGGACCGGCTATCGATAGATGTCATCTTCCCTGCAAAGGTGCACTACTGTTACCCAACACGCTCGATCACCTCTGGCCGGACACACTTGCTGGGTAATGCCCAGCCTCGGGAGATCAACACGAAGCAGCGCCCTACCTAGGCTCAGCAGAGAGGTCAGCACGCCGGACTAACCTATGCACCCAGAGGTCTTGGGCCATCGCCCTGGGCACCCTGCGTGTTGCGTGGCTGGCCGGGGTGCAGGCGCGACACTAAACTCGTCAGTGAAGTATCGAGCCCATTCCCGACGATCAGCTCGCACGGTGAACCATGACGTCTGAAGAGCTTTCGGGAGAAACGTATGACGTAGAGGGCCCCATAAACCATTATCCCGCGTGGTGGTAGTGCGTATAGGGCACGTCGACCCACTCTGATCAAATACCCAAATCCAATAGGCTCATTTAATAACATGCAGAGACAAACAGAGTTTCTAAAGCTCCGCCACAATATCACACTCGGGCACCCTTCCGGGCAAGCCCGACATCATAGATCTCCCTGCGGGTACCCCTCGGGGTCGACCCGCCTGTGACAAAGGTCAAAGTATTCGTGTGGTCACAACATCAAGGTGAACGTAGGAGGCATCACCCTGGAGGTTCACACTTGAGGGGGTTGCACGACAGAGTTGTATCGGAAGTGGTGAAGGAGGAATCACCCTCGATGACCACGATCGAACAGCTACACTTCAGAGTATTCATCAGGAGTACGTTACGAGGTATCACCCTCGGTACTCGATAGTAACTATGCAGAGTCATACAACTAAGGGGGGGTGAGGTGATGTGTCGGTCTCTGGTCGTCGATCACGTTGATCGAGTAGTCGATGATGAAGCAGAGGCAACAAGGGTAAGGTGATGGGGGTCACTGATGGTTCATTACCAACCTATACTAAGCAGTTGAAAAAGGCAGGTAAGGTAACAATAAGCAGGTTACAAAAGCAGGCTATGCATCAGAATAGGAGCAAATAGTAACAGTAGCAAAATCTAATGCAAGTAGGAGAAAATTGAATGGGCGATATCGGGATGCTCAAGGGGGGGGGGGGGGGGGCTTGCCTGGTTGCTCTGGCAAGAAGGAGGGGTCGTCGGAAGGCTGCTCGTCCGGAGCGTAGTCGTACCCTGCTGCGTCGGCGTCGGTCTCGGCGTCTATCGAGAGAGGAGGGGGGAGAAGAAATAATAAATTCACGGCAGAAATGCAAACAATATGCATGACATGTGTAAATGATATGCAGAGGTGTTCTACTGCCTAACTAAATGATTTAGTTAATTTAGGAATTTATTTGGATTTATTTAATTAAAGTTGAGCACTATTTGTTTATCGAAATCAGTCTAAAAGTTCCATGTTCAGGTAGCTAGGGGCATTTGACAGATGAACGGACCATGTATTCGGATTCATCTCGAAATTCTGAGCAACTTTCATGTATAAAGTTTTTCGATCGGAGCTACGGTTTATTTTATATGATTTTTCAAAGTTTTAATAGAATTTCTGGAATTAATTATTTATTTAAATTCAAATTATCCAGAATAGTGAAAGGTGATGTCAGCATGACACAGAGGTGACATCAGCAGGTCAACAGGGGCTGACCGGAGTCAAACCTGAGAGGTGGGTCCAGTGGGACCCACATGTCATTGACTGAGCTAACTAAACAGAGTTAATTTAACCTAACTAATCTAATTAGCGAGTGGGGCCCAGTAGTCAGTGGGTGTTTAGTGATCTAATTAACGAACTAATTAATTAGCAGATTATCTATTTATTTTTATTTCGTTTAAAGAAGTGGGGCCTGCATGTCGTAGACACAGGGCCGCCCAGTCAGCAGTTGACCGAAGTCAACTGGTCAAAGGGGGCCCCTGGGCCCACTAGTCAGTGACACAGGGGCGAGGCCCACTGGCGCCAGGTCAGCGCGGCGGCTGGAACGATGCCGGCGACCAACTACGCGGCGGCGCGGCTCGGGAGGTGGTCCGGATTCGTCCACCGGCCACCATTTCGCGCGTGGTTAGGTGCGTTGGAACGGCCGCAGCGTGGCACGTCCATCGGTGGTGGTGGTGTGGCCGGGGATGGTGTGTAGTGATGGTGGCGAGCAGCGAGGCAGGCGCGGGAGTTCGGCCATCATCGGGATCGGAACTACGATGTGCAAAACGAGCAGCGCGAGGTGGCTACGGCGTCTACACGTTGCGGGGAGTGCAACGGTGGCACGCACGGGACCATATGGTCACCGTGGCCATGTCGGCAACGAGGCCAGGCGGCGGAGGGATCGGTCTACGCCGGAGCAGGGGCTACGGCCAGCCAGAGGGGGCAGGGGAGGGCGCGTTCTGCGCAGGAGCTCACCGCGGGAGCGTGGGGGTCTGGGCAGCGAGCTCGGTGATGCGCGAGGTAGCCGGAATCGACGGCGAACGACGACGGGGATCCGAGGAGGAAGAAGGCAGCGTGGAGGCGATGCAGTGGCTCCCGGCTCGTTCTAGTCGGCGTGATCGAAGTGGGTGACGATGGCGAGCCTGGTGGACAGGTCAGCGAGGTGGGGCGGTGACGGTGGCCGCACAGCTCAGCCGCGGCCGTCCTTGGCGGCGTCGGGTGAGGTGGGAGCGAGTGAGGGGAGAGGGAGAGAAATGGCTAGGGTTAGCCAGAGGGGCGAGGGGAGTTGCTCTTATTCTCCCCAGCGAGCGCGGCGTGCTGTCGACCGCACGGAGGGGGGGGGGGGGGGCTGGATGATGCGCGCGCCAGGTGCTCGACATCGAGCGGCATGAGCAGTGTAGGAGGAGGGAGGAGGTGCGGGGGTGGGCTGGGCCGCGCTATAGCTACTTAGGCCCAGCCGCTGCGGGCCTTTTCCTTTTCTTCTTTTCTTTTCTGTTTTGTTTTCTGTTTTCTTTTGTTTTCTGTTTTTCTAAAATGTGTGAGCCCATCTATAGTTTTGTAAAATATGTGAACTAGCCACAATACTCCAGTGCAACATTTACCACTGCCATAAAATGTTTTTGAGTTCATATCATTTCTTTTGGATTTTATTTAAATATAAATGGATTAAATAATTTTGTTTTGCTGCTGTTTTAGGATGTTAGGGTCATATAAACATTCTAAACATTGTTGCTGTTAATTTTATAAATGCCTCTAGATTATTTGCAACATGATGAACAATTTAGTTTTCAATTTGGAGCAACTTTTATTTCCAATTTAATTTAACTTGAAGTTTGAATTAGGAGTTGAAATGCAATATGATGCAAATGATGATTAGGCACTGTTGAACTTGCTGACATGGCATTAACTAAGGGTGATCACTGTGGTTAATCACATGGGGTGTTACAATTCTCCTCATGTAACAAGAATTCTCGTCCCGAGAATTAAGAGGAAGACTGAAAGAAAGCGGGATATTCTTCCCGAAGACGATCCTCGCGTTCCCAAGTGGCTTCATCTTCAGAATGATTCGACTACTGAACTTTAAGGAATTTGATTGCCTTCTGACGATTTTGACGCTCAGCTTGATCAAGAATACAGACGGGATATTCTGGATAAGATAGATCTTCCCGCAATTCAAGCATTTCATGATCCACAGCTCGAATAGGATCCTTGAAGCAGCGACGGAGTTGGGATACATGAAAAACATCATGCACTTGAGAAAGATTTTGCGGCAATTGCAATTGATATGCCACTTCTCCTCGATGGGCAAGAATACGGAACAGGCCAATGTAGCGAGGAGCTAACTTGCCTTTGATTCTGAACCGATGAGTGCCTTTCAACGGAGTGACGCGGAGGTAAGCTTGTTCGCCAGGCTGATAGACCATTTCCTTGTGCTTTCGGTCATAGTTGCTCTTCTGACGAGACTGGGCAGTTTTCAGATGTTCACAGATGATGCAGACCTTTTCTTCAGCTTGCTGAACAATGTCCGATCTGACGAGTGATCGTTCCCCAGTTTCCGACCAATTCAGAGGGGTTCGACACTTACGTCCGTATAGAACTTCAAATGGTGCCATCTTCAAACTAGCTTGATAGCTATTGTTGTAAGAGAATTCGGCATACGGGAGAGATTCTTCCCACTTCTTACCGAAGGGGATGATGCAGGCTCGAAGCATATCTTCGAGCACTTGATTAACTCGTTCGACTTGACCCTAAGACTGAGGGTGGAAAGCGGTGCTGAGGGACAGATGAGTTCCCATAGCTTCTTGGAAACTTTTCCAGAATCTTGAGGTAAAGAGACTGCCACGATTAGAACTGATCTCCAATGGAACACCGTGGAGTGACACAATTCGGGAAACATACAAGTATGCTAACTGACTAGCAGTGATTGTCTCCTTGACTGGCAGAAAGTGAGCAACCTTTGAGAATCGGTCAATGACGACAAAGATAGCATCATGACCCTTCTAAGATCTAGGAAAACCAGTAATGAAATCCATTTGGACCTTGTCCCATTTCCATTCAGGAATATCAAGGGGTTGTAGAGTTCCAGCAGGTCTTTGATGTTCTACTTTAATGCGGCGGCAAACGTCACACTCAGAAACATTACAAGCAATGTCTCACTTCATATTAGGCCACCAGTATCTCTGACAAATGTCACGGTACATCTTTGTGCTACCAGGATGAATTGACAGAGGAGTGTCATGAGCTTCTTTCATAACGTGTTCTCTCTCATCCTTGAATTTGGGGACGAAGAGACGGTGTTGGAAGAATAGGACCCCATCATTATCAAGATGGAATTCCGACGGCTTTCCTCTTTCGAGGTATTGCTTAATCCTTTCAACTTCAGAGTCATACCGTTGCATAGTCTTAATGTTGTGCTCAAGATCTGGTTCAACAACTAGGGTATTGAGATAACCCTGTGGAACAATATGGAGGTTCAATTTGTGAAGCTCTTCATAAAGAACATGTTGTGCTTCCTGAACCATAAGATTGTTGCAATAAGCCTTGCGACTCAAAGCATCGGCCATTACATTAGCCTTGCCAGGGGTGTATGAGATATTCATATCATAATCGGCAATTGTTTTGAGCCATCTTTGTTGGCGAAGATTCAGATCTGGTTGAGTATATAGATACCTCAAACTCTGATGATCTGTGTATATATCACAACGGTTACCAAGAAGGTAATGTCGCCATAGCTTCAGAGCATAAATAACCGCAGAAAGTTCGAGATCATGCACCGGATAATTTTGTTTGTGAGGACGCAATTGTCGAGAGCCATAAGCAATCACTTTGCCCTCTTGCATTAGGACACAGCCTAATCCTTGACGAGATGCATCACAGTATATCATGAAATCCTTGCAAGTATCCGGGGGTGCTAGCACTGGGGCAGATGTTAACTTATCCTTTAGCGTCTGAAAGCTTTCTTGACATTTTTCTGTCCACTCAAATTTAACACCTTTGTGGAGCAGGTCAGTCAGTGGCTTTGCAATCTTGGAAAAGTTCTCAACGAATCGACGGTAATAACTAGCGAGTCCAAGAAAACTCCTGACTTGCTTCACATTCTTCGGTGGAGTCCAGTCAAGAATAGCCTGTACTCGCTCGGGGTTAACAGCAATGCCATTCTTGGAAATCACATGACCAAGGTAGGTCATTTCAGATAACCAGAATTCACACTTAGAGTACTTGGCGTATAACTGGTGTTCTTGTAGCTTCTCCAATACAAGCCGAAGATGTTCAGCGTGTTCCTCTTCATTCTTGGAATATATAAGGATATCATCTAAATAAACCACGATGAATTTGTCGAGGTAATCCATGAAGATATAGTTCATCAACCGGGAGAAGGTTGCTGGAGCATTTGTTAAGCCAAAAGACATAACCGTATACTCATAATATCCATATCGAGTAACAAAGGCAGTCTTCAGAATATCCTCTTCGCGAACACGGATCTGATGATAACCCAACCTCAAGTCGAGTTTCGAGAAGACAGAGGATCCAGCAAGCTGATCATAAAGATCATTGATCTGGGGCAGTGGTTATTTATTCTGGATTGTGGCTTGGTTAATGGGCCGGTAATCCTGAACCAATCGGTTAGTTCCATCCTTCTTCTTAACAAAGAGTGAAGGTGCTCCCCAAGCAGAGGAACTGGGGCGGATGAAACCTTTCTTAAGTGACTTGTCGATTTCTTCCTTAAGTTCAAGGAGTTCATGCGGCGGCATCTTATAAGGACGCTTCGCAATAGGGGTAGTGCCAGGCTTCAAGTCAATGACAAACTCAACAGCTCTAACCGGGGGTATTCCTGGAAGTTCTTCCGGAAAATCTCGAACGACAGGAACGTTCTCGATTCCTTCCAGAGGTGAGGCGTTCAAAGCATTCAGAGCATATATCTGAGCTTCGGCGTTCCGAGTAATTCGGGCGGTGTAGTTCACTATCTCATCGGAGGGGTGAAGAAGTTGGACGACTTTTGTGGCACAATTGATCGAAGCTATATGAGCTTTCAACCAATCCATTCCGAGGATGAGGTCTATGGTGGAAGACTTCAGGATAATGGGCGAAACAAGGAATTCCAATCCTTTAATTTCAACGGGGACATTGTGTGCCATCATAGTGGTTTGACACTGGCCTCCAGGGGTGCGGATAACTACTAGCAGGTTCATCTTTCGAAATGCAATGTCATGCGATAATGCAAATGCTTTTGCCATGAATGAATGCGATGCTCCTGAATCAAATAATACAGAAGCGAGTACTGAGTTAACGATAAGGGTACCCATCACAGTAGCAGGTTGATCCTGGACTTCTTCAATATCAATGTTGTAAGCGTGTCCACGACCATGAGCAACAGACCCAGTATTATAGTTGCGGCCTGATTGTTGCCACGGCCAGTACGCGGGAAAGCCAACTGATTCTGAGTCTGGCGGCAGTCCTTAGCAAGGTGACCTGGTTTGCGACACTTGAAGCACAGACCATCTTCAGGATGAAGAGGAGCATTGGGTATAGCAGCTTGAGCTCTTGGCTGCCTTGGTGCTGGAGGAGGCAGACGTGGTGCATCATAGTTGTTCTTTGACGCAGGGGCAGCTGGACGGAACACGTTGTTGGGAATCCAGACTCGACACTTCTGTGCTGAGCCCGAAGATGAGCCAGCATCATGATAGCGCTTCTGCGAGTCCTTATGCTTCATCTGAGTGGTCTCAACCAGAATAGCCTTGTTCACAAGAGTAGCAAAGTTGTTGAAGTCTTGAGCAGCAAGTGCAAGCTCGATGTCTGGGTGGAGTCCACTATAAAACTTCTCTTGTCTACGGGCATCCGTGGTGATGTCTTCTTCAGCATAACGGGACAGGTCAAGGAATTCCCGTTGATAAGCTTCGACAGTCTTGTTGCCCTGAGTGAGGTTGCGGAACTGGGTTTTCATCCGGTCCATAATTCCTTGAGGAATATAACGGGCATGGAAAGCAGCCTGGAACTCTGGCCAGGTAACGACTGTTCCAGCAGGCAGTGTACGCTTGTGTGTATCCCACCATTGAGCAGCGGGGCCCTTTAAGAAAAAGGATGCGAAGGTGACAAAGTTGGCAGGGGAGACATTTGCAGACTCCATCTCGTGAGTGATGTCACGAATCCAGTCGTCAGCATCCAGTGGCTTGTCAGAGTTGCGGAACTGAGTGGGGTTAAGACGCATAAATTCTGACAGAGTTATTGCAGCAGGGTTCTGGTTTTGGTTGTTCTGTTGCGGAAACTGAGCCATAATCCCAGTCATGAACTGGCGGTTGAGCTCGAATTGTTGCATCATAGCTGCCATATAGTCTGGCAGTGGTGGGCGTTCAGGGGCACGACCACGACCACCTGGTCTAACCATCCTGCTAAGTTTCAACAGGGGTAGTTTAGAAAAAGCAATTGTGAGTGTTTAGCGACAAGCATGATGTAACTCGACAACAATTAAGCAGTGCAATAGATACTTAATAGTAGTCAATTAAGACATACAGATCCATACACAGAGTCAGGTTCATGCAGACAGCATAACGGCGCAAATTTAAAACCTAGACATGCTAGGCGGCGCGCATGCACGCGGTAAGGAAGTACACAATGAGACATAGCAAAGGCTACATCAACGTCGGGGAAAGCCACTGAAATGGGGTAACTGCAAGTGCGGATGATGAATGGCCGTCGCAGGAAAATCCTGCGCTCCATGTGCACTGACAATGAGAAGTATAATACAACTCGGAGAGAAAGGTTAAACAAAACAATGGAAAGGAAAATGATTATCAGACCAATCCGATCAATGGTAAGGAAGTAAGCACAAATATCCAGCTCTCCGGGTAGACGAGATTTACGAGATCCTAAGTGTCGGCGTTAGTAAAATTCATTTAACCCAAATAGAAGATAGATCAGAGTCCCAGAGTATAGACGAGAAATAAAAGACCCTAATACCACCCAATGGCGACGTGGGCCCGTAAGCCACACAACCAAGTTAGTAAATTAGTTTTTCGATGTCTAGACTCAACTTCGGCCAAGGAATCGGAAGGGGGCTTCCTACAGGCATTCGGCTCTGATACCAACTTGTGACACCCCCGACTCAATCGTGCACTAATCATACACGCAAACGTGCACGATCAAGCACAGGGACTCATGGGAAGATATCACAACACAACTCTAACACAAATAAACGGAGATCCACAATATTACAGACCAGGGATCATGAGGATCCGAATACATAAGTCAGTCATACAAATAATATCTGGGTACAGACATAGTTAGTCAAGTTTGCCTTAAGAAGGCTAGCACAAACAACGACTCTAGATCAAAAGGCGAAGGCCTCCTGCCTGGGACCCTCCGATCCTACTCCTGGTCGGCTGGCTCGATCCAGTAGTACGTGTCGTCTGGACCCTCCTGGTGGTAAGCTCCTGCGAGGACATCTGGCTCCAGAGCTCCATCGTCTGATGTATCATCAAAAGGGGTATGGGGGAAAAGAAGTAGCAAAGCAACCGTGAGTACTCATCCAAAGTACTCAGCAAGCAAGGATCTATACTACATATGCAACATTATCAAAGAAAGGCTGTATATGTGGACTGGGCTGCAGAAATGCCAGAATAGAGAGAAGGCCTAGTCCTATCGAAGACTAGCATCTTCACGAAGCCACCATCTTGCAGCAATTAGAAGAGTACAGAAAAGCATTTTATTAAGCAAGCATGTTGAAGCAAAGCCTAGAGATCCTTCCTCGACTCCCTGCGAGAAAGCGATCCCAAAGCTTCAATTAGTTAAACATGTATCCAGTTCAAGTAATAGATCGGGATACCAAACTGAGAGATCATTACGTTGTCTTCCTTGTCCAACGTCAACAGTTTGGCATAAGATATTTAGTAGGGGCTCACAATCATAAAAGATGTCCAAGATAGTGTATTGGCATGTGAATCTTCTCTTCCCTTATTAATTCTTTCATGAATTGCATCACTGACCAATGCTATGTTTGTCAACTTTCAACAAATTTTACCACTTATACTTTTCCTTATGTGATGTCATTACTTACCATAAGATTAACATATGATCTTTTTCATTATTTCCTTTTATTTTGATTGAAACAAAAAGGTAAAGAAGCAAAAACTCAAACTAAACTTTATTATATAGCTCTCACTTGATTACATAGATAGATAGATCATGATACTAGCACTCTAAAATAGATCATACTAAATTTTTATTCAACTAAATCACGAAATAGCTAAGGATCAAACTAAGATAGGTAAAGGTAATAAAAGTGATGGTGATACAATACCGGGGCATCTCCCCCAAGCTTGGCACAAGCCAAGGGGAGTGCCCGTATCCGTGTACTCAAGTCTCCTTCTTTGGTGAGGGGAGTGCATTTTACGGAAATCACCATGAATAAAGTGTGAACCACCATCAGTCATTTAATATCTAGGGACTCCAAACCTCGGGAAAATTACTTCTTTAAGCAATTTAATGGAGGTGTTATGATCAACACTACTAGTTGGAATAGCTTCTACCCACTTAGTGACATAATCAACAACAACCAAAATATGTGTATACCCATTAGAGGAAGGAAAATTTCCCATATATTCAAAACCCCAAACATCAAAAGGTTCAACAACAAGTGAATAATTCATAGGCATTTCCTGAAGCTTACCGATATTAACTATTATTTGACATTCATCACAAGACAAGACAAACTTACAGGCATCCTTGAAAAGAGTAGGCCAATAAAAACCAGATTGTAATACCTTATGAGCAGTTCTATCTCCTGCATGATGTCCCCCGTAGGCTTCGGAGTGACACTTACGTAGGATTTGTTCCTGTTCATGCTCAGGTACACAACGTCTAATAATACCATCTACTCCCTCTTTGTAAAGATGTGGGTCATCCCAAAAGTAATGTCTTAAGTCATAGAAGAATTTTTTCTTTTGTTGGTATGTGAAACTAGGTGGTATAAATTAACGATATAATTAGCATAGTCAGCATGCCAAGGAGTATTATAAGTAGCATTTATTACAACTAGTTGTTCATCAGGAAAACTATCATCAATAGGTAGTGGGTCATCAAGAGTATTTCTAACCTAGACAAGTTATCAGCTACGGGGTTCTCAGCTCCTTTCCTATCAATAATATGCAAGTCAAATTCCTATAGCAAGAGAACCCACCTAATGAGTCTAGGTTTAGCATCTTCCTTTTCCATAAGATATTTAATAGCAGCATGATCGGTGTGAACAATTACTTTGGAATCAACAATGTAAGATATGAATTTATCACAAGCAAACACAACTGCTAAAAATTCTTTCTCAGTAGTGGCATAATTTCTTTGAGCACTGTCTAGAGTTTTGCTAGCATAATGGATAATATTTAATTTCTTATCAACTCTTTGTCCTAGAACAACCCCAACAGCATAATCACTAGCATCGCACATAATTTCAAAAGGCAATAAGTTCCAATTAGGTGGCTGAACAATAGGTGCAGAAGTTAAGGCTTTCTTAACTGTTTCAAAGGCTTCTACACAATCATCATAAAAAACAAATGGAACATCCTTCTGTAAAAGATTAGTAAGAGGCCTAGAAATTTTAGAGAAGTCTTTAATAAAATTCCTATAGAAACCACTGTGACCGAGGAAACTCCGAATACCTTTAATGTCGTTAGGACATGGCATTTTCTCAATTGCATCAACTTTACCTTTATCCACCTCAATTCCTCGTTTAGAAATTTTATGCCCCAAGACAATTCTTCATTAACCATAAAGTGGCACTTCTCCCAACTCAAGACAAGATTAGTTTGTTCACATCTCTGCAAAACTCGATCAAGGTTGCTTAAGCAATCATCAAAAGAAGTTCCGTAAACGAAAAAATCATCCATGAAAACCTCAACAATCTTTTCACAAAAATCAGAGAATATAACAGTCATACATCTTTGAAAAGTAGCAGGTGTATTACATAAACCAAAGGGCATACATCTATAAGCATAAGTTCCAAAAGGGCAAGTGAAAATGGTTTTCTCTTGACCAGGTTGTGAAACAGGTATTTGAGAGAAACCAGAATATCCATCAAGAAAGCAGAAGTGTGTGTGTGCTTAGATAATCTTTCTAACATTTGATCAATAAAAGGTAGAGGGTAATGATCTTTTCTAGTGGCTTTATTTAATTTCCAAAAATCAATTACCATTATATAGCCAGTAACAATTCTTTGTGGAATGAGTTCATTTTTATCATTAGGAACAACAGTGATACCTCCTTTCTTAGGGACACAATGAACATGACTTACCCATCTACTATCAGCTATGGGATAGATTATACCTGCTTCTAGAAGCTTTAGTATTTCGGTTCTTACCACTTCTTTCATCTTAGGATTCAATCATCGTTGGTGATCAACAACGGGTTTGGCATCAGGTTCCATATTAATCTTGTGCTGACAGAGAGTGGGACTAATGCCCTTAAGATCATCAAGAGTATACCCAATAGCAGCATGGTGCTTCCTCAGAATTTTTAATAATCTCTCTTCTTCATGTTCTGAAAGGTTAGCACTAATAATAACATGATATATCTTTTTCTCATCAAGATAAGCATACTTCAGAGTGTCAGGCAATTGTTTTAATTCAAACACAGGATCACCTTTAGGTGGAGGAGAACCTCCTAGAGTTTCAATAGGCAAATTGTGTTTAAGGATAGGTTGTTGTTCAAAGAATATTTTATCTATTTCATTTCTTTCACGCAAGTGCATATCATTCTCATGGTCTAGCAAGTATTATTCTAAAGGATCTGTAGGAGGTACGCCAATAGAAGCAAGACCAATTATTTCACCTTTATTGGGTGATTCTTTATCATGAGGTGGTCAATGAAACTTAGAGAAATTAAACTCATGAGACACATCACCAAAACTAACACTGACAGTTTCTTTTTCATAATCTATCTTAGCATTGACAGTGTTCAAGAAAGGTCTACCAAAAATTATGGGACAAAAGTCATCTTGTGGGGAACCAAGAACTAGAAAATCTATAGGGTATTTTATTTTCCCACACAAGACTTCAACATCTCTAACAATCCCAAGTGGTGTGATGGTATCTCTATTAGCAAGTTTAATAGTAACATCTATGTCTTCTATTTCAGCAGGTGCTATATCATTCATAATTTCTTGGTATAAGGTAAAAGGAATAGCACTCACACTGGCACCTAAATCAGATAAACCATGATAGCAATGATCTCCTATTTTAACTGAGACAACAGGCATGCCAACAACATGTCTATGTTTATTTTTTCATCAGGTTTGGCAATTCTAGCTGCTTCATCACAGAAATAAATAACATGCCCATCAATATTATCGACCAAGAGATCTTTAACCATAGCAACACTAGGTTCTACTTTAATTTGTTCAGAGGGTTTAGGTGCTTTAATATTACTTTTGCGAACCACTGTTTAAGCCTTAGCATGTTCCTTTATCCTAACAGGGAAAGGTGGTCTTTAAATAAAAGGAGTAGGAACTACTGGATCAACATTGTAAATGATAGTTTCATGTTTAACTATCACCGGTTCTTTAATTTCTTCTTTAATAGGGGATGATATTTAAACCACTTATCCTTAGGGAGATCAACATGAGTAGCAAATGATTCTAAAAAAGAGGCTAATATCTCAGAGTCAAGTCCATATTTAGTGCTAAACTTGTGAAAAGCATCAGTATTCCTAAAAGATTTAACACAATCAAACTCAAGCTTAATACCTGACTCTTTACCTTCGCCGAGTTCCCAATCTTCAGAGTTGCGTTTAATTCTTTCTAAAAGATCCCACCTGAATTCAATAGTCTTCTTCATAAAAGAACCAGCACAAGAAGTATCGAGCATGGATTGATCATTACGAGAAAGCCGAGCATAAAAGTTATGAATAATAATTTCTCTCAAGAGCTCATGATTGGGGCATGAATATAACATTGACTTAAGCCTGCCCCAAGCTAGAGCGATACTATCTCCTTCTCGATGCCAAAAATTATATATATATGTATAATTCCGATTACGATGAACTAGATGCATAGGATATTTTTTTTGGTGAAATTCCAATTTCAATCGATTCTAGTTCCATGATCCAATATCATCGCATTGGCTATACCATGTCAATGCTTCCCCCCAAAGATAAAGGGAAAACCTTCTTATTATCTTCATCTCCGGGTAAACCTGCAAGCTTAAATAATCCACAAATTTCATCCACATCTATCAAATGCATATCGGGATGCTTCATTCCGTCTCCTGCATAAGGATTAGCTAGCAGTTGCTCTATCGTACCCGAAGGAATTTCATAACTTATATTTTCAGTAGGTGCAGTAGGTTGAGGGGCAACTCTTTGTGTTTCTGGTTGTGGTGAAGATACCTCGAACAAACCCATCAAAGGATTGTTTTCCATAGTAACAAGTGCCAATAAATTTCAACACGTAATATAAATTTTTCCTTACCAAGAGCGCTTCACTCCCCGGCAACGGCGCTAGAATAGAGTCTTGATGACCCACATGTATAGGGGATCAATCATAGTCCTGTCAATAAGTAAGAGTGTCGAACCCAACGAGGAGTAGAAGGAAATGACAAGCGGTTTTCAGCAAGGTAGTTTCTACAGGCACTGAAATTGTCGGTAACAAGTAATTTGACAGTAAGATAATTTGTAACGGACAAGTAACGGTAATGGTAAATAAAGTGCAGCAAGATAGCCCAATCCTTTTTGTGGCAACGGACATGCTAGAACGGTTTCTTATAATAAGCAAAGCGTTCTTGAGGGCACACGGGAATTTCATCTAGTCACATTCATCATGTTGGTTTGATTCGCGTTCGCTACTTTGATAATTTGATATGTGGGTGGACCGGTGCTTGGGTGCTGTTCTTACTTGAACAAGCCTCCCACTTATGATTAACCCCCTCGCAAGCATCCGAAACTACGAAAGAAGAATTAAGATAACATTCTAACCATAGCATTAAACATATGGATCCAAATCAGTCCCTTACGGAATAGCGCATAAACTAGGGTTTAAGCTTCTGTCACTCTAGCAACCCATCATCTAATAACTACTAAACAATGCATTCCCTTTGGCCCAAGTTCTGCCTCGAGATGGCAGCGCTCCGTCCTGGAAGTCCTCTCCTTATCTTTTCTAGGTCAAAAGACCTTATATACCAGAAGATGGGCACCCGAGGTGGCCAGGGTGCCCACCTCCCACCAGGGCGCGCCTGGAGAGTCTGGCGCACCCTGGTGTCTTGTGGCCACCTAGCAGCCCCCTCTGGTAGTTCTTTTCTCCAATATTTATTATATATTCCAAAATAATTCTCCGTAAAATTTCATCTGATTTGGAGATGTGCAGAATAGGTATCTCTGACATAGCTTTTTCAGTTCCAGAATTCCAGCTGCGTGTATTCTCCCTCTTTGTGTAAACCTTGCATATTATGAGAGAAAAGGCATTAGAATTACTCTATAAAGTGTTGTAAAGCATAAAAACAATATAAATAACAGTAAGAAAACATGATGCAAAATGGACGTATCACGCGTCGGGGAGGGAAGCCGTCCGAGCTAGGCACGCTGGTGACGGAGCACATCCGCGCCGGTGCCAGAGCTCGCCCTCTTCGCGCCGCGCTAGAGAAGGATCTCCCACAGCTTGGCTGTGCCACATTGCACTGGAGGCGGAGCTCCCACCGCAAGTCAGGGCCACAGCACTCCCGCGCCGGTAGCGGAGCTCGCCCGCCACACCAAGCTGGCGGCAAAGCTCTAGCCGCGAGACGGATCTGGGGCCGCAACTCTCCCGTGCTGCATTGAAGGCGGAGGTCCCGCTGCGAGCCGGGGCTGCTGTGCAGCCGTCGGGCATGCGGGGCAAGCGTGTATGCCGCAGTGCAGCCACCGGGCGCGTGAGGCACGCATGCTGCCGTAGTAGGCGTCGCGAGCTGCCGCCGCGTGCTAGCCGGGCTGGTATCATGCTGGCCATGTACGTAGCATAGTAGCAAAAATAAATGCATGCACGAGGTGTTGGCTAGCTTGCTCTGGCATGGGTGGATGTGCATGAGCCCATCCGGTGCGCGTGCGTGCATGCTGCTGGCTGCCGAGCTCCCACGTGAGTCCGTGCTGGCCTCCGGCTCACGTACAATCGGCCTCCACCTATAGCAACACATTGTTGGTGTGCATGCACATGATACGTCTCCGGCGTATCTACTTTTCCTAATGCTTTTGCTCTTGTTTTGGACTCTAGTTTGCATGATTTGAATTAAACTAACCCGGACTGACGCTGCTTTCAGCAGAACTACCATGGTGTTGTTTTTGTGCAGAAATAAAAGTTCTCGGATTGGAACGAAACTTTTTGGAGAATTTTTATATAATAAAAGAAAAATACTGGAGCTAAGAACCACCGGAGGGGGGGGGGGTCCCGGGGGGAGCATAACCCACTAGGGCGCGCCCCCCTCCTGGCACGTCCAGGTGGGTTGTGCCCACCTGGTGGCCCCGCTGACCCTATCTCCGACGCTATAAAATCCTATTTTCAGAGAAAAAAATTAAGGAGAAAGAATTATCGCGTTTCACGAGACAGAGCCGCTGCCACCTCTTGTTCTTCATCGGGAGTCCAGATCTGGAGTCTGTTTGGGGCTCCGAAGAGGGGGAACTTCGATCTTCGTCATCACCAACCCTTCTCCATCGCCAATTTCATGATGCTCCCCACCGGGAGTGAGTAATTCCTTCGTAGGCTCACTGGTCGGTGAGGGAGTTGGATGAGATTCATCATGTAATCGAGTTAGTTTGTTAGGGCTTGATCCCTAGTATCCATTATGTTCTGAGATTGATGTTGCTATGACTTTGCCATGCTTAATGCTTGTCACTTTGTTCCCGGGTGCCATGATTTCAGATCTGAACCATTTATGTTATCACCATTTTATCTATGTTCTAGATCCGATCTTGGAAGTTATAGTCACCTATTACGTGTTATGATCCGTAAACCCCGGAGTGACAATAGTCGGGACACTTTCCGGTGATGACCGTAATTTGAGGAGTTCATGTATTCACTATGTGCTAATGCTTTGTTCCGGTTCTCTATTAAAAGGAGGCCTTAATATCCTTTAGTTTCCTTATGGCCCCCCCTGCCACAGGAGGGTTGGACAAAAGATGTCATGCAAGTTCTTTCCATAAGCACGTATGACTATTTACGGAATACATGCGTACATTATATTTATGAACTGGAGCTAGTTTTGTATCGCCCTAGGTTATGACTATTATATGATGAATATCATCCAACAAATTCACCGATACAATGCCTACGAATTTTCCACATATTGTTTCTGCTAAGTTACTATTGCTATTGCTGCTGTCACAAGTGCTACAAAATCATTGCTATCATTGTTATCGTTACCGCTACTGTTACTACTGCTATCAAAACTATCATATTACTTTGCTACTGATCATCTTGCTGCAGATAATTAATCTCCAGGTGTGGTTGAATTGACAACTCAGCTGCTAATACTTGCAAATATTCTTTGGCTCCTCTTGTGTTGAATACACTACCCTCGAAAACTGTTGCGATCCCCTATACTTGTGGGTTATCAAGACCTTTTTCTGGCGCCGTTGCCGGGGAGCACAACTATATTTGTTGAGTCACTTGGAATTATTATCTATTTATCACTATGAAGAATCTGAAGGATAGAAAGACCAAGATCGTTCCCTCTAGGACGAGGGCAGGTAAGGAACTGCCATCACACTCTGCACTTGATTCACCTTCTGTTTTGAGTAGACTTGCAAGACCACCACATGCTATTAATCCTGATATGTCGCAAGTTATTGATGATGCTACTTCTATGAATGCTACTCATGAGGATGCTAGTACCTTGCTTGATGATGGTGTGCCACTAGGTGATTTTCTTGTTGAACAAATTGCTAGAGCTAAAGAGAATGAAATTACTGAAACTGATGAGAGCATTGAAACTGATGAAATACCTAAAACTGAAAATCTTGAAACACCTATTAGGCCTAGATCTCCTAGATATGAATTGCCTAAGATACCTAAAGGTTATGTTATGGATGAGGAGATAGCTAGAGATTTTCTTGCTTGCAATGATAGAGATGATCTTAAGAAATTATTATGCAAACTGAAAGAGAAATCTTTGAATGCTAGAATGAAATGTGATCCCAAGTTTGCTACTTCACCTATCTTTGTTGATGATAAGGATTATGTTCTCTGTCGACCCAGAGTTAATTACTTTGGTTGAATCTGATCCTTTCCATGGTTATGAAACTGAAACTGTTGTGGCACACCTCACTAAATTAAATGATATAGCCACCCTATTTTCTCATGATGAGAAGATTCGCTTTTATTACATCCTCAAATTATTTCCGTTCTCATTAAAGGGTGATGCTAAGACATGGTACAATACTCTTGATCCTGGTTGTGTGTGTAGCCCCAGGATATGATTTATTACTGCTCTGAAAAATATTTTCCTGCTCATAAGAAACAAGCTGCCTTACATGAAATATTTAACTTTGTGCAAATTCAAGAAGAGAGTCCCCCACAAGCTTGGGGGAGGCTTCTCCAATTGCTTAATGCTGTGCCGGATCACCCTCTTAAGAAAAATGAAATACTTGATATCTTCTATAATGGACTAACCGATGTTTCTAGGGACTTCCTAGATAGTTGTGTTGGTTGTGTTTTCAGGGAACGAACTATTGACCAAGCTGAGGAGTTATTGAATAATATATTGAAAAATTATGATGATTGGACTCGTCCTGAACCACCGCATAAACCCACTCGAAAGAAGAGGGGTATCTTATATCTCAGTCCAGAAGATATGCAAGAGGCAAAGAAATCAATGAAGGAAAAAGGTACTAAAGCAGAGGATGTTAAAAATTTACCTCCTATTGAAGAGATACATGGACTTGATACACCGCCACCCAAGGTGGTAGAGGTAAACTCTTTAATGAAATTTGATGAAAGGGACAATCCTTATAATATGCATCCTAGTCAACGCCTTTATGAGTTTGATAATTACATTAGAAAGCCAGATCACTTCAATGAAAATGTTATGAAACAATTGAAATATAATTCTGATATGATTGCTCGCTTGAGTGACTTGTTATTTAGAATCTCCAATGATGTTAGAGGTGTAGGAAAACATGCTTCTATGGTTCAAACTCTAGAACAAGTTGCTAAATCTCAAAGAGAATTGCTTGATGAAATGAATAATAATATGAATGATCATGCAGTTAGAGTAATGACTAGAGGAGGTAGAATGACTCAGGAACCACTTTATCCTGAAGGTCATCCTAAAAGAATTGAATAATACTCTCAAAGAATTAACACTGATGCACCTAGTCCTTCTTAAAAGAAGAAGAAAAAGAAAAATTATAGGACTTTGCATGCCTCTAGTGAACCTGAGAAAGAAAAACCTCCTGATAACAATGATATTTCTATTTCTGATGCTGAAACTCAATCTGGTAATGAACAGATAATGAAAAAAATAATGATGATGTTCATGAAGATACTCAACCTGACAATGATAAACAACCAGATGATGACGTTGAAATAGAACCAGCTGTTGATCTTGATAACCCACAATCTAAAAATAAAAGATATGATAAAAGAGGCTTTGTTGCTAGAAAACATGGAAGAGAAAGAGAACCATGGGTTCAAAAACCCATGCCCTTTCCACCTAAATAAACTAAGAAAAAGGATGACGAAGAATTTGAACACTTTGCTGAAATGCTTAGGCCAGTCTTTTTGCGCACTCGCTTGACTGATATATTAAAGATGGCGCCTTATGCAAAATATATGAAAGACATCATCTCTAATAAAAGAAAGATACCTAAAGCGGAAAACTCCACCATTCTTGCTAATTATTCTTTTAAGGATGGAGTACCTAAAAAACTTGGATATCCAGGAATACCAACTATACCTTGCTCCATAAAAACAAACTATGTCAAAACTGCTTTGTGTGATCTAGGAGCTGGTGTTAGTGTTATGCCTTTCTCTTTATATAAAAGACTTGATTTGAATAAACTCACACCTACTAAAATATCTTAATTTGCAAATGGCCGATAAATCAACTGCCATACCTATCGGTATTTGTGAGGATGTGCCCGTTGTTGTTGCAAATGTTACTATTTTAACTGACTTTGTTATACTTGAGATGCCCGAGGATGGCAATATGTCGATTATCCTTTGTAGACCCTTCTTGAATACTGCAGGGGCTGTTATTGATTGCAATAAAAGCAAGGTCACTTTTCATATCAATGGTAATGAACATACGGTGAAATTTCTGAAGAAACAATTCCAAGTGAATGGTATTAATGTTATTGAAAAATCTCTGACACTCACTATTGGAAGTTTTCAACTACCTCTACCTACTGCCAAAAAGAAATATGAAATGCTTATTGTTGGGGACATGCATATCCCCGTTGAGGTAACTTAGTGTTTTATGAAAGTTCTTCGGTTTCATGCTAATTGAAAGTGGTTGTTAATAAGACTTGATCAACCTTATTAATGGATCATTTTTTAGAGGTATGAAGTTGATGAATTTAGTAAGCACAACCTTCTGTTTCCAACTTTTGTTTTATGTTTTTCTTAGTTAAATAAAATAAAATGTCATGTTTTGTCTGTTTTCTAAATTTCCCGTGCAATAAAAAATGACCCAAAAATAAAATTTCTCAGAATGCCCTGAAAATTTAATATGATTTTTTTGAATATTTAAGATTTTTTGATGCAAATAACATATGGGGGTGCACCAGGTGGGCACAACCCACCTGGGCGCGCCAGCAGCCCCAGGCGCACCCTGGTGGGTTGTGGTCCCCACGTGGGCCCCCTCACTTATCTCTTTAGCCCATGTCATCACCTACCTCCAGAAAAAAATCACCATTGCTCTCTCTCTCTCTCGTGTTCTTGCTGTCAAACCCGCGGATTTTGATCTCTTTTCTCGAAGCTCCGTTTCCGAAACTGTTTTGGGGGATTGCTACTTGGTATGTGAATCCTCCATTGGTCCAATTAGTTTTTGCTTTAGTGGATTTAATTTTGAATAATTAGCTACTCTTGGTGCTGCTGTAGATGAGCTTGCATGTTGAATTCTTAGAGTTCTAAGTTGTTTGAATGCTCTATATGGCCTCTATGCACCCCTATGAGTGGTTGCTATCAATCTTGTGAAGTTTTGTTGACAAAAATTTTTGGACTAAAATTTTCAGAATTTTATTCATAGGAATAAGATGAGTTTCTTTAGGAAGTTTGCTTCCAAGAAGAGCTCTAAGGGAGTCATTGGGGATTCATCGGACAACGATCTCCGCACTTAGAGAATGGCAAAAGTGCGACCGTGCGAATGGCCGCATAACCCCTTCATGGATGGAGCCGGGATCCGTCAAGAGTTCGCACAATTTGCTGCTAATGCTGGTCTCACCGACTTCATCACAGCTAAGTGTGAACAATACCATCTCCTTACAAATTCCTTTGTGCAAAGCTTTCATTTTCTGAGTAGGAATAATCCCCCTGAGGTGCAGTTTAATTTATATAGTGAGACCCGTCAGATACCACTTACTGATTTTTGTGACATATGCTTGATCTCTTCTGACAGGGAAATAGGGGAGCCTAGGCCTACAGAGTCCGAGGACTTTTATCATACTCTATCAGTGGGGGATGAGAGAGGCGTGTTGAGTGTCACCGCTACTAGTTTGCAGTTTCCTGCTGTGCATTATTTTTCTCTATTTATCGCTAAGTGCTTAATTGCTAGAGAGAAGGTCGGTGCACTCTGTGCTACGGACTTCGCCATCTTACGTCGTGCACTTTACGGCGATAACAGCTATAGCCTTGGGGCTATTATTGCACCGCGCCTGCACCTTAACAGATCCAAGGGTAAAATTCATGGCGGTATTTATGCGACTCGTTTAGCGAGTCACTTTAACATTCAGGTTCGCCAGCATGATTATCATTTACCTAAGGTTTATTTAGATCACCAGGCGATGAAGGATCACCAGTTTACTGATATTGATGATTATGTTAACCATATTCCTTACAACCTGGTTTTCAGTGTGACTTCCCGTGATATTATTCCACTGCCTGCACCTGCTTTGTTTGATTCTATTGCCAGGGGCGCATGCATGATCATGCCAGATGACATTATTGCCTACCAGAACAACCAGGCAGCGGCTGAGGAGGAGCCTCAGGAGTGGGACGCTCAGGTGCCCGCTCCACAACACTTCAACATGGGACCGGAGGCTACTACGAGTGGTGATTACCAACCTAGGCCAAAAGCCTAAGCTTGGGGGAGTACGTATTTCCACTGACATTATATTCATGTTCACACATTGCATTCCATTTGTCGGTGTTCACATTTTTTCATTATATTATCCATGCTAGATTTATTTCCTCGTTTTCTTCTTGTGTGAACTTTGAGAAAATCACAAAAAAATGTTGCTTGCTTCTTTTCGGTTTTTATTTCTAGTTTAATTAGTTGTATCATTAAAAGAAAATCTAAAAAGATTTCCTTGTTCTTCTTTTGCTTGTTGGGAGCTCTCCCGTGTAAATAGTTTTTCTCCTTTTTGTTTTTCTCTTTAATTTGCTTTCTTCAAGAAAAACTAAAAACTCCAAAAATATTTCAGTGTGTTTGTCTGAAATTCTTTTCTTTTTATTGAGTCATACCGAGGAGAAGACCACGGATGAAAATGTTGAGTGGCTCTCATATGCATTATTGTTGATCTAACAAAGACCCCAAATTGCCTTGTCTTCTCCTTTTGAATAAAATGTTTGCAGATTCCAGCTTAGTCCACGGCACTCTTGCACTATTATTATTTTCATATCATTCGATCATGCAAGTGAAAGGCAATAATGACGATATTTGATGAACTGGCTGTGGCAGAGAGAAACGGGTATGAACTCAACTTGTTCTGTTTTTGTAAATATGTTTAACCTAGTATCCATGATTCAGCCTATTACGATCAAACATGTTTGCAATGACAATTAGAGATTATAGTTTCTCATGCCATGCTTGAGTAGCTAAGAGTGGATACCGATTTATCTTGGATGTCAACATGCATTAAAATGATTGTGATGTGGAATGATGATATGGTATCCTCCTTTGAATGTTTAGAGTGGCTTGACTTGGCACATGTTCATGCATGTAGTTGAATCAAAACCAACATAGCCTCTATGATATTTATGTTCATGGTGTTCATATCCTACTCATGCTGGTATCCAATGTTACTTATGCATAATGCATGTTCATGACCGTTTTCGCTCTCTAGCTGGCCACTTCTCAACCTATTTGCTAGCCTTCGCCTGTACTAAGCTGGAAAACTGCTTGTGCATCAAAATCCTAAAACCCAAGTTATTCCAGATGAGTCCACCATATATCGGCCTATATGCGGTATTACCCTGCCGTTCTAAGTAAATTTGCATGTGCCACCTCTAAAAACTTCAAATAAACATCTGTTTTTGTGTGCCTGGATTGTTCATAGAGTAACAAGAGGTAGTCAGTATCTTCCATGCTAAGCGGGTTATTCTCATGATGAGTGTTTAGTCACTCATCCTTGCACGAGAGGGGGGTAATAGGGATTCCCAGTCCCAAACTCAAATTGCAAATAATTAAACAAAACTCCCCCAGGAATGATGTTGGTATGGACGGTACCCGTGGATTCAGCTAGCCGTGGAGTGTGTTTGTTGGTGGAGGGGGAGTAAACCTTACTTTTATCACTTGGGAACCGCCACTAATGTGTTTAGCATGGAAGATATCGATAACTAATGGTCGCGAAGTAAACAGGAAGGGTGCATTTCTCAAAATTTCATTTATCTCTGTTTTAAAAATCTGAGCTCTGGCACCGCTGCAAATCACTGCTTCCCTCTACGAAGGGATTATCTATTTAATTTTATGTTATGTCATCACCTTCTCAAATAGGCGCCAGATTTGAGAGCACTATTGTCATCCTCATGCATTGTGTATAGCTAATGTTGGATGCATCATGACTGGATCTTTTCTACCATGAGTTACAATGTTTAGTCGCTGCTTGAACTTTGGAGGTGCTCTGCATTTATGTTTTGCGGTCTCAGAATGGGCTAGCGATATACCACTATTGTCATATTATATCATGATTGTTTTGACAAAGTGTTGTCATTTGAGATGCTTTATTATTGCTCGCTAGTTGCTTATGCCATTGATATGAGTTAATATAATTTCTAAGAGTTATTGTTGACATGGTTAGTTATAATCTTTGCTAAAAACCTGGGTGCTACTTAAGCTTAATTATGTAAACAAGAACAAAAGAGTTCGTAAAAGTTTTTCTTTTTCACTTTCAGTTTATCAACTGAATTGCTTGAGGACAAGCAAAGGTTTAAGCTTGGGGGATGATAACCCACAAGTATAGGGGATCGTTTGTAGCCTTTTTCGATAAATAAGAGTGTCGAACCCAACGAGGAGCTAAAGGCAGAACAAATATTCCCTCAAGTTCTATCGACCACCGATACAACTCTACGCACACTTGACGTTTGCTTTACCTAAAACAAGTATGAAACTATTTTGCAAGAATAAAACTATGAGTACTTTGCGAGAATAAAACTACAAATAAATTGCAAGGTAATAAAAGTAGATAGCTTTCGTCAACAAGAAAGTCATTTGTCCCTAGGTTTTCGATAACTAAACCGGTGATCATTGTTGCAATTTTATATGAAGGAGAGGCATGAGCTAACATACTTTCTCTACTTGGATCATATGCACTTATGATTGGAAATCTAGAAAGCATCCGCAACTACTAAAGATCATTAAGGTCGTAAAACCCAACCATAGCATTAAGTATCAACTCCTCTTTATCCCATACACAATGACCCCCAAACTCGGGTTAGTGTATTCTATCACTCACGCCACCCACCATAAGCAAACCATTAACGTATTGCAACACCCTACAGCGGGGATCCCTCTGTTTGGGCGACACGGAGGGCACCGTAGGACATCACCAAAATAAAATATACAACTCAAACCAATCATGATCATCTATCAACCCAAAGGACAAAACGGATCTACTCAAACATCATAGGATAACCACATATCATTGGGAAATAATATATAGTGTTGAGCACCATGTTTAAGTAGAGATTACAGCGGGGAAGAGAGGTGTTACATCGCTGCATAGAGGGGGAGAAAGTTGGTGTTGACGGTAGCAAGATTGTTGATGTAGATCGCCGTCACGATGATTACCCCAGTGGTGTTCCGGCGCCTCCGGGGGAGAGGGGGAGAGAGCCCCCCTCCTTCTTCTTCTTCCTTGGCCTCCCCCTAGATGGGAGGAGAGTTCCCCCACTGGTCCATGGCCTCCATGGCGGCAGAGGGGCAGGAGCCCCTCCTAGATTGGATCTATCCCTTTGTTCTTTTCTGTTTCGCGTTCCTGTTTTCTGGCCAAAAACCGGTTCTTATATTCTCGAAGATCCGTAACTCTGATCGCGCTGAGATTTTAACACGATTTTTTTCTCGATATAAGCTTACTTGCGCCCGAAGTAGAGCCCCAACCGACTTACGAGGTGAGCACAACCCACCACCCCGCGCCTGGAGCCTGGGGCGCACCCTGGTGTATCTTGGGGGCTGTGGGCCCCCGTTTGCATTGATTCCAAGTCCCAAAAATCACATATATTCCAAAATAATTCTCCATAAATTTTTATCGTGTTTGGACTTCGTCTGATATGGATATTCTACGAAACAAAAAACATGCAACAAACAGGAACTGGCACTGGGCACTGGATCAATAGGTTAATCCAATAAATCATATAAAAAGTTGCCAAAAATATGTGAAAGTTGTATAATATTGGCATGAGACAATAAAAAATTATAGATACGATGAAGACGTATCAGCATCCCCAAGCTTAATTCCTGCTCGTCCTCGAGTAGGTAAATGATAAAAAAGATAATTTTTGATGTGGAATGCTACCTAGCATAATCTTGATCATATGTCTAATCATGGCATGGATATTAAGACATAAGTGATTCAAATCAATAGTCTATAATTTGATATAAAGACATCAATACTCAGGCATCCCAACAAACAATCATGTCTTTCAAAATATCAATGCTAAAGAAAGTTATCCCTAGCCCGTCATGCTTAATCATTGATCCATTCACGAAACACACTCGAATATTAGCTGCATCAATGCACAAGTATGATCATAGTGCTCCCTAGTTGGTCCTTTATAAGAGAAGATGGAGACTCAAATAAAAATAAAAATTGCATAAAAGTAAATAGATAGCCCTTCGCAGAGGGAAGCAGAGATTTGTAGAGGTGCTAGAGCTCAAAGCAAAAATTGAGAGATAAAAAACATTTTGAGAGGCATGCTTTTCTTGTCAATGCTACGACCGAGAGTTCCCAACATCCTCCATGCTAGACACATTATAGGCGGTTCCCAAACAGAAAATAAAGTTCATTTCCTTTCCACCATTCTTTCACAATCCAAGGCTAGCCATATCCACGGGTGCCTTCCATACCAACAATTTCCAAGGAATTGTGTTGTTATTATTTTTGATTCATTGTGGGACTGGGCATCCCTAATACTGTCGTACTCTCGTGCAATGATAAGTGAATAAACACTCACCGTGAGAATAAGCCGCCTAATCATGGAAGACATCGGCCACCCCCTGCCACCACATGAGCGGTACGGGCACACAAAACATAAATTTATTTTGAAAATTAGAGTTGGCACATACACATTTACTTAGAACGGCACGGAAATACCGCATATAGGTAGGTATGGTGGACTCATATGGAAAAAACTAGGTTTAAGGATTTTGGATGCACAAGTAGTATTTCTACTTAGTACAAGTGGAGGCTAGCAAAAAAATTGAGAAGTAACCAACCAAGAAACGAAAATTCTCATAAACGAGCATTAAGCATACTAACACCGAATAATGCACCACAAGTAGGATGTGATTTCATTGCATAACTATTGATTTTTATGCTTGCATAGGGAATCACAAACCTTAACACCAATATTCCTACTAACCACAACCATTTAATAGAACTTCCCACATATTGTCACCTCTATATCGCAAAAATATTGCAAGGAATCAAACATGTCATATTCAGTGATCCATAAGTTTTATGTTGGATTTCATGACTAACCATGCAAATGACCAATTCCTTTTGACTCTCTAAATAGATATAAGTGAAGCAAGAGAGTTTAATTCTTTCTATAAAAGACCATGCTCTAATAAATATAAGTGAAGCACAAGAGCATAACGGTTTTTCCATGTGAAGAGAAACAGGTAATCCAAACTTCAAATGATATAAGCGAAGCACATGAAGCATTCTACAAAGCCATACTCAAAAGATATAAGTGAAGTGCAATGAGCATTCTATAAATCAACCATGGACTATCTCATACTAGCATGGTGCATAAAAAAAGTGAAAACTAAACACAAAAGACGCTCCAAGATTTACACATATCACATGAACGAAACAAAAATGAAAACATACCGATACTTGTTGAAGAAAGATGGAATGCCTTTCGGGGCATCCCCAAGCTTAGACACTTGATTCTCCTTGGATATTTACTTGGGGTGCCTTGGGCATCCCCAAGCTTGAGCTCTCGCCTCTCCTCCTTCTCCTCATATTGAGATCTCCTCGATCTTTGATAACTTCATCCACACAAAACTCAACAGAAACCTCGTGAGATCCGTTAGTATAATAATGCAAATCACTACTTTAAGTACTTTTGAAAACCAATTCATATTTTGTTTTTGCATTGTAGCTACTGTAATATAACTTTTCCATGGCTCATACCACCGATAGAATCGATAGTTTCATCAAAACAAGCAAAACAATGCATCAAAAACAGAATCTGTCTTAAACAGGACAGTCTGTAGCAATCTGAACATCTACCATACTTCTGTAACTCCAAAAATTATGAAAAATTAGCAAAGAATAAAAAATGTGTATAGAAATACTGTGCAAGAATTTTCATAAACTTTTGACGTTCCAGTAAAAAACGTAAAATCGCGCACTACAGCCAAAGTTTCTGTTTTTACACTGCACATACCAACAAGCAATCTAATCATCCTAAAGGTAAATGTTCGCACATTATTTTTATAATACAATGGATTTGTACAAGGGGATAATTATTTTTGTGATAAACTTCCATGAAAAATTTACATTGTTTCCATGAGCATGAACACAAGTGTTCAAGGTCGACCCTCACTTCTCCAATGCATCACCTTTCAATCGCTTCTCTTTTTAAAAAAGTTTTTAGGTTCCCCTCTATATTTTTTTGTTTTTAAACTTTATAAAAGCACTCAACAGAAATAAAAGACTCTCTAAAACTTCCGGGGTGTCTCCCTGGTAGCACTTTCTTTAAAGCCATTAAGCTAGGCATAAAGTGCTCAAGTAATGGATCCACCGGGATCCCAAAGGTATATCAAAGCCAATTTTAATTAACAATGATTTAGCATTTAGTAGTGAGCACAAAGCAACATATATCATGCAATGACGAAGTCTAACTCTCTTCCTATGCATCGGCATGTCATACAAGAACAATTCATACACATCAAGTAAAGGCCAATACATAGTATAAGCAGTTTCTTGCAATTTTATCGTGTTGGAAACATAGAGAGGCGGAGATATAGTTCCTCTCTCATAATAATTGCAAGTAGGAGCAGCAAGCACATGCATATTATATTCATCAAAATCATCATGTGCAACGGTAAAAGGCAACCCATCAATGTAATCCTTAATAAGTGCAAATTTCTCCGATATAATGTAGTTTGGAGAATTCAAAAAGATAATAGGACTATCATGTGTGGGTGCAATAGCAATATTTTCATTCTTAACATAAGGAAATATAGCAAGTTCATCTCCATAAGCATAATTCATATTGGCATCATGGCCACAATCATAGCAAGCATCAATTTCATCAAAAAAGGGATATTTCAAACGAATCCAAGGGATCATAGCAATTATCATAGCATTCATCCTTCGGTAAGAACAAAGGGGCATTAAACAATATATGAGTTTGAGAGTTACTCTCATTAGAAGGTGGGCACGGGTAGCTAATCCGCTCTTCCTCCTTTTGTTCTTTGCTCTCCTCATCATCTTTTTCATCCAATGAGCTCACAGTTTTATTAATTTCTTTTTCTATAGACTCCTGCAAAATATTAGTCTCTTCTTGGACAGTGGAGACATTCTCAATAAATACATCAATATCATAATTGCATTCATAATTATCATGGCAATATTTAAGGATGGCAAAAATTTTAGGTCTATAAACAGAATCATCATAATCTTCATACTTTTCAAACAGAGATTTAGTTTCATAAGCACCCTTAAAAGCAACAAATTCTTCTATTTGTTCCACATCATAATAATCATATCTACCATTAGCATAAGAACCAAGGTTTCATTATCACTAAATTCACATGAAAAGGGAAGGTGTGGAGCCTTCATCCTAGAGCAACAAGTATAATCATATCTCAAGCAAAAATCCCGAGCATACCAATGCAACATATTAATTTGATCCCATAATAATTTCCCTTTTTGTGTCAAGCGATAATCCCTAAAGTATTCACGTTGATCCAACATGTCTCCCATTATCATGTTGAATGGGGTTTTCTCAGGATTATCAAAGTAGTGCATAATATTTTTCACATAACAAGCATCGAGGGTTTTAGGAGGTTCCCCATCTCCATGAGTAGCAAGTACCGCTATTTTTTTCGTGTTTCATGTTCCATATCCATAACTAAAGATAGAGAACAACTTAGAACAGGAAAACAAAACTACTTAGTGATAAAGCAAACAAGCACACATGAGAATATTCATCCCACGCTATTGCTCCCCGGCAACGGCCCTAGAAAAAGGTCTTGATAACCCACAAGTATAGGGGATTGTTTGTAGCATTTTTCGATAAATAAGAGTGTTGAACCCAATGAGGAGCTAAAGGTAGAACAAATATTCCCTCAAGTTTGCTTTACACTTGATGTTTGCTTTACCTAAAACAAGTATGAAACTATTTTGCAAGAATAAAACTACGAGTACTTTGCGAGAATAAAACTATGAATAAATTGCAAGGTAATAAAAGTAGATAGCTTTCGTCAACAAGAAAGTCATTTGTCCGTAGGTGATCTATAACTAAACCGGTGATCATTGTTGCAATTTTATATGAGGGAGAGGCATGAGCTAACATACTTTCTCTACTTGGATCATATGCACTTATGATTGGAAATCTAGCAAGCATCCGCAACTACTAAAGATCATTAAGGTTGTAAAACCCAACCATAGCATTAAGTATCAAGTCCTCTTTATCACATACGCAATGACCCCCAAACTCGGGTCTGTGTATTCTGTCACTCACGCCACCCACCATAAGCGAACCATTAACGTATTGCAACACCCTACAACGGGGATCCCTCCCTTTGGGCAACACGGAGGGCACCGTAGGACAGCACCAAAGTAAAATATACAACTCAAACCAATCATGATCATCTATCAACCCATAGGACAAAACGGATCTACTCAAACATCATAGGATAACCACATATCATTGGGAAATAATATATAGTGTTGAGCACCATGTTTAAGTAGAGATTATAGCGGGGAAGAGAGGTGTTACAACGCTGCACAGAGGGGGAGAAAGTTGGTGTTGACGGTAGCAAGATTGTTGATGTAGATCGCCGTCACGATGATTGCCTGATGTTTGCTTGAACTGCGTCGGTATTTCCCCAAAGAGGAAGGGATGATGCAGCACAGCAACGGTAGGTATTTCCCTCAGTGATGAGACCAAGGTTATCGAACCAGTAGGAGAACCACGCAACACCACGTCAACAACTCCTGCACACAAAGAATAAATACTTGCAACCCGACGTAAGAGAGGGGTTGTCAATCCCTCACGGGTAAAAGGATAGGTAAAATTGTAGTAGATTGGATAAATAGATCTCGCGGGAACGCGAGATAAAATAAATAAGTAAAAATTGCAGCAAGGTATTTTTGTATTTTTGGATTAATCGATCTGAAAATAAAAGCAAATAAAAATAGATCGCGAAAGCAAATATATTAAAGAAGAGACCCGAGGGCCGTAGGTTTCACTAGTGGCTTCTCTCGAGAAAAATAGAAAATGGTGGGTAAACAAATTACTGTTGGGCAATTGATAGAACTTCAAATAATCATGACGATATCCAGGCAATGATTATTATATAGGCACCATGTCCAAGATTAGTAGACCAACTCCTGCCTGCATCTACTACTATTACTCCACACATCGACCGCTATCCAGCATGCATCTAGTGTATTAAGTTCATGGAAAACGGAGTAATGCAATAAGAACGATGACATGATGTAGACAAGATCTATTTATGTAGAAATAGACCCCATCTTGTTATCCTTAATAGCAACGATACATACGTGTCATTTCCCCTTCTGTCACTGGGATCAAGCACCGTAAGATCAAACCCATCACAAAGCACCTCTTCCCATGGCAAGATAAATAGATCAAGTTGGCCAAACAAAACCCAAATATTGGAGAAGAAATACGAGGCTATAAGCAATCATGCATATAAGAGATCAAAGAAGACTCAAATAACTTTCATGGATAAAAACATAGATCTGATCATAAACTCAAAGTTCATCGGATCCCAACAAACACACCGCAAAAAGAGTTACATCAAATAGATCTCCAAGAGACCATTGTATTGAGAATCAAACAAGAGAGAGAAAGCCATCTTGCTACTAACTACGAACCCGTAGGTCTACAATGAACTACTCACGCATCATCGGAGAGGCACCAATGAGGATGATGAACCCCTCCGTGATGGTGTCTAGATTGGATCTGTGGTTTCTGGAACTTGCGGTGGATGGAATTGATTTTCGTCGACTCCCCTAGGGTTTCTGGAATATTGGGGTATTTATAGAGCAAAGAGGCGGTGCGGGAGGTCTCCGAGATGGGCACAACCCACCAGGGCGTGCCTGGGGGCCCAGGCGCGCCCTGGTGTCTTGTGCTCACCTTGGGCCCCCTCTTCGGTACTTCTTTGGCCCACTGGATGTCTTCTGGTCCAAAAAAAATCTCCAAAAAGTTTTGCTGCGTTTGGACTCCATTTGGTATTGGTTTCCTGCGAAGTAAAAAACAAGCAGAAAACAACAACTGGCACTGGGCACTATGTCAATTGGTTAGTCCCAAAAAATGATATAAAGTTGATATAAAATGATTGTAAAACATCCAAAAATGATAATATAACAGCATGGAACAATAAAAAATTATAGATACATTGGAGACGTATCAGCATCCCCAAGCTTAATTCCTGCTCGTCCTCGAGTAGGTAAATGATAAAAACAGAATTTTTGATGTGGAATGCTGCCTAACATGTTCATCACATATTCTTTTCTTTGTAGCATGGACATTTGAACTTTTATATGGTTCAAAGCAATAGTCTAGTTTTGACATGAGGACTTTAATACTCAAGCATATCAACAAGCAACCATGTCTTTCAAAATATCAACACTAAAGCAAGTTATCCCTAGCCCATTATGCTCAATCATTGATCCATTCATGAAACACACTCGAATATTAGCTACACCCAATGCTCAAGTACGATCATAGTGCCCCTTAGTTGGTGCTTTATGAGACAAGATGGAGACTCAAGTAAAAATAAAAATTGCATAAAGTAAAAGAAAGGCCCTTCGTGGAGGGAAGTCGGGATTTGTAGAGGTGCCAGAGCTCAAAGCTTAAATTGAGAGATAAAAACATTTTGAGAGGCATACTTTTCCCACCAATGAAAATGACTTAGAGTTCCCGATACTTTCCAGGCTAGATATATCATAGGCGGTTCCCAAATAGAAATTAAAGTTTATTCCGCTTTCCACCATTTCTTTCACTTTCCATGGCTAGCCGTATCCACGGGTGCCCTCCATACCAACACTTTCCAAGGAATTTATTATTTGACAACATAAAGTAATTCATTTTTCATTTCGGGACTGGGCATCCCTAATACTTTTGCCGTACTCTCGTGCAATGACAAGTGAATAAACACTCATCGTGAGAATAACACATCTAGCATGGAAAAATATCGGCCACCCCTCACCGCCTCGCGAGCGGTACGAGCACACAAAAGAGAAATTTATTTTGAAAATTAGAGATGTCACATACAAATTTGCTTAGAATGGCACGGAAATACCGCATATAGGTAGGTATAGTGGACTCATATGGCAAAACTGGTTTAAAGGGTTTTGTATGCACAAGTAGTGATCATACTTAGTGTAAATGAAGGCTAGCAAAAAGATTGAGAAGCGTCCAACCAAGAAACAAAAAATCTCGTAAGCAAGCATTAAGCATAATTAACACCGAATACTGCACCACAAGTAGGATATAATTTCATTGCATAACTATTGACTTTCATGCTTGCATAGGGAATCACAAACCTTAACACCAATATTCTTACTAAAGCATAATTACTCATCAGCATGACTCACATATCACTATCATCATATCTCAAAACTATTACTAAGAATCAAGTTTATTTTGTCCAATGATCTTCATGAAAGTTTTTATTATATCCTTCTTGGATATCTATCACTTTGGGACTAGTTTCATATGTTGCTTTTAATAAGCTCAAACAAATATAAGTGAAGAACATGAGAATAATATTTCTTTCTCTCAAATTAATCTAAGTGAAGCAAGAGAGAATTTCTTTAAAATTTTACTAACTCCCAAATAAATCTAAGTGAAGCATGAGAGCATTTCTTAAAAAATAACAAAGCACACCGTGCTCAAAAAGATATAAGTGAAGCACTAGAGCAATTCCATAGCTCATAAAAATTTAAGTGAAGCATAGGAGCAAGCATAGCATAATTTTTGGCTCTCCTAAAAAGGTGTGTCCAAAAAGGATTCAAGACTTAAAATAAAAAGCAAAACAAGCAAAGACTCATATCATACAAGATGCTCCAAGCAAAACTCATAATATGTGACGAATAAAAATATAGCTCCAAGTAAAATACCGATGGTCATTAGAAGAAAGAGGGGATGCCACTCGGGGGAATCCCCAAGCTTAGTTGCTTGATACTTCTTGAATATCATCTTGGGGTGCCTCGGGCATCCCCAAGCTTAGCCTTTTACTAATCCTTATTCCTTCATCCATTGTGATCTCACCCAAAACTTGAAAACTTCAATCACACAAAACTCAACAAAACCTTCATGAGATCCGTTAGTATAAGAAAGCAAATCACTACTATAAGTACTGTTGCAAACCCATTCATATTTTATTTTTGCATTATATATACTGTATTACAACTTTTCTATGGCAAAAACTCTTCCAAGAAAACAATAGAATCATCAAAACAAGCACACAACGCAAAGAAAACAGAATCTGTCAAAAACAGAACAGTCTGTAGAAATCTGAAAACTTCAAATATTTATGTAACTCCAAAAATTCTGAAAACTTAGAAAAATGTGAGAAATTTGTTTATTAATCTTATTCAAAAAGAATCAAATCAAAATCACTCTTCTGTTAAAAATAAGAATTGTTTTCCTGAGCGCAAAAGTTTCTGTTTTTTAGCAAGATCAAATCAACTATCACCCAAATCATCCCAAAGGCTTTTCTTGGCACAAATACTAATTTAAACCAGAAAAACACATATAATTAGAGGAATAATTGGGTATTTTATTGAAAACAGCAAGAAAACTAAAAAGCAAAAAGATACAAGTTGCGTTGCCTCCCAACGAGCGCTATCGTTTTACGCCCCTAGCTAGGCATAAAGCAAAGGATCTAAGTATTGTCATCTTTGTTTCGAGATCCATAAGATGCCCTCATGATTGATTCATATGGTTGCTTAATTCTAGTTCTAGGTAAGTGTTCCATACCCTTCCTTAGTGGAAATTGAAATTTAATATTGCCTTCTTTCATATCAATCACGACACCAATAGTACGTAAAAACGGTCTACCAAGTATAATTGGACAAGACGGATTGCAATCAATATCAAGAACAATAAAATCTATGGGCACATAATTCCTATTTGCAAGAATAAGAACATCATTAATTCTTCCCATAGGATTTTTAATAGTAGAATCCGCTAAGTGCAAATTTAAAGAGCATTCTTCAATATCGGTAAGACCAAGCACATCACATAAAGATTTCGGAATTGTAGAAACACTAGCACCTAAGTCACATAAAGCAAAACACTCATAATTTTTAATATTGACTTTTATAGTAGGTTCCCATTCATCATGTAATTTTCTAGGAATTGAAACTTCTAATTCCAACTTTTCTTCAAAAGCTTTCACCATGGCATCAACAATATGTTTAGTAAAAGCTTTATTTTGTTCATAAGCATGGGGTGAATTTACCATGGATTGCAACAAAGAAATACAATCAACCAAAGAGCAACTATCATAATTAAAGTCTTTGTAATCCAAAAGAGTGGGCACATCACTAGTTAAAGTCTTGACCTCTTCAAACCCACTTTTATCAAAATTTTCAAGAAGATTTTCACCCTCCAAATTATCGGGACGCCTTCTAGCTAAAGTTGACTCTTCTCCAGTCCCTTTTTCATCAATCTTAATTTTATTAAACAAGGAATCAATAGAAGAAACACCAATCATTTTAAGATCTTCATCACTTTTATGAAAGCAATCACTAGAAAACGCTTTTTTAAAAATTCTCGTCTAGCTCTAAGCATAGCGGTTCTTTTCTTACTTTCATCCATAGAAACATAAAGAGATTTAATTGATTCTTCAACCTTAGGCACAAAAATTTTCATCTTGAGATTTTCTATATCATGAGAAATTCTATCAATACTTCTAGACATATCATCAAACTTATTCAGCTTTTCTTCTATTGTAGCATTGAAAACCTTTTGAGTATTGATAAATTCTTTAATATTATTCTCAAGATCAGAGGTGTTACTATTATTATTATAAGAAGGATTACCATAGGAATTACCATAATTATTAGAGGAATTACTAGGAAAAGGCCTAGGATTATAATTACCTCTATAAGCATTGTTATTGAAATTATTTCGCGAAATAAAGTTCACTTCTATGGCATCACTATTTTGCTAAATCAAAGTAGACAATGGCATATCATTAAAATCAATAGGAGCATTTTTATTAGCAACCAATTTCATAAGAGCATCAACTTTTTCACTCAAGGAAGAAATTTCTTCAACCGAATTAACTTTTTTACTAGTAGGAGCTCTTTCGGTATGCCATTGTGAATAATTTGCCATAATGTTATCAAGCAATTTAGTAGCTTCACCCAAAGTAATTTCCATAAAAGTACCCCCCGCGGCGAAATCTAAAAGTTTACGAGAAACAAAATTCAATCCTGCATAAAAAATTTCTATGATCATCCAAAGATTTAACCCATGAGTTGGGCAATTCCTTAGCATCATTTGCATCCTTTCCCAAGATTGTGCAACATGCTCATGCTCAAGTTGCTTGAAATTCATAATCTGGGTTCTAAGGGAAATAATTTTTGCGGGCGGAAAATACTTAGTGATAAAAGCATCTTTGCACTTATTCCAAGAATCGATACTATTGCGAGGCAAAGAAGAAAACCAAATTTTTGCGCGATCTCGCAAAGAAAACGGAAATAATTTCAACTTCACAATATCATTGTCCACATCTTTTTTCTTTTGCATATCGCATAAATCCACGAATGTGTTAAGATGGGACGCGGCATCCTCATTAGGAGTACCGGAAAATTGATCTTTCATAACAAGATTCAACAAAGCGGCATTAATATCACAAGACTCCGCGCTAGTGGCGAGAGGAGCAATCGGAGTGCTAATAAAATCATTGTTGTTGGTATTTGAGAAATCACACAACTTGGTGTTTTCTTGAGTGATTGTGACTACGCAACAAGATTGCACTCAAAAAAAGATCTGACGAGAAAACGGCGAACTAAAAAGAGGGTGCATAAAATGACAAATTTCTGTGAATTGGGGGAGAGGAAGACGAGAGGCAAGTGGCAAATAATGTAAATTGCAAGGAGATGAGATTTGTGATTTGGAACCTGGATGATGTATGTGATGTCTCCCCGGCAATGGCGCAAGAAATTGGCAAGTTGACAGGAGACTATCTTGACTTGATCCTCCCTAGCAACGGCGCCAGAAATTCCTTTTTATGTTTGCTTGAACTACGTCGATATTTCCCCAAAGAGGAAGGGATGATGCAGCACAACAACGGTAGGTATTTCCCTCAGTGATGAGACCAAGGTTATTGCGACGCCCCTGACTCAATCATGCACTAATCATACACGCAAACATGCACGATCAAGCACAGGGACTCACGGGAAGATATCACAACACAACTCTAACACAAATAAACGGAGGTCCACAATATTACAGACCAGGGATCCGAAGATCCGAATACATAAGTCAGTCATACAAATATTATCTGAGTACAGACATAGTTAGATAGGCTTTGCCTTAAGAAGGCTAGCACAAACAACGACTCTAGATCGAAAGGAGTTGGCCTCCTGCCTGGGAGCCTCCAATCCTACTCCTGGTCGGCTGGCTCGATCTAGTAGTAAGTGTCGTCGGGACCCTCTTGGTAGTAAGCTCCTGTGGTGGCATCCGGCTCCGGGGCTCCATCGTCTGATGTATCATCAAGTAGGGGAATATGGGGAAAAATAAGTAACAAAGCAACCGTGAGTACTCATCCGAAGTACTCAGCAAGCAAGGATCTATACTACATATGCAACATTATCAATGGAGAAAGGATGTATATGTGGACTGGGCTGCAGAAATGCCAGAATAGAGAGAAGGCCTAGTCCTATCGAAGACTAGCATCTTCAAACATCTTCACAAGCCATCATCTTGCAGCAATAGAAGAGAGTAGAATAGCATTTTATTAAGCAAACATGTTGAAGCAAGCCCAGAGATCCTTCCTCGACTCCCTGCGAGAAAGCGATCCCGAAGCTTCAATTAAGTAACAAGTATCCAGTTCAAGTAGTAGATCGGGATACACAAACTGAGCGTCCTTTACCGTAGGACGGGCTATCGATAGATTATTCATCCCTGCAGGGGTGCACTACTGTTACCCAACACGCTCGATCACCTCTGGCCGGACACACTTGCTGGGTAATGCCCGGCCTCGGGAGATCAACACGAAGCAGCGCCCTACCTAGGCTCAGCAGAGAGGTCAGCACGCTGGACTAACCTATGCACCCAGAGGTCTTGGGCCATCGCCCTGGGCACCCTGCGCGTTGCGTGGCTGGCCGGGGTGCAGGCGCGACACTGAACTCGTCATTGAAGTATCCAGCCCAATCCCGGCGATCAGCCCGCACGGTGAATCGTGACGTCTGATGACCTTTCGGGAGAAACGTACATCGCAGAGGGCCCCATAACCATTATCCCGCGTGGTGGTAGTGCGTATAGGGCACGTCGACCCACTCAGATCACACACCCAAATCCAATAGGCTCATTTAGTATCACGCGGAGACAATCAGAGTTTCTGAAGCTCCGCCACAATATCACACTCGAGTGTCCTTCTGGCACACCCGACATCATAGATCCCCTTGCGGGTACCCATCAGGGTCGACCCGCCTGTAACAAAGGTCAAAGTAACCGTGTGGTCATAACATCAAGGGGGAAACCCGAGGAATCACCCTCGGAGGATTCCACTCGATGAAATCATCAGGATGAACGTTTGAGGCATCACCCTCGAGGTTCACACTGAGGGGTTGCACGACAGAGTCGTATCGGAAGTGGAGAAGGAGGAATCACCCTTGATGACCACGACCGAACAGCTACACTGCAGAGTATTCATCAGGAGTGCGTTACGAGGTATCACCCTCGGCACTCGAGAGTAACTATGCAGAGTCGTACAACTAAGGGGGGTGAAGTGAGGTGTCGGTCTCTGGTCGATGATCACCTTGATCGAGTCGTCGATGATCAAGCAGGGGCAACAAGGGTAAGGTGGTGGGGGTCACTGATGGTTCACTACCAACCTATACAAGACAGTTTATCATAGGCAGGTAAGGTAACAATGAACAGGTTACGAAAGCAGGCTATGCATCAGAATAGGAGCAAACATTAACAGTAGCAAAATCTAATGCAAGCAGGAGAAATGGAATGGGCGATATCTGGATGCTCAAGGGGGGGGGCTTGCCTGGTTGTTCTGGCAAGTAGTCGTACCCGGCTACAACGTCGTCGGTCTCAGCGTCTATCGAGAGAGAAGGAGGTGGAGAGAAACAATAAATCCACGGCAAAATGCAAACAATATGTATGACATGCCTAAATGCTATGCCGAGGTGTTCTACTTCCTATCTAAATGATTTAGTTAATTTAGGAATTTATTTGGATTTATTTAATTAAAGTTGAGCACTATTCATTTACCGAAATTGGTCCAAAAGTTCTATGTTCAAATAGCTAGGGGCATCTGACAGGAATATGGAGGGCGTATTCAGATTCGTATCGAAATTCTGAGCAACTTTCATATATAAATTATTTTCATCGGAGTTACGGATTATTTTATATGATTTTCTAAAGTTTTAATCATTTTCTGAATTTAATTATTTATTTAAATTCGAATTATCCAGAATAGTGAATGATGACATCAACATGACCTAGGTGTGATGTCAGCAGGTCAACTCTGGCCGACCAGAGTCAAACCTGACCTGTGGGTCCAGTGGGACCCACATGTCAGTGACAGATCTAATTTAAACAGGGTTAATTTAATCTAACTAAATTATTAGCAGGTGGGGCCCAGCAATCAGTGTCTGTTAGTTTAACTAATTAACTTAATTAACTAATTAGCAGTTTATTTATTTATTTAAATTCGTTTATTAGGCGGGGCCCGCATGTCAGTGAGACAGGGGCGACCACGTCAGCAGTTGACCTGGTCAACAGGTCAACTAGGGCCCAGGGGGCCCACTGGCCAGTGGCCCTGGGGGTGGGGCCCAGCTGGCCACGTTGGACGCCGGCCGGAGAGCGCTTCGGCGAGCCTGAGCGCGGCAGCGAACTCCGGCAAGCTCGGGTTTTGCCTACGGTGCACCATTTTGGGCGGGGTTTGGCGCGTTCGATCGGGCGGTCCACGCCGCATGCATTGGTGGTGGTGGCGTGGCCGGAGACGGCGCGTAGCGACGGCGGCGAGCACGTCGGTGGCGACCGGACTCGGTTGGCGATGGCAAACGGCGATGCGGTCACGCACGAGTCGAACAAATGGGCTAGGAGGCACCTACGTGGCACGGCGAGCACGTTGGTCACGCGCGGGTGACGAAATGGTCACCGGAGAAGCGTCGGCGACCAAACTAGGTGGCGGTGGGTTCGGGCTTCGTCGGGGCAGTGGCTACGGCTACGGAGAGCGCGTGGGGAGAGGGGGAGGGGGTCGAGGTGCTCACAGTGGTGCAGAGAAGGCCCGGGGAAGAACGAAGGAGCTTGGGGCGGCGCGAATCGATGGCGGCGACGCAGGTGGCCATAGGGGAAGAAGACAACGCAGGCCGGTGATGAAGAGGCGTTCGGCTCCAGTTCGTTGGCGTAGGCGGCGTAGCGGAGCACGGTGGTGACGCTGGACTAGGCGAGACGGCGTGGCGGAGGCAGTGGCTACGCGAGCGAGGGAGCAATGGCGATGGCCGCGTCGGCCATGGCGGTAAGCGAGCGAGGGAGGGGGAGAATAAGGCGAGAGAGAGCCAGAGAGGGTGCGGGGGATGTTCTTATCCGCCAGGGAGGGCGCGGGCGCATTGTCGTGCGAGGGAGAGGGGGGCCCTGGCGCGTGCGAGCGGCGCGCGCGGGGTGTTCGACAGCGGCGCAGGGGAGCAATGCTGGAGGTGGGAGGAGGAGCTGCGCGGGCTGGGCCGGGCACTGTGGCCACTTAGGCCCAGTGTTGTGGGCCTCTTTTCGTGTTTCTATTTTCTCTTTTCTGTTTCTTTTCTTTTCTGCTTTGCTAATTGTTAGGGCCCTCAACGAATTTTGTAAAAGGTGTGACCTAGTCCATAAATCACAGTGCGTTATACCCCAACACCAAAAACTAGTTTGGGCAAAACATCATTTCATATTTAATCTAGATCAAATAAAAGGCTATTAAATATTGTTTTCAGCCACTGTTAAAGGATGTTTGAGTTACTTAATTAATTTATTAAATGTTGGTTACAATTTTAGAATAGTCTCTAGAATATTTGTTATTTATTGAACATTTTAGTTTCTGTGTTTGAACAACTTTTATTTTCCACTTTGGTTTAAATTTGAATTTGAGTTAGGAGTTGAAATGTAATATGATGCAAATGATGATTTGGCACTGTTAATCATGCTGACTTGTCATTATCAAAAGTGATTACTGTAGCTAATGACATGGGGTGTTACAGTTATCGAACCAGTAGGAGAACCACGCAACACCACGTAAACAGCTCCTGCACACAAATAACAAATACTTGCAACCCGACATAAGAGAGGGGTTGTCAATCCCTCACGGGTAAGAGGATAGGTAAAATTGTAGTAGATTGGATAAATAGATCTCGCGGGAATGCGAGATAAAATAAATAAGTAAAAAATGCAGCAAGGTATTTTTGTATTTTTGGATTAATAGATCTAAAAATAAAAGCAAATAAAAAGAATTGCGAAGGCAAATATATTAAAGAAGAGACCCGGGGGCCATAGGTTTCACTAGTGGCTTCTCTCGAGAAAAATAGCAAACGCTGAGTAAACAAATTACTGTTGGGCAATTGATAGAACTTCAAATAATCATGATGATATCCAGGCAATGATCATTATATAGGCATCACGTCCAAGATTAGAAGACCGACTCCTGCCTGCATCTACTACTATTACTCCACACATCGACCGCTATCCAGCATGCATCTAGTGTATTAAGTTCATGGAAAAATGGAGTAATGCAATAAGAACGATGACATGATGTAGACAAGATCTATTTATGTAGAAATAGACCCCATCTTGTTATCCTTAATAGCAACGATACATACGTGTCGTTTCCCCTTCTGTCACTGGGATCAAGCACCGTAAGATCGAACCCATCACAAAGCACCTCTTCCCATTGCAAGATAAATAGATCAAGTTGGCCAAACAAAACCCAAATATCGGAGAAGAAATACGAGGCTATAAGCAATCATGCATATAAGAGATCAAAGAAGTCTCAAATAACTTTCATGGATAAAAACATAGATCTGATCATAAACTCAAAGTTCATCGGATCCCAACAAACACACCGCAAAAAAAGAGTTACATCAAATAGTTCTCCAAGAGACCATTGTATTGAGAATCAAACGAGAGAGAGAGAAAGCCATCTAGCTACTAACTACGGACCCGTTGGTCTACAATGAACTACTCACGCATCATCGGAGAGGCACCAATGAGGATGATGAACCCCTCCGTGATGGTGTCTAGATTGGATCTGTGGTTTCTGGAACTTGCGGTGGCAGGAATTGATTTTCGTCGACACCCCTAGGGTTTCTGGAATATTGGGGTATTTATAGAGCAAAGAGGCGGTGCGGGAGGTCTCTGAGATGGGCACAACCCACCAGGGCGCGCCTGGGGGCCCAGGCGCGCCCTGGTGTCTTGTGCTCACCTCGGGCCCCCTCTTCGGTATTTCTTTGGCCCACTGGATGTCTTCTGGTCCAAAAAAAATCTCCAAAAATTTTTGCTACGTTTGGACTCCGTTTGGTATTGATTTCCTACGAAGTAAAAAACAAGCAGAAAACAAAAACTGGCACTGGGCACTATGTCAATAGGTTAGTCCCAAAAAATGATATAAAGTTGATATAAAATGATTGTAAAACATCCAAAAATGATAATATAACAGCATGGAACAATAAAAAATTATAGATACGTTGGAGACGTATCAGCATCCCCAAGCTTAATTCCTGCTCGTCCTCGAGTAGGTAAATGATAAAAACAGAATTTTTGATGTGGAATGCTGCCTAACATGTTCATCACATATTCTTTTCTTTGTAGCATGGACATTTGAACTTTTATATGGTTCAAAGCAATAGTCTAGTTTGGACATGAGGACTTTAATACTCAAGCATATCAACAAGCAACCATGTCTTTCAAAATATCAACACTAAAGCAAGTTATCCCTAGCCCATTATGCTCAATCATTGAACCATTCATGAAACACACTCGAATATTAGCTACACCCAATGCTCAAGTACGATCATAGTGCCCCTTAGTTGGTGCTTTATAAGAGAAGATGGAGACTCAAGTAAAAATAAAAATTGCATAAAGTAAAAGAAAGGCCCTTCGCGGAGGGAAGTTGGGATTTGTAGAGGTGCCAGAGCTCAAAGCTTAAATTGAGAGATAAAAACATTTTGAGAGGCATACTTTTCCCACCAACGAAAATGACTTAGAGTTCCTGATACTTTCCATGCTAGATATATCATAGGCGGTTCCCAAATAGAAATTAAAGTTTATTTCCTTTTCCACCATTTCTTTCACTTTCCATGGCTAGCTGTATCCACGGGTGCCCTCCATACCAACACTTTCCAAGGAATTTATTATTTGACAACATAAAGTAATTCATTTTTCATTTCGGGACTGGGCATCCCTAATACCTTTGCCGTACTCTCATGCAATGACAAGTGAATAAACACTCATCGTGAGAATAACACATCTAGCATGGAAAAATATCGGCCACCCCTCACCGCCTCGCGAGCAGTACGAGCACACAAAAGAGAAATTTATTTTGAAAATTAGAGATGGCACATACAAATTTGCTTAGAATGGCACGGAAATACCACATATAGGTAGGTATAGTGGACTCATATGGCAAAACTGGTTTAAAGGGTTTTGGATGCATAAGTAGTGATCATACTTAGTGCAAATGAAGGCTAGCAAAAAGATTGAGAAGCGTCCAACCAAGAAACAAAAAATCTCGTAAGAAAGCATTAAGCATAATTAACACCAAATAATGCACCACAAGTAGGATATAATTTCATTGCATAACTATTGACTTTCGTGCTTGTATAGGGAATCACAAACCTTAACACCAATATTCTTACTAAAGCATAATTACTCATCAACATGACTCACATATCACTATCATCATATCTCAAAACTATTACTAAGAATCAAGTTTATTTTGTCCAATGATCTTCATGAAAGTTTTTATTATATCCTTCTTGGATATCTATCACTTTGGGACTAGTTTCATATGTTGCTTTTAATAAGCTCAAACAAATATAAGTGAAGAACATGAGCATAATATTTCTTTCTCTCAAATTAATCTAAGTGAAGCAAGAGAGAATTTATTTAAAATTTTACTAACTCCCAAATAAATCTAAGTGAAGCATGAGAGCATTTCTTAAAAAATAACAAAGCACACCGTGCTCAAAAAGATATAAGTGAAGCACTAGAGCAATTCCATAGCTCATAAAAATTTAAGTGAAGCATAGGAGCAAGCATAGCATTATTTTTGGCTCTCCCAAAAAGGTGTGTCCAGCAAGTATTCAAGACTTAAAATAAAAAGAAAAACAAGCAAAGACTCATATCATACAAGACGCTCCAAGCAAAACTCATAATATGTGACGAATAAAAATATAGCTCCAAGTAAAATACCGATGGTCATTAGAAGAAAGAGGGGATGCCACTCGGGGGCATCCCAAAGCTTAGTTGCTTGATACTTCTTGAATATCATCTTGGGGTGCCTCAAGCATCCCCAAGCTTAGCCTTTTGCTAATCCTTATTCCTTCATCCATCGTGATCTCACCCAAAACTTGAAAACTTCAATCACACAAAACTCAACAAAACCTTCATGAGATCCGTTAGTATCAGAAAGCAAATCTCTACTATAAATACTGTTGCAAACCCATTCATATTTTATTTTTGCATTATATCTACTGTATTCCAGCTTTTCTATGGCAAAAACTCTTCAAAGAAAACCATAGAATTATCAAAACAAGCACACAACGCAAAGAAAACAGAATCTATCAAAAATAGAACAGTCTGTAGAATCTGAAAACTTCGAATACTTCTGTAACTCCAAAAATTCTGAAAAATTAGGACAACGTGAGAAATTTGTTTATTAATCTTCTTCAAAAAGAACAAGTCAATATCTCTCTTCTGTTAAAAATAAGAATTGTTTTCCTGAGCGCAAAAGTTTCTGTTTTTCAGCAAGATCAAATCAACTATCACCCAAATCATCCCAAAGGCTTTGCTTGGCACAAACACTAATTTAAACCACAAAAACACATATAATAAGAGGAATAATTGGGTATTTTATTGAAAACAACAAGAAAACTAAAAAGCAAAAAGATACAAGTTGGGTTGCCTCCCAACGAGCGCTATCGTTTTATGGATAAAACCCAAATATCGAAGAAGAAATAAGAGGCTATAAGCAATCATGCATATAAGAGATCAAAGAAGACTCAAATAACTTTTATGGATAAAAACATAGATCTGATCATAAACTCAAAGTTCATCGGATCCCAACAAACACACCGCAAAAAGAGTTACATCATATAGATCTCCAAGAGACTATTGTATTGAGAATCAAACGAGAGAGAGAAAGCCATCTTGCTACTAACTACGGACCCGTATGTCTACAATGAACAACTCACAAATCATCGGAGAGGCACCAATGAGGATGATGAACCCCTCCGTGATGGTGTCTAGATTGGATTTGTAGTTTCTGGAACTTGCGGCGGCTGGAATTGATTTTTGTCGACTCCCCTAGGGTTTCTAGAATATTGGGGTATTTATAGAGCAAAGAGGCGGTGCGGGAGGTCTCCGAGATGGGCACAACCCACCAGGGCACGCCTGGGGGCCCAGGCGCCCCTGGTGTCTAGTGCTCACCTCGGGCCCCCTCTTCGGTACTTCTTTGGCCCACTGGATGTCTTCTGGTCCAAAAAAAATCTCCAAAAAGTTTCGCTGCGTTTGGACTCCATTTGGTATTGATTTCCTGTGAAGTAAAAAACAAGCAGAAAACAACAACTGGCACTGGGCACTATGTCAATAGGTTAGTCCCAAAAAATGATATAAAGTTGATATAAAATGATTGTAAAACATCCAAAAATGATAATATAACAACATGGAACAATAAAAAATTATAGATACGTTGGAGACGTATCATTGCCCCGACGGTGTTCCAGCGCCACCGGGAGAGAGGGGGGAGAGCCCCCCTCCTCCTTCTTCTTCCTTGCCCCCCCCTAGATGGGAGGAGAGTTCCCCCTCTGGTCCACGGCCTGCATGGCGGCGGAGGGCCAGGAGCCCCTCCTAGATTGGATATATCCCTCTGTTCTCTTCTATTTCGCGTTCATGTTTTCTGGCCGAAAACCATTTCTTATATTCCCGGAGATCCGTAACTCCGATTGCGCTGAGATTTTAACACAAATTTTTTCTGGATATAAGCTTCCTTGCGCCCGAAGTAGATCCCCAATCGACTTATGAGGTGAGCACAACCCACCACCCCACGCCTGGAGCCTGGGGCGCGCCCTGGTGTATCTTGGGGGCTATGGGCCCCCGTTTGCGTTGATTCCAAGTCCCAAAAATCACATATATTCCAAAATAATTCTCCATAAATTTTTATCGCGTTTGAAATTTGTTTGATATGGATATTCTGCAAAACAAAAAGCATGAAACAAACAGGAACTCGCACTGGGCACTGGATCAATAGGTTAGTCCAATAAATCATATAAAATGTTGCCAAAAATATGTGAAAGTTGTATAATATTGGCATGAAACAATCAAAAATTATAGATACGACGGAGACGTACCAGGGGAGTTGATACGTCTCCGGCGTATCTACTTTTCCTAACGCTTTTGCTCTTGTTTTGGACTCTAATTTGCATGATTTGAATGAAACTAACCCGGTCTGACGATGTTTTCAGTAGAACTACCATGGTGTTGCTTTTGTGCAGAAATAAGAGTTCTCGGATTGGAACAAAACTTTTTGGAGAATTTTTATACAATAAAAGAAAAATACTAGAGCCAAGAACCACCGGAGGGGGGGGGGGTCCCTGGGGGAGCACAACCCACCAGGGCGCGCCCCCCCTTCTGGCACGCCCAGGTGGGTTGTGTCCACCTGGTGGCCCCGCTGACCCTATCTCTGACGCTATAAAATCCTATTTTCGGAGAAAAAATCAAGGAGAAAGAATTATCACGTTTCACGAGACGGAGCCGCTGCCACCTCCTGTTCTTCATCAGGAGGCCAGATCTGGAGTCCGTTTGGGGCTCCGGGGAGGGGGATCTTCGATCTTCGTCATCACCAACCCTTCTCCGTCGCCAATTCCATGATGCTCCCCACCGGGAGTGAGTAATTCCTTCGTAGGCACGCTGGTCGGTGAGGGAGTTGGATGAGATTCATCATGTAATCGAGTTAGTTTTGTTAGGGCTTGATCCCTAGTATCCATTATGTTCTGAGATTGATGTTGCTATGACTTTGCCATGCTTAATGCTTGTCACTTTGGGCCCGGGTGCCATGATTTCAGATCTGAACCATTTATGTTATCACCATTATATCTATGTTCTAGATCCGATCTTGCAAGTTATAGTCACCTATTACGTGTTATGATCCGTAAACCCCGGTGTGACAATAGTCGGGATACTTTCCAGTGATGACCGTAATTTGAGGAGTTCATGTATTCACTATGTGCTAATGTTTTGTCCCGGTTCTCTATTAAAAGGAGTCCTTAATATCCCTTAGTTTCCTTATGTACCCCGCTGCCACGGGAGGGTAGGACAAAAGATGTCATGCAAGTTCTTTCCATAAGCACGTATGACTATTTACGGAATACATGCCTACATTATATTTATGAACTGGAGCTAGTTTTGTATCGCCCTAGGTTATGACTATTATATGATGAATAACATCTAACGAATTCACTGATCCAATGCCTACGAATTTTCCACATATTGTTTCTGTTAAGTTACTATTGCTATTGCTGCTGTCACAACTGCTACAAAATCATTGCCATCATTGTTACCGTTACCGCTACTGTTACTACTACTATCAAAACTATCATATTACTTTGCTACTGATCATCTTGCTACAGATAATTAATCTCCAGGTGTGGTTGAATTGACAACTCAGTTGCTAATATTTGCAAATATTCTTTGGCTCCCCTTGTGTCGAATCTATAAATTTGGGTTGAATACTCTACCCTCGAAAACTGTTGCGATCCCCTATACTTGTGGGTTATCAGCACACAATGTGTTTGATTAAATGTTGCATGTAGAGAGAAAAATTGAGGGTGGAAAATGAGGGGTGCGATTGTTTTAGAGAGAGAAAATGAGGACGAAAGCGGACGGTGCGTCTGCAGACATTTGAGGACCGAATTAGGTACATGCGGTTGTATATGCTCTTAGGATTTGTGTCCTGCTTAGGAAGACAAAAAGACAAGACGGCGACGGCTCCCTGAAGTTGAAATAAGGTTCTCCCTGCCTAGCCTCCATTCTGGTGGTGCCTGTAGCACCATCGGAAGGCGTATGGAGGAGTGTCTCCGACGACGCACTATTGGAAGGTGTGTGGAGGTGTGTCTCCGACGGATCTCGCGGGATTTGTTCGGCGTTTGTCTTTGATGGTTCTACTCGGATCTGGTCTTCATTCGACTGTGCTCGTGTGTCTTCAGGTTCAATCTACGCTTCTCTTCATTGGCGGCGGTTGCTGTTCTGGTCCTCTCGGTCCTTAGCACGACGACTTCCCAACTGTCTACTACAACAAGGTTTGCCCGACTCCAGTGGGAGAGGGGCAATGACGATGGCACGCCTTCGGCTTGCTCCAGTGCTTGTTGTCTAGATTATCTATGAACCTGGACATAATTTTTACTTTTAGTGTTCTTTGTACGGAAGTTTTTCAAAAAAAAAACTTACATTTCGCCCCGATAAAACCTTGCAGTTAAGTGAAGTTTCTTCTGTGTCTAGAATCAATCCGTGTGTTTGCAATCAAGTTTCCGCAATAGCGCGACAAAATTCTTCATTAAATCCCATGTATGCAAATTTTCAAAATTCACAATTCAACAAAATTCATATTTTTACAAAATTCAAAATTTAGCAAAAATCAAAATTCCATTTATGTAAATTTTCAAAATTCAAAATTCAACAAAATTCATATTTTTACATTTCAAAAAATTCTGAAAAAATATAGACGTATATGGACGCATAACATACATGTGTGTAAGTTTTCAGATCGAAATACGTTGAAATGAAGGTTGTGCAAAAAAGACAAATCTGTGGCTTTTTAACACATGATACTATTCATCCCAAAAGTCCATGAATTTGTTCTTTTTGCACAGATCACATCTCAAGGTATTTCATTCTGAAATTTTACACAAATACACATCACATCCTTGTGCACTTGTACATTTTTTCAATTTTTTTGAAACCAAAAAGCGACCCCGTAGGTTCGGTAACTCACAGACATGAACGAAACAGTTCATTCAATGACCGACACTAGGACCGTGGACGTCCGTATTGGTCCCTGTGAGTACATGAATGATATTCGAGTGAACATTTGGTTATTGTGTGATGTTCCCTTTGATTTGCGATACTTCACAAAACCAGGGATTCATCGGTATCCTCCCGAGTCATCACCATGCTCACTATGAATCCTCGTTATCGGTTTTGTTCTTCTTTCTTGTTATTTTATTCTGGCATGCCTGTGATGAAGTCACCTGTGTCTGGCCAGACGATAATTGATGATGTCACACCAAGAGGGCCCTAAGAATATCTCTCCATCATCGGAGGAGTAAATCCCACTCTCGAGCTATCCGGTCACTTGTCAAACTTTCCGATGACCCTGTAAGTTGTCGTTATGATCACCGTGGTACATGTGACGTTTGAGCAACCCCAAAGCCCATCATACAATAAGAAGTGACCATGATACTCTTATGGTCTAAGGAGCAAGATCACATGTTAACACTCTGTGTTATTACAATTGAATATAGATGATATTAATTCTATTCACAACAAACAAGTTTGGGTCGATTCAATATGATCGTTCTTCCAACGTCACAATCACAATGTTGTTTTAGGACTATCGTTACACTTAACGATACCTAAGATCTGGAAAACATGATCAACAACAACACTTGAGCTAGTCCTAGAGGCAAGACTAGGAACCTTTTATTTAACCGTTTATCATTCCACACGTGCATATGAGTTTTACACTGAATCACATATTCCAGGATCATAGCAGTTATACATAGAATATAAACTCCATAATTATGAATATGGAAATATAATAATACAAATATGATTGCCTCTAGGGCACTAGAGTCAGTAATCTAGTTGCATGTTTGTCTAACACCCATGGCTATCCTGTGTTGCACATGCTTTGCTAGTGGTAAAGCCTTCTACACCGGATCAAACATTCTTCAAATCCCAATTTGTGTCGGTAATACCTAGTTATATTATGTAATTCTTTTGTTACATTAATGGTAACACTATATCTTCATATAGTCCATTCTATAGTAACACTATATCTTCATATAGTCCAATTGCTATATCTTTATATAGTCAATATTCATTTTGGAATTACATCATTATCTATCAATAAACCTTTTATTCATCCAGATAACATCCTATTGACTAACTTCTTAAGTCTCAATCTATATCATTTATAGATCCACAATTTATGTTCGTTTCTGAAAATTATTTAAAAAATTATAACCCGATACTTAATTCATATCAGTCATGAAGTTGTCTTTGTGTAACTTTTACAACAAATATTTTGTGTAACTATTTACAACAAACTCTTCATCTCCTCCAAGGATAAGAAAGAAAACATTTTTCCAATTGAGGTACTTAATCTTTAAGCAATTACCCTAGTGAATCTCTCCAGGATTACTATGGTACTTACTACTAACGATTAGTTCATACGAAAACATATGGCTTTGCACATTTGATAGCATACATGATGAATTCAATCAAATTGAACTCTATTCATCCACACATGCTTATCAACTATTGATGTCTGCATAGTGTTATGCCATGTGACATTTTGAGAAAACATTTTCTCCGTTTAAACTTCATTAAAAGTTTGTCACAATGCATATCTTAGTACAGTTAGATGTATCAATCTATCTATATCTATATAGATTTTCATCCAATAATTGTAAGTCCTTTTAGAAACATGATTTTAATCTTTTGTGCTAATATACTTTATATTATTTTTGATCAAGTGATATGTAAGATCATAAATGACATATAGCTCCCACTAAACTTCTTGTATCCACATGATTCTTGATAAATTCCAAATTCTCCAATTATTATATCAAAATTCCAGCAACTTGATACATAATTTCAAATCATACATATGGATTTGAAATATTTATATCATTCTGGTATTCCAACAAAACTCTTTTTGGTTGTATATTATATATATACATCACTTCTGACTCTTTCAAAATAGTTTTGTTACTCATCTGTTATATATCAATAACACTCACCATTGTAATCCATTAATACTTTTAGTATTTCTACTAACAAGAATATTTGACATGTTAAATTCTTCCATTCCTAAAAAACTCTTTTGTAATACTTTTCTTTTAGGATCATTATCCATGAATAATCGAAGATCCACTTATACACCTTCTGAAGGTTCCTCCAAGTTCAAAACTTGTTCCTTGCATATGGACTTCACTTTGGATTTAAATGGTTTGAGTAATACCTATCTTAGTTGGGCGCCATCACTGCTTCCTTGTAGTGCGTTTGTTTCATCTTCTTCTAAGATGAAATATTCAATAGATTCAATAATCTTCATGACCTTTGCATTTTTTACAGTCTTAACTGAAGCTCCACATCTAATGTAGGAGTTTCTTTTGCTTAGTTTTATAACAAAAATACTCCAGAACATTTCTGATTTAGTCTTGTTATAACTTTAAGCCAGAGATTAATTATCTCAATAAGCTGTATCATCCTCCAACTTGCTCTTTTAACAAGAAAACCTTTTTCTCAAAAATATTCATTCTATGACAAACATTTTGTCCTTTGAATCTAGTGAGGGGAACACACAAAACCTACAATGAAGCCTTGGTCTAAAATATTCTAAAAATCTTTATAGTGTTTTATCAGACCCTTTTAGATGGTGCATCTGTTTAGTGAATATTATGTTGTTTCATTTATAAATCCCCCAAAATTAATAAGAGCAGATCAGTAAAAATATTTCCACAATTTATTCAATTGCATGCTGATGTCTACTACACAACTTGTTCTTGTAGACTCGTGTTGGGCCTCCAAGTGCAGAGTTTTGTAGGACAGTAGCAAATTTCCCTCAAGTGGATGACCTAAGGTTTATCAATCCGTGGGAGGCGTAGGATGAAGATGGTCTCTCTCAAACAACCCTGCAACCAAATAATAAAAAGTCTCTTGTGTCCCCAACACACCCAATACAATGGCAAATTGTATAGGTGCACTAGTTCGGTGAAGAGATGGTGATAAAAGTGTAATATGGATGGTAGAAATATATTTGTGTAATCTAAAAATAAAAAAATAGCAAGGTAGCAATTGGTAAAACGGAGCACAAACGGTATTGCAATGCTTGAAAATGAGGCCTAGGGTCCGTACTTTCGCTAGTGCAATCTCTCAACAATGCTAATATAATTCGATCATATAACCATCCCTCAACGCGCAATGAAGAATCACTCCAAAGTTCTTATCTAGCGGAGAACATCAGAAGAAATTGTTTGTAGGGTACGAAACCACCTCAAAGCTATTCTTTCCAATCAATCTATCCTAGAGTTCGTACTAAAATAACACCAAGCTATTCTTTCCGATCGATCTAACCAAGCTAAAATAACACTAAAATAACACAGTATGATACACATCAACCAGCTCTAATGTCACCTAGATACTCCAATGTCACCGCGAGTATCCATGAGTTGATTATACGATATACATCAAACAATTTCAGATTCATAATACTCAATCCAACACAAAGAACCTCAAAGAGTGCCCCAAGATTTCTACCGGAGAAACAAAGACGAGAACGTGCATCAACCCCTATGCATAGATTACCCCAATGTCACCTCGGGAATCCGCGAGTTGAGTGCCAAAACATATATCAAGTGAATCAATATGATACCCCATTGTCACCACGGGTATTCATAGCATGACATACTTAAAGTGTTCTCAAATCCATAAAAGTATTCAATCCGATAAGAATGAAATCTAAAAGGGAAAACTCAATTCACAACACGATAAAGAGGGGAAAACACCATATGATCTGACTATATTAACAAAGCCCGCGATACATCAAGATCGTGACATCTCAAGAACATGAGAGAGAGAGAGAGAGAGATTAAACACATAGCTACTGGTACAAACCCTCAGCCCCGAGGGTGGACTACTCCCTCCTCATCATGGTGGCCGCTGGGATGATGAAGATGGCCACCAGTGATGATTTCCCCCTCCGACATGGTGCCGGAACGGGGTCTAGATTGGTTTTTCATGGCTACAGAGGCTTGCTGCGGTGGAACTTCTGATCTAGGATTACCCCAAGGGTTTTTGGAATATTTGGGAATTTATAGGGCGAAGAGGCGGTGCGGGAGGCCACCGAGGTGGGTACAACCCACCTGGGCGTGCCTGGGCCCCCAGGCGCGCCCTGGTGGGTTGTGCTCTCCTCGGAGCTCCCCTCTGGTACTTCTTTGGCCCACCGGATGTCTTCTGGTCCAGAAAAAATCTCCAAAAAGTTTCGCTGCGTTTGGACTCCATTTGGTATTGACTTTCTATGATGTAAAAAACAAGCAAAAAACAGCAACTGGCACTGGGCACTATGTCAATAGGTTAGTCCCAAAAAATGATATAAAGGTGCTATAAAATGATTGTAAAACATCCAAGAATGATAATATAACAACATGAATACTTCATAAATTATAGATACGTTGGAGACGTATCACTTGCTAAACTTATGACTTAGATATAGTTCTTCATGAAAGAAGAATCATTTTATCTTCTGTCATAATGATATTATGTCTTCATCCTGAATTTCTTTGAACCACTTCAAATATTTCAGTCCTTATGTTTTATTAAGTAAATCATATTTACTCATAACATTGATGAAGTATAAATATTCACCGCGCCCTGTTATATCCATTGAACTTTATACATCTCAATGTATTTATTAATTTCAAAACCTTTTATAGTTCATCTCTATGAAGATCAATTATCCAATATAACCAAGCAGTGGCACACACAAGTGGTTTATCAGTCTTCCCAAGACGTTTAGCTTTCAATGTTATAGATCACAACCTTCAAGATTCATCATGAATAAACCATCACAAAATAGAGGTTTAATCAAAAACATATTCTCATAATAATCTGAACAACTATTGTATAAAACTTATAAGAATATCCATCGCATAACCCATAGGATAATGCATTACATAACTCCGAAGCAAAATAACTATTATTTCAGTTCTAAGATAAAACTTGAAGATAAACTAAAGACATGACTTTGACGACCTCCGACCAGTGATCCCATCACCATTCCCGACTTGTATCAAGACTTTATTTCTTCTCTCCTTGTGAGCTCTCTGTAGTCCCTGCATCGGTTTGCAAAACAAGAGCAACCGATTAGTATCAAATACTCATGACATACAGAATTATACAAGAGGAATAACATTAACTTTGTATAATGATTATACCTTTACCAGAAGAACTATTCTTCTTATCCGCCAAATACTTCTTGCAGTTACGCTTCTAGTGTCCTTTCTGCTTGCAGTAGAAATATTCGGTCTCTTTAGAGGCTCTGCCCTTGTTCTTCTTCTGAGACTCGGTCTTACCGGCTTCAGTAGATTTCTTCTTCTTGGACTTTCCCCTCTTCTTGAAACTGGTGGTCTTGTTGACCATCAACACTATCTTGTTCTTCTACATTCTGGCTTTCGCAATTTTGAGCATAGCAAACAAGTCATTTGCACTTTTCTCCATCCCATTCATGTTGTAATTCATGGTAAAGCCATCATAAGATGGGGGAGTGAAGCAAGTACAATATCTGTAGCAAGTGTTGGTGGAATTCCAAATTCCAGAGAAGCCAGTCTATCAACATAGCCAACAAGCTTTACTGTATGCTCACTAATTGAGGAACCCTCTTTCATTTTGCATTCAATCAGGGCCTTGGTTAATTCAAAATGCTCAGTCCTTGCCTATTTCTTGTACAGAACTTCCAGTGACCCAATTATGAATTGAGTAGTGGATCATTCAAAATGCTTCTGTTGTTTAGGATCCATGCAAGTTAACATGAGGCACTAGACTGAATCATTGTCACCACTGTCGGTTTCAAAACCGGCGGATCTCGGGTAGGGGGTCCCAAATTATGGACCTTGGATCGATGGGGAACAGTAGGCGTGGGACATGAGGTCTACCCAGGTTCGGGCCCTCTCTAAGAGGTAAAACCCTACGTCCTGCTTGATTATATTGCTTGTGCATAAGGGGGTTACAGAGTAGATCTACCACGAGATCAGACAAACTAAACCCTAGCTAGTAGGATGGTGATACGTCCATTTTGCATCATGTTTACCTACCGTTATTTATAATGTTTTTATGCATAATAATGCTTTTTGGAGTAATTCTAATGCCTTTTCTCTCATAATATGCAAGCTATACACAAAGAGGGAGAATTCCGGCAGCTGGAAATCTAGACCTGAAAAAGCTACGTCAGGCTACCTATTCTGCACAACTCCAAATGAGCTGAAACTTCACGAGGATTTTTTATGGAATAAATAAGAAATACTAGAGCAAATAACTACCGGAGGGGGGCCACCTGGTGAGCGCAAGACACCAGGGCGCGCCAGGCCCCCCAGGCGCGCCCTGGTGGGTTGTGCTCAGCCCAGCCCACCTCCGGTGCCCATCTTCTGGTATATAAGTCATTTTGACCTAGAAAAAATCAGGAGAGGACTTTCGGGACGAAGCGCCGCCGTCTCGAGGCGGAACTTGGGCAGGAGCACTTTTGCCCTCCGGCGGAGCGATTCCGCCAGGGAACTTCCCTCCCGGAGGGGGAAATCATCGTCATCGTCATCACCAACAACTCTCCCATCTTGGGGAGGGCAATCTCCATCAACATCTTCAACAGCAACATCTCCTCTCAAACCCTAGTTCATATTCCGTGTTCAATCTTTGTATCGGAACTATAGATTGGTACTTGTGGGTGACTAGTAGTGTTGATTACATCTTGTAGTTGATTACTATATGGTTTATTTGGTGGAAGATTATATGTTCAGATCCATTATGCTATTTAATACCCCTTTGATCTTGAGCATGATTATCATTTGTGAGTAGTTACTTTTGTTCTTGAGGTCACGGGAGAAATCATGTTGCAAGTAATCATGTGAACTTGATATGTCTTCGATATTTTGATGATATGTATGTTGTGATTCCCTTAGTGGTGTCATGTGAACGTCGACTACATAACACTTCACCATATTTGGGCCAAAGGGAATGCATTGTGGAGTAGTTATTAGATGATGGATTGCGAGAGTGACAGAAGCTTAAACCCTAGTTTATGCGCTATTCCATAAGGGACCGATTGGATCCAAAAGTTTAATGCTATGGTTAGAATTTATTCTTAATACTTCTCTCATAGTTGCGGATGCTTGCGAGGGGGTTAATCATAAGTAGGAGGTTTGTTCAAGTAGGAATAGCACCTAAGCACCGGTCCACCCACATACCAAATTATCAAAGTAGCGAACACGAATGAAACGAACATGATGAAAGTGACTAGATGAAATTCCCGTGTACCCTCAAGAACACTTTGCTTATCATAAGAGACCGTTTTGGCCTGTCCTTTGCCTCAAAAGGATTGGGCTACCTTGCTGCACTTTTGTTACTACTATTGTTACTTGCTCATTAAAAATTATCTTGCTATTAAACTACTCGCTACTTACAATTTCAGTGCTTGCAGACATTACCTTACTGAAAACCGCTTGTCATTTCCTTCTACTCCTCGTTGGGTTCGACACTCTTACTTATCGAAAGGACTACGATTGATCCCCTATACTTGTGGGTCATCAAACGCTCTTTTCTGGTGCCATTTCCGGGGAGTGAAGCGCTCTTGGTAAGTGGAAATTGGTAACGAAAAATTACTACTACGTGCTGAAATTTATTGTCACTTGTTACTATGGAGAGCAATCCTTTGAGGGGTTTGTTCGGGGTATCTTCACCTCGACCGGAACCACAATTAGATGCCCCTCAACTTACTGCACCTACTGAAAATATTTAATATGAAATTCCTTCGGGTATGATAGAACAACTGCTAGCTAATCCTTATGCAGGAGATGGAACCAAACATCCTGATATGCACTTGATATATGTGGATGAAATTTGTGGATTGTTTAAGCTTGCAGGTTTACCCAGAGATGAAGCTAAGAAGAAGGTTTTCCCTTTATCTTTGAAGGGAAAAGCATTGACATGGTATAGGCTATGCGATGATATTGGATCTTGGAATTGGAATCGGTTGAAATTGGAATTCCGTCAAAAAAATTATCCTATGCATCTAGTTCATCGTGATCAGAATTATATATATAATTTTTGGCCTTGTGAAGGAGAAAGTTTCGCTCTAGCTTGGGGGAGGCTTAAGTCAATGTTATATTCATGCCCCAACCATGAGCTCTCAAGAGAAATTATTATTCAGAATTTTTATGCTCGGCTTTCTCGTAATGATCAATCCATGCTCGATACTTCTTGTACTGGTTCCTTTATGAAGAAGACTATTGAATTCCGGTGGGATCTTTTAGAAAGAATTAAATGCACTATGAAGATTGGGAACTCGACGAAGGTAAAGATTCAGGTATTGAGCTTAAGTTTGATTGTGTTAAATCTTCTAAAATACCGATGCTTTTCAAAAGTTTAGCACTAAATATGGACTTGACTCTGAGATAGTAGCCTCCTTTTTTGAATCTTTTGCTACTCATGTTGATCTCCCTAAGGAGAAGTGGTTTAAATATCACCCACCTATTAAAGATGAAATTAAAGAACCGGTAATAGCTAAAGATGAAACAATTATCTACAATGTTGACCCAGTTGTTCCTAGTGCTTATATTGAAAAACCACCTTTCCCTGTCAGGATGAAGGAACATGCTAAAGTCTCAACTGTGGTCAATAAAAGTTATATTAGAACACCTAAACCAGCTAAACAAATCAAGGTAGAACCTAGTGTTGCTATGGTTAAGGATCTCTTGGTCGATAATATTGATGGGCATGTTATTTACTTCATTGGTGAAGCTGCTGGAATTGCCAAACCCGATGGGAAAGATAAACATAGACCCATTGTTGGCATGCCTGTTGTCTCAGTTAAAATAGGAGATCACTGTTATCATGGTTTATGTGACATAGGTGCTAGCGTAAGTGCTATTCCTTTTACCTTATATCAAGAAATTATGAATGACATAGCACCCGCTGAGATAGAAGACATAGATGTTACTATTAAACTTGCTAATAGAGACACCATCACACCACTTGGGATTGTTAGAGATGTTGAAGTCTTGTGTGGGAAAGTAAAATACCCTACTGATTTTCTTGTTCTTGGTTCCCCACAAGATGACTTTTTTTCCCATTATCTTTGGTAGATCTTTCTTGAACACCATTAATGCTAAAATAGATTGTGCAAAACAAACTGTCGGTGTTAGCTTTGGTGATGAGTCTCATGAGTTTAATTTTTCTAAGTTTAGTAGAAAACCTCATAAGAAAGATTTTCCTAGTAAGGATGAAATTATTGGTCTTGCTTCTATTGCTGTACCCCCTACTGATCCTTTAGAACAATATCTGCTAGACCATGAAAATGATTTACATATGCATGAAAGAAATGAAATAGATAAGATTTTCTTTGAACAACGTCCTCTGCTTAAACACAATTTTCCTATTGAAACTCTAGGAGGTCCTCCTCCACCTAAAGGTGATCCTGTGTTTGAATTAAAACAATTGCCAGACACTTTGAAATATGCTTATCTTTATGAGAAAAAGATATATCCTGTTATTATTAGTGCTAACCTTTCAGAACATGAAGAAGAAAGATTATTGAAAGTTCTAAGGAAGCACCGAGCTGCTATTGGATATACTCTTGATGATCTTAAGGGCATTAGTCCCACTCTATGTCAACACAAAATTAATATGGAACCTGATGCTAAACCTGTTGTTGATCACCAACATCGGTTAAATCCGAAGATGAAAGAAGTGGTAAGAACGGAAATATTGAAACTCTTGGAAGCAGGTATAATCTATCCTACAGCTGATAGTAGATGGGTAAGTCCTGTTCATTGTGTCCCTAAGAAGGGAGGTATTACTATTGTTCCTAATGATAAGAATGAACTTATTCCACAAAGAATTGTCACAGGCTATAGAATGGTAATTGATTTTAGAAAATTAAACAAAGCAACTAGAAAAGATCATTATTCTCTGCCTTTTATTGATAAAATGCTAGAAAGATTATCTAAGCACACACATTTTTGCTTCCTTGATGGATATTCTGGCTTTTCACAAATACATGTTTCTCAACCTGATCAAGAAAAGACCACTTTTACTTGTCCTTTTGGAACTTATGCTTATAGACGTATGCCTTTTGGTTTATGCAATGCACCTGCTACCTTTCAAAGATGTATGACTGCTATATTCTCTGATTTTTGTGAAAAGATTGTTGAGGTTTTCATGGATGACTTTTCTGTTTATGGGAAGTCTTTTGATGATTGTTTAAGCAATCTTGATCGAGTTTTGCAGAGATGTGAGCAAACAAATCTTGTCTTGAATTGGGAGATGTGCCACTTTATGGTTAATGAAGGTATTGATTTGGGCCATAAAATTTCTGAAAGAGGTATTGAGGTGGACAAAGCCAAGGTTGATGCAATTGAGAAAATGCCATGTCCTAAAGATATCAAAGGTATTTGTAGTTTCCTTGGTCATGCTGGTTTCTATAGGAGATTTATCAAAGACTTTTCTAAAATTTCTAGGCCTCTTACAAACCTTTTGCAAAAGGATATTCCTTTTGTTTTTTTATGATGATTGTTTAGAAGCCTTCGAAACACTCATGAAAGCCTTAATTACTGCACCTATTGTTCAACCACCTGATTGGAACTTGCCTTTTGAAATTATGTGTGATGCTAGTGATTATGCTGTTGGTGCTGTTCTAGGACAAAGAGTTGATAAGAAACTAAATGTTATCCATTATGCTAGTAAAACTCTAGACAGTGCCCAACGAAATTATGCTACTACTGAAAAAGAATTTTTAGCAGTTGTGTTTGCTTGTGATAAATTTAGATCCTACATTGTTGATTCTAAAGTGACTGTTCACACCGATCATGCTGCTATAAAATATCTTTTGGAAAAGAAAGATGCTAAAGCTAGACTCATTAGGTGGGTTCTCTTGCTACAAGAATTTGACTTACATATCACTAATAGAAAGGGAGCTGAGAACCCCGTAGCTGATAACCTGTCTCGGCTTGAAAATATTCTTGATGACCCACAACCTATTAATGATAGCTTTCCTGATGAACAGTTAGCTTCAATAGATGTTTCTCATAACACTCCTTGGTATGCTCACTATGCTAATTATATTGTTGCTAAATACATACAACCTAGCTTCACATACCAACAAAATTAAAAATTCTTCTATGATTTAAGACATTACTTTTGGGATGACCCCCATCTTTATAAAGAAGGGGTAGATGGTATTATTAGACGTTGTGTACCTGAGCATGAACAGGAACAAATCCTACGGAAATGTTACTCCGAAGCTTATGGAGGACATCATGCGGGAGACAGAACTGCTCATAAGGTATTTCAATCTGGGTTTTATTGGCCTACTCTCTTCAAGGATGCCCGTAAGTTCGTCTTATCTTGTGATGAATGTCAAAGAATAGGTAATATCGGTAAGCGTCAAGAAATGCCTATGAATTATTCTCTTGCTGTTGAACCATTTGATGTTTGGGGATTTGATTACATGGGACCTTTTCCTTCCTCTAATGGGTATACTCATATTTTGGTTGCTGTTGATTATGTTACTAAGTGGGTAGAAGCTATTCCAACTAGTAGTGCTGATCACAACACCTCTATTAAAATGCTTAAGGAAGTTATTTTCCCAAGGTTTGGAGTCCCTAGATATTTAATGACTGATGGTGGTTCACACTTTATTCATGATGCTTTCTGTAAAATGCTTGCCAAGTATGATGTTAACCATAGAATTGCATCACCCTATCATCCTCAGTCTAGTGGTCAAGTCAAACTTAGCAATAGAGAAATAAAATTAATCCTATAAAAGACTGTCAATAGGTCCCGGAAGAATTGGTCTAAGAAATTAGATGATGCACTTTGGGCTTATAGAACAGCATATAAAAATCCTATGGGTATGCCTCCTTATAAAATGGTTTATGGAAAAGCTTGTCATTTGCCTCTTGAGTTAGAACATAAAGCATATTGGGCAATTAAAGAACTCAACTATGATTTCAAACTTGCTAGTGAAAAGAGGTTATTTGATATTAGCTCATTAGATGAATGGAGAACCCAAGCTTATGAAAATGCCAAGTTATTTAAAGAAAAAGTTAAAAGATGGCATGATAAAAGAATCCAAAAGCGTGAGTTCAAAGTTGTAGAATATGTTCTTTTGTACAACTCTCATTTCAGATTCTTTGCAGGAAAACTCCTCTCCAAATGGGAAGGACCCTATGTTATCGAGGAGGTTTATCGATCTGGAGCTATCAAAATAAATAATGCCGAAGGTACTAACCCGAAGGTTGTTAATGGGCAACAAATAAAACATTATATCTCAGGTACGCCCATTAATGTTGAAAGTAATGTTATCCAAACCATGACACCGGAAGAACACATAAAAGAAACCTTCTGGAACACTCCAGAATCGTGAAAAAAGGGAGGTACGTGATACGGTAAGTAACCGGACTCCAAAAATTCCGCAAAAATATTTTTTGTCAGTTTTGGAATATTTAGAAAATTAGGAAAATAAGAAACTACTAGGAAGGTGAACCTGGTGGGCAAGCCAGGCACCTCGGGTACCTTCCGGACTCCGTTTTTCTTCCGTTTGCTTGTTTCCCAATATAAAAAATCTTTATAGACCCCCCGAACCTATTGACCTCCGTATCACGGAGAAATCCCCTGTTTTCTTTTCCTTGCTATTTTCTGTTAGATCTGTTAAGCCAGGCATCATGTCTTCTTCTTCCTCCAACAATGTGGAAGAGAATGCTTGGTTGATGAAGATCGAGCTGAAGAGGGAAGAGCCAGTTCGAGCCGCCAAGGAGGAGAAGGGCAAGGAGGCTACCAGAGATCAAACGCCAGTGATCAAGCAAGCACTGCCTGCCGAGGAGGAAGAATAAGATATCCTTAAACCTTACTATGCTCATCTTACCCCTACTGAGATTGAAGCCTTTCGGATCATTGAAACGGTTCGTGTGCAAAATAAATATCTCACTCGTGAAAATATTATGTATCAAGAGCACATCATCTTCCTCCGGAGCGTCATCCGTAGATTGGAGAATCTCTTGATCATGAAGGACAGGATCGCTACCACTTCATCATCACCACCTCCTTCTTCATCACCAAAAGAAAATTGAGTATCGGGTATGGGCACTCCCCTTGGCTTTCGCCAAACTTGGGGGAGGTGCCCCGGTATCGTATCACCTCCACTATCCTTTGCCTTTACTTTTCTTAGTTTGATCCATGGTTATCTTTTGCTTTAGATGAATAAAAGTTTAGTTCGGTCCTTTCTTTTTGAGAGTTTGTTTAGTGATCCATCCTTGTAATCGTGTGCGAGATATATAATAAAGTTTAGTTTGAGTTTTACTTTCTTTACTTTCATGTTTCAATAAGAAGAAAGGAAATAAATGAAAAAGATCATATCCTAATCTTATGGTAAGTAATGACATCACACAAGGAAGAGTATAAGTAGAAAATTTTATTGTAGATTGACAAACATAGTATAGGTCAATGAAGCAATTCATGAAAGAATTAATAAGGGAAGAGAAGACTCACATGCAAATACACTATCTTGGAAATCTTTTGTGATTGTGAGCACCCATCAAAATATTATATGCCAAAATTGTTGTCATTGGACAAGGAAGACAAGGTAATGATTTATGTTTGTTCATATTCACATAGAAGTTATATTATCATAGATCCTTCAACATGTGGTGCTTGCCCCCTATCTTTGCTAGCCAAAAATTCCGCACCAAGTAGAGACACTACTTGTGCATCCAAAAACTCTTAAACCCAAATCTTGTTTTGAGAGTCCACCATACCTACCTATGGATTGAGTAAGATCCTTCAAGTAAGTTGTCATCGGTGCAATAAGGCAATAAAAATTGCTTCTAAAAGTGTTGGATCATTTAGTGTAAGAGAAAATTGAGCGTTGTACGAACTTGTGATGGCGAAGAATAAAAGCGACAGACTGCATAATAAAGGTTGCTATCACAAGGGGCAATATAATGTGACGTTCTCTTGCACTAAGGGATTGAGCATACAAACAAAAAGCGCATGGCAACCTCTGCTTCCCTTTGCGAAGGGCCTATCTTTTACTTTTATGTATTTACTTTCATGCAAGAGTCAAAGTTTTTCTCTCTATTCCCTTTTACTTTCTCTTTTGGCAAGCATCATGTGGTGAGGAAAGATCTAGGCACATATATCCAGTTGAATATGGGTAGCATGAGTTATTATTGTTGACATCACCCTTGAGGCGAATACGTTGGGAGGCGAAACTATAAGCCCCTATCTTTCTATGTGTCCGGTTGAAACGTTTTGCTCATGTGTACGAGGTGAGTGTTAACAATCATAGAAGACTATATGATGGTTGAGTATGTGGACTTGCCTAAAGGCTCCAAGACGTGACCCTTCCTGAAAAGATGATGAATTGTAGTTGCAAAGTTGACTGAGAACATAGTTTGTTGGTTTCCAACAAAGTTTATGCTTTATACTTCGATGCTGTGATGAATTGTTACTTATTCATGAGAAGTCTATGATAAAAGTTCTATGATGAAAGTTTTATGTTAAAGTTTGTTGCTGTTATAATAAATTACATGATGCTTTTATGTCCGTATTTTCTTTTTACCGACACCTCTCTCTCTCTCTAAGCATGTGGACATGTTTTTCGATTTCGGTTTTCGCTTGAGGACAAGCGAGGTCTAAGCTAGGGGGAGTTGATACGTCCATTTTACATCATGTTTACCTACTATTATTTATAATGTTTTTATGCATAATAATGCTTTTTGGAGTAATTCTAATGCCTTTTCTCTCATAATATGCAAGGTATACACAAAGAGGGAGAATTTCGGCAGCTGGAAATCTGGACCTGAAAAAGCTACGTTCGGCTACCTATTCTGCACAACTACAAATGAGCTGAAACTTCACGAGGATTTTTATGGAATAAATAAGAAATACTGGAGCAAATAACTACCGGAGGGGGGCCACCTGGTGAGCACAAGACACCATGGCGCGCCAGGCCCCCCAGGCGCGCCCTGGTGGGTTGTGGTCAGCCCAGCCCACCTCCGGTGCCCATCTTTTGGTATATAAGTCATTTTGACCTAGAAAAAATCAGGAGAGGACTTTCGGGATGAAGCGCCGCCGTCTCGAGGTGGAACTTGGGCAGGATCACTTTTGCCCTCCGGCGGAGCGATTCCGCCGGGGGAACTTCCCTCCCGGAGGGGGAAATCATCGTCATCATCATCACCAACAACTCTCCCATCTTGGGGAGGGCAATCTCCATCAACATCTTCAACAGCACCATCTGCTCTCAAACCCTAGTTCATCTCCCGTGTTCAATCTTTGTACCGGAACTATAGATTGGTACTTGTGGGTGACTAGTAGTGTTGATTACATCTTGTAGTTGATTACTATATGGTTTATTTGGTGGAAGATTATATGTTCAGATCCATTATGCTATTTAATACCCCTCTGATCTTGAGCATGATTATCATTTGTGAGTAGTTACTTTTGTTCTTGAGGTCACGAGAGAAATCATGTTGTAAGTAATCATGTGAACTTGATATGTGTTCGATATTTTGATGATATGTATGTTGTGATTCCCTTAGTGGTGTCATGTGAACGTCGACTACATGACACTTCACCATATTTGGGCCTAAGGGAATGCATTGTGGAGTAGTTTGTAGATGGTGGGTTGCGAGATGACAAAAGCTTAAGCCCTAGTTTATGCGCTATTCCGTAAGGGACCGATTGGATCCAAAAGTTTAATGCTATGGTTAGAATTTATTCTTAATACTTTTCTCGTAGTTGCGGATGCTTGCGAGGGGGTTAATCATAAGTAGGAGGTTTGTTCAAGTAAGAACAACACCTAAGCACCGGTCCACCCACATACCAAATTATCAAAGTAGCAAACACGAATCAAACCAACAAGATTAAAGTGACTAGATGAAATTCCCGTGTACCCTCAAGAACACTTTGCTTATCATAAGAGACCGTTTTGGCCTATCCTTTGCCTCAAAAGATTTGGCAACCTTGCTGCACTTTTGTTATTACTATAGTTACTTGCTCGTTACAAATTATCTTGCTATTAAACTACTCGCTAATTACAATTTCAGTGCTTGCAGACATTACCTTACTGAAAACCGCTTATCATTTTGTTCTGCTCCTCGGTTCGACACTCTTAGTTATCGAAAGGACTACGATTGATCCCCTATACTTGTGGGTCATCAGATGGTGTTTGTTCTCCTAGCCTCTATGGACTAAGCCCCCTGGTTTATATAGACACCTGGGGTACTAGGGTTTACAGATAGTCGATTACATGAAGGAAACATCAGATCGTCTATCATGACTTGGGGTGCACTTCAAGGCATAAGAAGTCTTCAGTACAGATACGGTGCGGCCCAATAGTCTGTCCCACAAGAGATAGGCCGGCCTCCTGCTACTTCTTGAGCTTGCTTTGGTTTTTCCCTTGAAGAGGAAAGGCTGATGCAACAAAGTAGAGATAAGTATTTCCCTCAGTTAAGAACCAAGGTATCAATCCAGCAGGAGATACACAGAAAGTCTCCAATCTACGCACCTGCACAAACAATCATACACTTGCACCCAACGCGATAAAGGGGTTGTCAATCCCTTCACGGTCACTTGCAAAGGTGAGATCTGATAGAGATAGATATAAAAGATTACTAATGTGACGCCCCCGGCTCAATCGTGCACTAATCATACATGCAAATGCACACGATCAAGCCTAAGGACTCACGGGAAGATATCACAACACAACTCTAAAACATAAATATAGTCATACAAGCTTTATATTACAAGCCAGGGGCCTCGAGGGCTCGAGTACATAAGCTTGTGTACAAGCATCAGCGGAAGCATCAGATATCTGAGTACAGATATGAAACTAAAACAGAAAGGCCTATAGAAAGGCGGTGCAAAATAAAACAATACGATCGAAAGGCGTAGGCCTCCTGCCTGGGACCCTCCGATCCTACTACTGGTCGTCAGTCAACTCGTAGTAGTATCCATCCTCTGGGTAGTAGTAGTAGTAGCGATCGTTGGCAGGGCAGCTGTCTCAGGGGATCCGTCATCTTGTTACGACAAACTGATATGGGGAAAACAAAGCAACCGTGAGTACTCAGAAGTACTCAGCAAGCAAGGATCTATACTACATATGCAACATTTTCAAAGGAAGGCTAAATGTGTGGACTGGGCTGCAGAAATGCCAGAATAGAGAGAAGGCCTAGTCCTATCGAAGACTAGCATCTTCAGCGTTCTTGCAGCAATGGAAGAGAGTAGAACAGTACAATATAATGTAGCAGCATCATTAAGTCTCAACCTCACCCAGAGATCCTTTCTCGACTCCCTGCGAGAAAGCAATCCCAGAGCCATACAGTCATCAACCTCGTCCTGAGATCCCTTCTCGACTCCCTGCGAGAAGCAATCCCAGAGCCATAGTACCCAAGTATCCAGTTCTAAATTGTATCAATCAGGATACAACTCCGAGTGTCTTTTACCATAGGACCGGCTATCGATAGAAGTTTTCTTCCCTGCAGGGGTGCACCAACTTACCCAACACGCTCGATTAACTCCGGCCGAACATACTTTCCTGGGTCATGCCCGGCCTCGGCCAAACGACACACCGCAGCCCTACCTAAAGCTCAGCAGAGAGGTCCCCACCGGTCTACATCCTAAGCACTCAGGGGTCTTGGGCCATCGCCCTGTGCACTCCGGGTCGTTGTGTGTAGGGTGGATACCAGCATCGCCTCAGAGGGTCGGTACGATCCGACCGTGCCACAATGCTGAACTGGACGTCTGACAGAACTGTCGGCTGATGCTACGATGCAGAACGCCCATACTATGCCCACGTGATGGTTAGTGCTATCAGGCCAGAGGCCTGCTCGGATCAAATATCCAAATCGTTAGTGGACTAGGGCTTGCGGTAACAAGCAGAGACTCACGAAAGATGTGACCCCGTCGCCCCGTCTCGAGGACTTGCTGCAAGGGTTAAGAATGCCCGGCCGCGCCACGTATTCTCACTCGGGCACCATACAGGCACCCGTCTTCACAACACTCGCCTCTCAGGCGCACGCGGGTACCCCTCAGGGTCGACCCGCCTATCCAAGTAACAGTGTAAAGTCCAAGTATCCGTGTGTCTATAACATCAGGGGAATCCGAGGTATCACCCTCATTGAATTCCCACTCGATGTATCCGTCAAGGTGAACTCGGAGGAATCACCCTCGATGGGTTCACACTTGATGTGTTGCACGACAGCGTCGTTACTGGAAGCGGTGATGGAGGAATCACCCTCGATGACCACGACCGAATAGCTACTCTACAGAGTTAACATTAGAAGTGCTGCACGAGGTATCACCCTCGGCACTCGATATTAGCGCTGCAGTGTCGTTACAACTAGGGGGGGGTGATGTGCGGTGTCAGGACCTGGTCTTCAATCCCGTTGATCGGGTCTTCAGAAAATCCAGCGGGGCAATCGGGATAAGTGGGGTCACTGATAGGTCTCTACCTAGCCTATACTAAGCAGTTTAGGATATGTAGGTAATTATCAACAACAGGATACAATAAATAGGCTATGCATCAGAATAGGTAAAGCAGTAGCAGCAGCAATTCTAATGCAAGCATGAGAAATAGAATGGGCGATATCGGGATGATCAAGGGGGGGGGGGGCTTGCCTGGTTGCTCGGCGGCAAGGGCAAGGTTGTCAATGGTGTCTTCGGTCTCCGGAGCTGCGTCGGTCTCGGGGACGACGTCGGTGTCGGGGGCTACCGAGAGAGAAGAGGGGGAGGAAACAGTATAAATACACAGCGAACAAGTGCAGCACACAGCATAACATGGCAATACGCGGTGACGGAGGTGATCTAACGCAGTGCCGGGTGATACTGGCGAAGGTGGGATTCATCCGGGAATGTTTTCCCGGTTCCGGACATTTGTCAGACAGATGACCGGAGGGGAACGGTTGCATGTTCGAATAGTTAGGGACATGTGACGGACAAACGGACCGCGCATTCAGATTCGTCTCGTCGTTCTGAGCAACTTTCATGTACAAAGTTTTTTGATCTGAGCTACGGATTATTTTATATGATTTTCTAAAGTTTTTATTAATTTCTGGAATTTATTTAATTATTTAAATTAAACATTATCCAGAACAGTGTTTGCTGACGTCAGCATGACGTCAGAACCAGTGGGTCCCACCTGTCATACTCTGTTAGGTCTAATTAGGGTTTAGTTAACTTAATTACTGTTTAATTAAACTAACTAATTAATTAGACTAATTAATCAGAGTTAATTAACTTAATTAATTCACTGATTAATTATTTAATTAACTAATTATTTTTAGTAATCATTTTTATTTTCTTTTATTATTATTTTTAAATCGTTTTAGGGCTGGGCCCATCTGTCATTGGGCCAGGGGGGGCACTGGCCCAGTCGTCAGCGGCTCAGGGGCTTCGGCCCCACCTGTCTGTGGCCCGAGAGGCCACAGTGGGCGAGGGCGCGGGCGCATGCACGCGTGCCCGAGGCCACCAGCGGGCGCGGCGAGGCGCGCGCAGCCGTCGCCGGAGGAGGCGGCAGGCGATGGCGCGGGGCAGGGGAGCGCGAGCGGCGCAGGACGGACAGGGGAAGGCGGGCGCGAGCGGGGCCGATCGGGTGCGATGGCGAGGCGCGTGGCGGCGCGCACGAGCTGCAGCGGTGGCGGTGGTGGCGGGGTCGCATGGTCCGGCGCATGCGTGCGCGCGCGGGCATGGGTGCCAGGCAGGGGCGCAGGGTAGTGGGCGCGCGCCGGCGAGCCAGGGTGCGGCCACGACGGGCGAGCGCGCGGACTGTTGGGGGGGCGCGGGCGGCAGCGAGCCGCAGCTGCAGAGGGAGGCGAGCTGCGGTGGCTAGGCGGCGGTGCTGCGGAAGCAGAGAGGGGGGGAGGGGAGGCGGCGGCTCACAGGGGCCGGTCGGGAAGGGCAACTGGCTCGGGGTCGTCTGGCGAAGCAGAGGCGAGGAGGCGAGGCGACGATGGCGAGGGACGACGGGGTCGGGCGGTGACGACGGCGTGCGGTGACGACGATCGATGGGTGGCGGCGTCGTCAGGAGCGACGGGGTGACGGGAACGATCCCCCCCGATCCAGATTGGGGGAGGCAGAGGAGGGGCGAGGGAGTGAGGGGGGGAATGGGGTGTCGGGCTAGGGTTTCGAAGAGGGAGGGATATAGCGGGGGTGGCCGGCTGGGCCGGCCTGGTGGACCGCTTGGCCTGTTGGGTCGAGGCCCAGTTAGGCCGGGGCTTTCCTTTTTTTTTCTCTGTTTTGTTTTGTTTTTTGTCCTTTTTCTTTTTATTTATTCATATCTCTTGTTTAGTAAAATGGTTGTCCTCAAAACGATTTTTGTAGAACATGGCAATTGTTCCAATAAATACTAGGCATCCTCTACCACTACCAAAAATTGGTTTGGAGTCAACTGGAGTTCACACAATTTTTATAATAATTAAAATGCATTAATCCTAGCTATTTTGGAAATGTTAGTGCCACCTAATGAATTTATTAATTGTTGGTTACAATTTTAGAATTGTCTCTGCAATATTTGCTATTTATTGAACATTTTAGTTTTTATGTTTAGACAACTTTTATTTTCCACTTTCATTTAAATTTGGATTTTGACTTAGGAGTTAAAATGCAATATAATGCTAATGATGATCATGCACTGTTAAACACGATGACATGGCATAATCAAAAGGGTGATTACTGTAGTTAACCACTGGGGGTGTTACAAATCTCCTCCACTAACAAGAATTCTCGTCCCGAGAATTAAGAGGTAGAAGGAAAAAGTTCGGGGTATTCCGCACGAAGATTATCCTCGCGTTCCCAAGTGGCTACCTCTTCAGTATGATTTGACCACTGCACTTTGAGGAACTTGGTAACCTTCTGACTGGTCCGACGTTCAGCTTCATCGAGAATGCGGATCGGATGCTCCTTATAAGATAGGTCATCTTGCAATTCGGGCACCTCGTGATCCACTGCGCGGTGCGGAGATTCCTTGAAGCATTTACGAAGTTGCGACACATGGAAGACGTCGTGGATATGAGAGAATTGCGGCGGCAACTCCAATTTATATGCGACCTGACCACGCCTTGCAACAATGCGGAAAGGACCAATATAGCGTGGAGCTAGCTTGCCCTTGATTCCGAAATGGTGAGTGCCTTTCATAGGAGTGACACGCAGATAAGCCTGATCAGCAGGTTGATAAGTCAAACCCCATCGTTTACGATCATAGTTGCTCTTCTGGCGGTCCTGAGCCGCCTTGAGATTTTCCCGGACAATACGAACTTGTTCTTCGGCGTGTTGAATAATATCCGAACCCATGAGCGGTCGTTCCCTAGTTTCTGACCAATTCAGAGGGGTTCGACACTTACGTCCATAGAGTACTTCGAAGGGGGCCATTTTCAAACTGGCTTGATAGCTGTTGTTATAAGAGAACTCGGCATACAGGCGAGATTCTTCCCACTTCTTGCCGAATGAAATAACACAAGCCCGAAGCATGTCTTCAAGAACCTGATTGACTCGTTCGACTTGGCCTTGGGATTGTGGATGATAAGCTGAACTCCAGGTAATATGAGTTCCCATAGATGTTTGGAAACTTTCCCAGAACTTTGAGGTGAAAAGACCGCCATGGTCCGAACTAATCTCCTTCGGAATACCGTGGAGTGAAACAATTCTGGAGATATACAACTCTGCTAACTGACTAGCAGTGATAGTTTCTTTGGTAGGCAGAAAGTGTGCAACTTTATAGAGTTGGTCGACGACGACAAGAATAGCATCATGACCCTTCTGTGACCTGGGAAGTCCTGTAACGAAATCCATCTGAACCTTATCCCATTTCCATAGAGGAATAGGAAGCGGTTGCAGAATTCCAGCTGGTTTCTGATGTTCTGCTTTAACGCGACGACACACATCACATTCGGCAACATAACGAGCAATGTCCTGCTTCATTCTAGACCACCAGTACCTTTGACGGAGATCACGATACATCTTGGTGCTACCCGGATGAATAGACAGCGGGGTATCATGTGCCTCCTTCATGACCTTGTCAGTCATGAGTTCGAAGCGAGGTACCACAATGCGGTTTCTGAAATACAAGGTTCCATCTTCAGACAGCGAGAAATCCCTGTACTTTACAAGGTGAAGGTCTTTCTTCATCCGATCAATTTCAGCATCTTTAGCTTGCGCATTCTTAACAGCTTTCTCAAGATCTGGTTGTATCACAAGGTTATTAAGAGAACCCTATGGAACAATCCGCAGATTCAGCTTGCGCATTTCTTCAAAAAGACAAGGTTGAGCTCGCCTAACCGTGAGGTTGTTGCAATAGGACTTGCGGCTTAAGGCATCAGCCATCACGTTAGCCTTGCCAGGGGTATAGGATATACCCAAATCATTGTCCGCAATGGCCTCCATCCATCTTTGCTGACAGAGGTTTAGAGATGGTTTAGTGAACAAGTACTTCAGACTTTTATGATCCGTGTAGATCTCGCAACAATTACCAAGAAGGTAATGTCGCCACAACTGCAATGCATAGATCATAGCAGCTAGTTCTAGATCATGTACCGGATAATTCTCTTCATGTGGGCGCAACTGACGAGAGCCATAAGCAATCACTTTACTCTCTTGCATTAGGACACAGCCTAATCCTTCACGGGATGCGTCACAATAAATCACAAAGTCTTTGCGGGTATCTGGAGGAGATAGTACTGGGGCAGATGTCAGCTTGTCTTTGAGTGTCTGGAAACTTTCCTGACATTTTTCTGTCCATTCAAATTTAACGCCCTTGTGAAGCAAATCAGTCAAAGGCTTAGCAATCTTGGAAAAGTTCTCGACAAATCGACGGCAATAGCTTGCAAGGCCGAGAATACTTCTCACTTGCTTGACGTTCTTCGGAGGAGTCCAGTCAAGAATAGCCTGAACTCGTTCTGGGTTAACGGCAATGCCATCTTTCGAAATCACATGGCCGAGATATGTCACTTCAGATAACCAGAACTCGCATTTGGAGTATTTGGCATACAACTGGTGTTCTCGGAGCCTTTCCAGTACAAGACGGAGGTGTTCAGCATGTTCTTCCTTATTCTTCGAATATACCAGAATATCATCTAGATAAACCACGACGAACTTGTCGAGGTAATCCATGAAAATATAATTCATCAGGCGGGAGAATGTGGCTGGAGCATTTGTTAAGCCAAATGACATGACAGTGTACTCGTAGGAGCCATAACGAGTAACAAATGCAGTCTTCGGAATATCCTCTTCACGAACACGGATCTGATGGTATCCCAACCTCAAATCAAGCTTAGAGAATACTGAGGAACCGGCAAGTTGATCATACAAATCATTGATCCGGGGAAGCGGATATTTATTCTGGATTGTAGCTTGGTTAATGGGCCGATAATCCTGAACCAATCGGTTAGTTCCATCCTTCTTCTTAACAAAGAGTGAAGGTGCTCCCCAAGCGGAGGAACTGGGGCGGATGAAACCCTTCTTAAGTGACTTGTCGATTTCCTCCTTAAGATCAAGAAGGTGGTGCGGAGGCATTTTATAAGGACGCTTCGCAATAGGAGTTGTGCCTGGTTTCAAATCGATGACAAACTCGACAGCTCTAGCAGGGGGTATTCCTGGAAGTTCTTCTGGAAATACATCTTGAAAATCACGAGCAACTGGAACGTTCTCGATGCCTTCAAGAGGTGAAGCATTCGATGCATTCAGAACATATATCTGGCTCTCAGCATCCTGAGCTATTCGGGCTGAGTAATTGATCACCTGACCAGAAGGGTGTGTGAGCTGGACTGTCTTAGTAGCGCAATCAATCAAAGCATTATGGGCTGTCAACCAGTCCATACCGAGAATAATGTCTATGTCGGAAGGTCCAAGTACAATGAGAGAAACCGGAAAAAGTAGACCTCCAATCTCGATGTGGTTGTGAGGGCTTAGCATTGTGGTTTGCCACTTGGATCTCGGGGACTGAACCATTAGAGGAGTGGGTAATTCTTCCAAGTATAACTCATGTGACTGAGCAAATTGTTGGGACACAAAAGCATGCGATGCTCCTGAATCGAAGAGAACAGAGGCCGGTACTGAATTCACAGAGAGTGTTCCCAGCATGATAGTCGGTTCCTTCTGAGCCTTTACAGCATTGACGTGATTGGCATAGCCAAGCACAATAGCAGACGGTATGGTATTACGGTTTCTGAATCGGCGGTTTTGACAACCCTTCTTACGACCATTAGGAGGATGTGGTGTAACTTGATGAGAATCCATAGCATTAGGCGGTCCATCATGAACCGTAAGCTGTCTCGGCGGTGAAGGCAGACGAGGTGCAACATAAGACGGTCTTGGTGTTGGAGCAGGACGGTGGTAAACATTGTGTGGAATCCAGACTCGACGTTTCTGAACAGGTCGACCTGAAGACGAACCAACATCACGAGTGCGCTTGAGCGACTCCTGGTATTCAGTCAGAGCTGTTTCAATTTGGAAAGATTTGCTGACAAGCGTTGCGAAGTCTGTGCAATCATGGACTGCAAGTGCGAGTTTTATGTCAGGACGGAGTCCTTCACGGAATTTCTCCTGCTTGCGTGCATCGGTGTCGACGTCATCCTCAGCATAGCGGGACAGTTCAAGGAATTTCCTCTGATATTCATCCACAGTCATTTTACCCTGAGAGAGTTTGCGGAACTCCTGCTTCTTCTGGTCCATCAGACCTTGAGGAATGTAACGTGCATGAAAAGTTGACTGAAATTCCTGCCAAATGGTTACAGTCTCTGCAGGCAACATAGCCTTGTGGCTTTCCCACCATTGAGCAGCTGGGCCCTTCAGGTGGAATGTCGCAAAGGTGACGTAACTGTCAGGAGCAACATTAGCTGATTCCATCTCAAACAGAATGTCACGAAGCCAATCATCAGCATCCATAGGATTGGTGGAGTTGCGGAAGACGGATGGACTGAGGCGCACAAATTCTGGCAGAGTTATTGGAGCATTCTGTTGATGAGCATTCTGAGTTGGGAATTGAGCCAATACTCCGGTCATAAACTGACGGTTAAGCTCAAACTGCTGACGGTTGAGTTCAAACTGCTGCATCATGGCGGCAATATAGGGTGGAGGTGGAGGATCGTTAGCCATCCTGCCAAATCAACAGGGGCAGTTTAGCAAGAAAAACTGCATGTGTATGGAATGATTCATGAAGTATCACGCACAACAGAAGGAAGTGCAATAGATAATTCAGCATATTCGCACCAGACATTCAAAGCCACACATAGCCTCGGTTAGTATCCGGCATTACGACAGTTTGAAAAGGGAGGGCTAGACATCTAGGCTGCGCACAGGCACGCGGTAGGGAAGTACACAACGAGACATAGCAAAGGCTACATCAACGTCGGAGAAAACTATTAGAGCGAGGAATCTGCAAGTGAAACACAGGGTGCCCTCGATAAGAGGATCCTGTAAGCAGAACCTGGCCCATAATCTCGAAGCAAGGGGGGATATTTCAGAACTCCGGGTGGATGTGATCACGAGAACCTAATGTTGGAGTTAGTAAAATTTTAACCCGAGTAGAAGAGAGATCAGAGTCCCAGAGTAAAGGTCAAGAAGTAAAAGATCCTAATACCACCCAATTGGCGACGTGGGCCCGTAAGACACACAGCCAAGTTAGTAAAACAGTTTTCGGTTACTAGACTCAACTTCGGCCAAGGAGTTGGAAAGGGGGTTCCTAGAGGCAGTCGGCTCTGATACCAACTTGTGACGCCCCCGGCTCAATCGTGCACTAATCATACATGCAAATGCACACGATCAAGCCTAAGGACTCACGGGAAGATATCACAACACAACTCTAAAACATAAATAAAGTCATACAAGCTTTATATTACAAGCCAGGGGCCTCGAGGGCTCGAATACATAAGCTTGCGTACAAGCGTCAGCGGAAGCATCAGATATCTGAGTACAGATATGAAACTGAAACAGAAAGGCCTATAGAAAGGCGGGGCAAAATAAAACACTACGATCAAAAGGCGTAGGCCTCCTGCTTGGGACCCTCCGATCCTACTCCTGGTCGTCAGTCAACTCGTAGTAGTATCCATCCTCTGGGTAGTAGTAGCGATCGTCGGCAGGGCAGCTGTCTCAGGGGCTCCGTTATCTTGTTACGACAAACTGATATGGGAAAAAAAGGGAAAACAAAGCAACCGTGAGTACTCAGAAGTACTCAGCAAGCAAGGATCTATACTACATATGCAACATTTTCAAAGGAAGGCTGAATATGTGGACTGGGCTGCAGAAATGCCAGAATAGAGAGAAGGCCTAGTCCTATTGAAGACTAGCATCTTCAGCGTTTTTGCAGCAATGGAAGAGAGTAGAACAGTACAATATAATGTAGCAGTATCATTAAGTCTCAACCTCACCCAGAGATCCTTTCTCGACTCCCTGCGAGAAAGCAATCCCAGAGCCATACAGTCATCAACCTCGTCCTGAGATCCCTTCTCGACTCCCTGCGAGAAGCAATCCCAGAGCCATAGTATCCAAGTATCCAGTTCTAAATTGTATCAATCAGGATACAACTCCGAGTGTCCTTTACCGTAGGACCGGCTATCGATAGAAGTTTTCTTCCCTGCAGGGGTGCACCAACTTACCCAACACGCTCGATCAACTCCGGCCGGACATACTTTCCTGGGTCATGCCCGGCCTCGACCAAACGACACACCGCAGCCCTACCTAAAGCTCAGCAGAGAGGTCCCCGCCGGTCTACATCCAAAGCACTCAGGGGTCTTGGGCCATCGTCCTGTGCACTCCGGGTCGTTGTGTGCAGGGTGGATACCAGCACCACCTCGGAGGTTCGGTACGATCCGACCGTGCCACAATGCTGAACTGGACGTCTGACAGAACTGTCGGCTGATGCTACGATGCAGAACGCCCATACTATGCCCACGTGATGGTTAGTGCTATCAGGCCAGAGGCCTGATCGGATCAAATATCCAAATCGTTAGTGGACTAGGGCTTGCGGTAACGAGCAGAGACTCACGAAAGATGTGACCCCGTCGCCCCATCTCGAGGACTTGCTGCAAGAGTTAAGAATGCCCGGCCGCGCCTCGTATTCTCACTCGGGCACCATACAGGCACCCGTCTTCACAACACTCGCCTCTCAGGCGCACGCGGGTACCCCTCAGGGTCGACCCGCCTATCCAAGTAACAGTGTAAAGTCCAAGTATCCGTGTGTCTATAACATCAGGGGAATCCGAGGTATCACCCTCATTGAATTCCCACTCGATGTATCCGTCAAGGTGAACTCGGAGGAATCACCCTCGATGGGTTCACACTTGATGTGTTGCACGACAGCGTCGTTACCGGAAGCGGTGATGGAGGAATCACCTCGCTTGGACCACGACCGAATAGCTACTCTACAAGTTAACATCAGAAGTGCTGCACGAGGTATCACCCTCGACACTCGATATAGCGATGCTGTCGTTACAACTAAGGGGGGGGGGGGTGATGTGCGGTGTCGGGGCCTGGTCTTCAATCCCGTTGATCGGGTCTTCAGAAAATCCAGCGGGGCAATCGGGATAAGTGGGGTCACTGATAGGTCTCTACCCAGCCTATACTAAGCAGTTTAGGATAAGCAGGTAATTATCAACAACAGGATACAATAAACTGGCTATGCATCAGAATAGGTAAAGCAGTAGCAGCAGCAATTCTAATGCAAGCATGAGAAATAGAATGGGCGATATCGGGATGATCAAGGGGGGGGGGGGGCTTGCCTGGTTGCTTGGCGGCAAGGGCAAGGTTGTCAATGGTGTCTTCGGTCTATGGAGCTGCGTCGGTCTCGGGGACGACGTCGGTGTCGGGGGCTACCGAGAGAGAAGAGGGGGAGGAAACAGTATAAATACACAGCGAACAAGTGCAGCACAAAGCATAACATGGCAATACGCGGTGACGGAGGTGATCTAATGCAGTGCCGGGTGATACTGGCGAAGGTGGGATTCATCCAGGAATGTTTTCCCGGTTCCGGACATTTGTCAGACAAATGACCGGAGGGGAACGGTTGCATGTTCGGATAGTTAGGGACGTGTGACGGACGAACGGACCGCGTTTTCGGATTCGTCTCGTCGTTCTGAGCAACTTTCATGTACAAAGTTTTTTGATCTAAGCTACGGATTATTTTATATGATTTTCTAAAGTTTTTATTAATTTCTGGAATTTATTTAATTATTTAAATTAAACATTATCCAGAACAGTGTTTGCTGATGTCAGCATGACGTCAGGACCAGTGGGTCCCACCTGTCATACTATGTTAGGTCTAATTAGGGTTTAGTTAACTTAATTACTGTTTAATTAAACTAACTAATTAATTAGAATAATTAATCAGAGTTAATTAACTTAATTAATTCATTGATTAATTATTTAATTAACTAATTATTTTTATTAATCATTTTTATTTTCTTTTATTATTATTTTTAAAATCGTTTTAGGGCTGGGCCCATCTGTCATTGGGCCAGGGGGGGCACTGGCCCAGTCGTCAGCGGCACAGGGGCTTCGGCCCCACCTGTCTGTGGCCCGAGAGGCCACAGCGGGCGAGGGCGCGGGCGCGTGCGCGCGTGCCCGAGGCCACCAGGGGGCGCGGCGAGGCGCGCGCAGCCGTGGCCGGAGGAGGCGGCAGGCGATGGCGCGGGGCAGGGGATCGCGAGCGGCGCAGGACGGACAGGGGAAGGCGGGCGCGAGCGGGGCCGGTCGGGTGCGATGGCGAGGTGCGCGGCGGTGCGCGTGAGCTGCAGCGGTGGCGGTGGTGGCGGGGTCCCATGGTCCGGCGCATGCGTGCGCGCGCGGGCATGGGTGCCGGGCAGGGGCGCAGGGTAGTGGGCGCGCGCCGGCGAGCCAGGGCGCGGCCACGACGGGCGAGCGCGCGGGCTCTTGGGGGGCGCGGGCGGCAGCGAGCCGCAGCTGTAGAGGGAGGGGAGTTGCGGTGGCTAGGCGGCGGTGCTGCGGAAGCAGAGAGGGGGGGAGGGGAGGCGGCGGCTCACAGGGGCCGGTCGGGGAGGGCAGCGGGCTCGGGGTGGTCTGGCGAGGCAGAGGCGAGAAGGCGAGGCGACGATGGCGAGGGGCGACGGGGTCGGGCGGTGACGACGGTGTGCGGTGACGGCGATCGATGGGCGGCGGCGTCGTCAGGAGAGACGGGGCGACGGGAACGATCCCCCCCGATCCAGATCGGGGGAGGCAGAGGAGGGGCGAGGGAGTGAGGGGGGGAATGGGGTGTCGGGCTAGGGTTTCGGAGAGGGGGGGGGGATATAGCGGGGGTGGCCGGTTGGGCCGGCCTGGTGGGCTGCTTGGCCTGCTGGGTCGAGGCCCAGTTAGGCCGGGGCTTTCCTTTTTTTTCTTCTCTGTTTTGTTTTCTTTTTTGTCCTTTTTCTTTTTATTTATTCATATCTCCTGTTTAGTAAAATGTTAGTCCTCAAAACGATTTTTGTAGAACATGGCAATTGTTCCAATAAATACTAGGCATCCTCTACCACTACCAAAAATTGGTTTGGAGTCAACTGGAGTTCACACAATTTTTATAATAATTAAAATGCATTAATCCTAGCTGTTTTGGTAATGTTAGTGCCACCTAATGAATTTATTAATTATTGGTTACAATTTTAGAATAGTCTCTGCAATATTTGCTATTTATTGAACATTTTAGTTTTTATGTTTAGACAACTTTTATTTTCAAATTTCATTTAAATTTGGATTTTGACTTAGGAGTTAAAATGCAATATAATGCTAATGATGATCATGCACTGTTAAACACGATGACATGGCATAATCAAAAGGGTAATTACTGTAGTTAACAACTGGGGGTGTTACAACTAAAACGTAAAATAAAATAAAAGTAAATAAATTACAACATGGTATTTTTGGGTTTTTTTGGTTTATAGATCTGAAAATATATGATGGAAAATAGACCCGGGGGCCATAGGTTTCACTAGAGGCTTCTCTCTTGAAGGTAAATAATACGGTGGGTGAACAAATTACTGTCGAGCAATTGATAGAAATTCGCAAAGTTATGACGATATCCAAGGCAATGATTATGCATATAGGCATCATGTCCGCGTCAAGTATACCGAAACGATTCTGCATCTACTACTATTACTCCATACATCGACCGCTATCCAGCATGCATCTAGAGTATTAAGTTCATAAAGAACGGAGTAACGCCTTAAGTAAGATGACATGATGTAGAGGGATAAACTCAAGCAATATGATGAAAACCCCATCTTTTTACCCTTGATGGCAACAATACAATACGTGCCTCACTACCCCTACTTTGTCACTGGGTGAGGACACCGCAAGATTGAACCCAAAACTAAGCACCTCTCCCATTGCAAGAAGAACCAATCTAGTTGGCCAAACCAAACCGATAATTCAAAGAGAAATACAAAGATATCAAATCATGCATATAAGAATTCAGAGAAGATTCAAATAATATTCATAGATAAACTGTTCTTAAATCCATAATTCATCGGATCTCGACAAACACACCGCAAAAGAATATTACATCGGATAGATCTCCAAGAACATCGAGGAGAACATGGTATTGAGAATCAAAGAGAGAGAAGGAGCCATCTAGCTACTAGCTATGGAATCGTAGGTGTGAGGTAAACTACTCACGCTTCATCGGAAGGGCAATAGAGTTGATGTAGAAGCCCTCCGTGATAGAATCCCCCTCCGGCAGGGTGCCGGAAAAGGCCCCAAGATGGGATCTCACGGGTACAGAAGGTTACGGCGGCGGAAAAGTATTTTGGTGGACGCTTCTGGTCGTTTGGGAATATTTGGGAATATATAGAGGAGGAATTAGGGTTAGGGGAGCTTCGAGGGGCCCACAAGCCCTTAGGGCGCGCCCCCTGGCTTGTGGCCTCCTCGGGACTCCTCTGACTTCATATCCAAGTCTGTTGGGTGTCTTCTGGTCCAAGAAAAATCATCGCGCAAGTTTTATTCCGTTTGATATTCCTTTTCTGTAAAACTCAAAAACAAGGAAAAAACAGAAACTGGCACTGGTCTCTAGGTTAATAGGTTAGTCCCCAAAATAATATAAAATAGTATAATAATGCATATAAAACATCCAAAACAGATAATATAATAGCATGGAACAATAAAAAATTATAGATACGTTGGAGACGTATCAAGCATCCCCAAGCTTAATTCCTGCTCGTCCTCGAGTAGGTAAATGAAAAAAAAAACAGAATTTTTTATGTGGAATGCAACCTAACATATTTATCCATGTAATTTTCTTTATTGTGGCATGAATATTCAGATCCATAAGATTCAAAACAAAAGTTTAATATTGACATAAAAACAATAATACTTCAAGCATACTAATAAAGCAATCATGTCTTCTCAAAATAACATGGCCAAATAAAGTTATCCCTACAAAATCATATAGTCTGGCTATGCTCCATCTTCATCACACAAAGTATTAAATCATGCACAAATCCGATGACAAGCCAAGCAATTGTTTCATACTTTTGATGTTCTCAAACTTTTTCAACTTTCACGCAATACATGAGCGTGAGCCATGGATATAGCACTATAGGTGGAATAGAATGTGGTGGTTGTGGAGAAGACAAAAAGAAGGAGATAGTCTCACATCAACTAGGCATATCAACGGGCTTTGGAGATGCCCATCAATAGATATCAATGTGAGTGAGTCAGGATTTCCATGCAACGGATGCACTAGAGCTATAAGTTTATGAAAGCTAAAAAAGAAACTAAGTGGGTGTGCATCCAACTCGCTTGCTCACGAAGACCTAGGGCAATTTGAGGAAGCCCATCATTGGAATATACAAGCCAAGTTCTATAATGAAAAATTCCCACTAGTATATGAAAGTGACAAAATAGGAGACTCTCTATCATGAAGATCATGGTGCTACTTTGAAGCACAAGTGTGGTAAAAGGATAGTAGCATTGCCCCTTCTCTCTCTTCTCTCATTTTTTTTATTTTCTTAATTTGGGCTTCTTTGGCCTCTTTTATTTTTTATGGGCTTATTTGGCCTCTTTTATTTTTTTTATAAAGTCCAGAGACTCATCCCAACTTGTGAGGGAATCATAGCTTCCATCATCCTTTCCTCACATGGGAAAATGCTCTAATAATGATGATCATCACACTTTTATTTACTTACAACTCAAGAATTACAACTCGATACTTAGAACAAAAATATGAATCTATATAAATGCCTCCGGCGATGTACCAGGATGTGCAACAATCTAGCATAGCAATGACATAAAAAAAGGACAAGCCATGAAAACATCGTGCTAGCTATCTTACGATCATGCAAAGCAATATGACAATGATGGTGCATGTCATAATAAACAGAACGGTGGCAGTTGCATGGCAATATATCTCGGAATGGCTATGGAAATGCCATAATAGGCAGGTATGGTGTCTGTTTTGAGGAAGGGTATATGGTGGGTGTAGTGCACCGGCGAAATTTGCGCGGTACTAGAGAGGCTAGCAATGGTGGAAGGGTGAGAGTGCGTATAATCCATGGACTCAACATTAGTCATGAAGAACTCACATACTTATTGAAAAAGTCTATTAGTTATCGAAACAAAGTACTACACGCATGCTCCTAGGGGGATAGATTGGTAAGAAAAGACCATCGCTCGTCCCCGACCGCCACTCATAAGGAAGACAATCAATAAATAAATCATGCTCCGACTTCATCACATAACGGTTCACCATACGTGCATGCTACGGGAATCACAAACTTTAACACAAGTATTTCTACCAATCCACAATTACTCACTAGCATGACTCTAATATCACCATCTTTATAACTCAAAACAATCATAAGGAATCAAACTTCTCATAGTATTCAATGCTCTTTATATGAAAGTTTTTATTATATCCCTCTTGGATGCCATCATATTAGGACTAAATTCATAACCAATGAAAATTACCATGCTGTTTAGAGAGACTCTCAAAATAATATAAGTGAAGCATGAGAGTTCAACAATTTCTATAAAATAAAGCCACCGTCGTGCTCTAAAAAGATATAAGTGAAGCACTAGAGCAAAATTGCCTAGCTCAAAAGATATAAGTGAATCACATAGAGTATTCTAATAAATTCACGATTCATGCGTGTCCCTCTCAAAAGGTGTGTACAGCAAGGATGATTGTGGCAAACTAAAAATCAAAGACTCATATCATACAAGACGCTCCAAGCAAAACACATATCATGTGGTGAATAAAAATATAGCCTCAAGTAAATTTACCGATAGACGAAGACGAAAGAGGGGATGCCATCCGGGGCATCCCAAAGCTTAGATGCTTGGTTGTCCTTTAATATTACCTTGGGGTGCCTTGTGAATCCCCAATCTTAGGCTCTTGCCACTCCTTATTCCATAGTCCATCAAATCTTTACCCAAAACTTGAAAACTTCACAACACAAAACTCAACAGAAAACTCATGAGATCCGTTAGTATAAGAAAATAAATCACCACTTTTTAGTACTGTTGTGAACTCATTATTTATTTATATTGGTGTAATATATACTGTATTCCAACTTCTCCATGGTTCATACCCCCCGGTACTACCCATAGATTCATCAAAATAAGCAAACAACACATAGAAAACAGAATCTGTCAAAAACAGAATAGTCTGTGAAGATCTGAATTGTTCTAATACTTATGTAACTCCAAAAATTCTGAAAAATTAGGAAAACGTATAAAATTTTTATTTAAATCTTTTGTACAAAATTCAGGGTTTTTTCACGCTTCAGTGAATTTAAACAATTCTGTGACTGGACGAAAAAGTTTCTGTTTTTCAGCAAGATCAAATCAACTATCACCCTAAGCCATCCCAAAGGTCTTACTTTGCTCAAACACTAAATAAAACACCAAAACACAATTAATACAGAGGCAATAATGTGTATTTATTGAAAAACAGAACCAAAAAAAACATGAAAATAAAATTGGGTTGCCTCCCAACAAGCGTTATTGTTTAACGCCCGTAGCTAGGCATAAAACATAGATCTAGGTATTGTCATCTTTGGTATGCAATCCATAAGTAGCTCTCATAATTGATTCATATGGAAACTTAATTTCTTTCTTGGAAAGTGTTCCATGCCCTTCCTTAGCCGAAATTGAAATCTAATTTTTCCTTCTTTCATATCAATAATTGCACCAATCATTCTAAGGAAACGTCTACCAAGAATAATAGGACATATAGGATTGCAATCTATGTCAAGCACAATGAAATGTACAGGCACATAATTCCTATTTGCAACAATAAGAACATCATTAATTCTTCCCATAGGTTTCTTAATAGTGGAATCCGCGAGATGCAAATTTAAAGAACAATCATCAAATTCACAGAAACCTAGCACATCACATAAAGTTTTTGGAATCGTGGAAACGCTAGCACCCAAATCACACAAAGCATGGCACTCATAATCTTTAATTTTAATCTTAATAGTAGGTTCCCACTCATCATAAAGCTTTCTAGGGATAGAAACTTCCAACTCAAGTTTTTCTTCAAAAGATTTCATCATAGCATCAACGATATGTTTGGTAAAAGCTTTATTTTGATAATAAGCATGAGGAGAATTCAACATGGATTGCAACAAGGAAATACAATCACTCAAAAAACAATTATCATAATTAAAATCCTTGAGATCCAAAAGAGTGGGCTCATTGCTACTTAAAGTTTTAACCTCTCCAATCCCACTTTTATCAATTTTTTTATTAAGATCTATAAACTCCGAATCATTGGGACGCCTTCTAGCTAAAGTTGACTCATCTCCAGTCCCATCTTTATCAAGATTTATATTAGAAAACAAAGATTCAATAGGAGTCACACCAATCACTTTAAGATCTTCACCATTATTATCAAGAGATTCCGGTTTAGCGGCCATCTTATTTACCAAAGTGGTTTGTTTATCGGAAATTTGGCCTACTAAATTTTCAAGCTGAGAAAATTGAGATTTAAGACCATAAAATTCTTTAGAAGCATCCTCGAGCTCTTTATTAATATACTACATCATAGTTTTTTGCTCCTTAAGTTCATTCCGGAAGAAACTATTATGGTCAAATTGTAGGGATATGAAACTTTTAGCATTATTTTCAATCTCTTCCAACTTCCTATAATAAGGATCAAAACTCTTGCGTTGAGCCATACGGGCAAACAAGCAATCTAGCACACGAGCAACCAAAAAGCGAACGGAAAGACTAATGGAAGAAGGGCGAATAAAAAGGCAAATCTTTTTGTGTTTTCTGAAAATCATTTTAGAAGTGGGGGAGAGGAAAATGAGAGGCAAATGGCAAAAAATGTAATGCAAGAGATGAGAGTTTATGGTGGGTACTTGGTAGGCTTGATATAGATCTCCCCGGCAACGGCGCCAGAAATTCTTCCTGCTACTTCTTGAGCTTGCGTTGGTTTTTCCCTTGAAGCGGAAAGGGTGATGCAGCAAAGTAGAGATAAGTATTTCCCTCAGTTAAGAACCAAGGTATCAATCCAGTAGGAGATACACGCAAGTCTCCAATCTATGCACCTGCGCAAACAATCAAACACTTGCACCCAACACGATAAAGGGGTTGTCAATCCCTTCACGGTCACTTGCAAAGGTGAGATCTGATAGAGATAGATAGAAAAGATTACTAAAACATAAAACAAAATAAAAGTAAATAAACTGCAGCAAGGTATTTTTGGGGTTTTTTGGTTTATAGATCTGAAAATATATGATGGAAAATATACCCGGAGGCCATAGGTTTCACTAGAGGCTTCTCTCTTGAAGGAAAATAATACGGTGGGTGAACAAATTACTGTCGTGCAATTGATAGAAAAGCGCAAAGTTATGACGATATCCAAGGCAATGATTATGCATATCGGCATCATGTCCGTGTCAAGTAGACCGAAATGATTCTACATCTACTACTATTACTCCACACATCGACCGCTATCCAGCATGCATCTAGAGTATTAAGTTCATAAAGAATGGAGTAACGCCTTAAGTAAGATGACATGATGTAGAGGGATAAACTCAAGCAATATGATGAAAACCCCATCTTTTTACCCTTGATGGCAACAATACAATACGTGCCTCGCTACCCCTACTTTTTCACTGGGTGAGGACACCGCAAGATTGAACCCAAAACAAAGCACCTCTCCCATTGCAAGAAGAACCAATCTAGTTGGCCAAACCAAACCGATAATTCGAAGAGAAATACAAAGATATCAAATCATGCATATAAGAATTCAGAGAAGATTCAAATAATATTCATAGATAAACCGATCATAAATCCACAATTCATCAGATCTCGACAAACACACCGCAAAAGAATATTACATCGGATAGATCTCCAAGAACATCAAGGAGAACATGGTATTGAGAATCAAAGAGAGAGAAGAAGCCATCTAGCTACTAGCTATGGACCCATAGGTCTGAGGTAAACTACTCACGCTTCATCGGAAGGGCAATAGAGTTGATGTACAAGCCCTCCGTGATCGAATCCCCCTCCGGCAGGGTGCCGGAAAAGGCCCCAAGATGGGATCTCACGGGTACAGAAAGTTACGGCGGCGGAAAAGTATTTTGGTGGACGCTTCTGGTCGTTTGGGAATATTTGGGAATATATAGAGGAAGAATTAGGGTTAGGGGAGCTCCGAGGGGCCCCTAAGCCCTCAAGGCGCCCCCCTAGGGTGTACCCCCTGGCTTGTGGCCTCCTCGGGACTCCTCTGACTTCATCTCCAAGTCTGCTGGGTGTTTTCTGGTCCAAGAAAAATCATCGCAAAAGTTTTATTCCGTTTGGACTCTGTTTGCTATTCCTTTTGTGTAAAACTAAAAAACAAGGAAAAAAAAAGAAACTGGCACTGGGCTCTAGGTTAATAGGTTAGTCCCAAAAATAATATAAAATAGCATAATAATGCATATAAAACATCCAAAACAGATAATATAATAGCATGGAACAATCAAAAATTATAGATACATTGGAGACGTATCACCTCCCGAGGACCCCCTAGTTCAGGACTCCCTCAGTAACCCCCGAAATAGCCTTCAATGCCGGCTTCTCAAATCTCCCAAGTCTGCAGGCTCCGGCTTGCAGGCGAGTTCCTTTCTTTCCGAATACTTGGAACGATCGTCCTCCAGTTAAGCCTTCAAATGGTACTTGATTCAGTTCGGCCACACGCTGAGTCTTATCCGGGCTCCGAACTATCTGCTTTACTTAGCCTTGAAGGCCAATTGCTTGAATACGAACAATATATTTGACTGACAACTTTAGGCGAAGGGTCGCGTTTTGTCATAAACATGCAGACTTGATACGCGACTCGAGGTCGCTCCCTTGATGACACATCCCTTCAAGGTGGAGATCGTGTCCCGTTTTTTAAGGGATTTGATCAATGATTCACATCATCCCACTCACGCATAACGCTACGAGTTTATCGGGAAGAGGCGAGGTGGGTGGCGCATTTACATGACTCCTGGTATTGCAACTGCTTATAAAAAAGGGGCCACCACAGTTATCCATGCACGCCTTCTTCCTCCTCTCGCCGCAGCCTCCCCCAATCTACAGAGCTTCAATGCTCCAGTTCAAACCTCCACAGAAGTCCATTCCTCCGCATTTGACGATGGCCGGATCTGGCATGGGAGGCAAGTGGGAGGCCTCGATTGTCACCAATAAAGACATCGAGGATCTGAAAAGCGCCAGCTATCTCACGGCCGCCGTCATCCACCAGGCCCCATAAGCGGGCCAAGCCATCCCGACATCTCAGCCTGGTGAAAGGGTTGTGTTCGTCCCCCACTTCGTCCAGGGACTAGGATTCCCCCTCCATCCCTTTGTCTGAGGGTTGATGTTCTTTTACGGATTGGACTTCCATGATTTGGCCCCAAATTCCATCCTCAACATCTCAGCCTTCATTATCATCTGCAAGGCCTTACTACGGGTCCCTCCGCACTTTTGCTTATGGCTAAAAGTTTTTAATGTGAAGCCAAAGATCGTGGACAGCCAACAAGCGGACTGCGCGGGGGGGGGGGGGGGGGGGGCATGGTGAGCAAGTTGAGTCGCATCGAGTGCCCGGTGGGGGCATTCATAAACACCATCAAAGTTTGGCAAAAAGAATGGTTTTATATCACAGAACCAAGCGATGCGGCTTGGGAGGCGGCCCCCGAGTTCAGATCCAGACCACCCATGTGGCTAACCTCATGGACCAAAAAGGCCTCGACTGGGGGCTACCCGGAGAGGTGGAACTGCTACAGAAGCACATTATCAGCATGAAGGAGCCGGGTGTCAAGCAGACCAGCGTTATACAGGTGATGCGCTGTTGTCGCCTCCTCGCTTGCCAGCAGAGGGACGCCCCAATGTGGGCGTACAGGTCCAAAGACCCCGTCACCGTGCGCCATTTCCTCGACACTACTTACAAAAAGCTGTGGAGGGTGCTATTCAAACCCCAAGAAGAGGATTGGCCAGCCGAAGACGAGGAGGACGTCGGCCTCGACGCAGAGCATCCCCCTAAGAAGGTAATGAGGCTCCCGTTCGTCTTTAAATTTGGATGTTCGTGTCTCAGTAGATTTATCATTTTCTTACTTCGACAGGGATGGCTTGCGAAGGACAAGAAGATAAACAGCCCGGCCCCGCTACCCGAGGACCCCAAGTCACCTCAGCTGGAGGAAATGCTGACTGCGGCGCCTTATAGGGTGGCAGAGAAAAAGGAGAAGATGAAGAGAAACCCCACAAGGGAAACCCGTGGGGGCCTCCACTCACGAATCCCTCCGGACACCAAGTCCGGAGACACTTATGCTCCCTCTACTCATGAGAAGGAGCGAGATGGCGGAGAAGAAGAAGAGGGGGAGGGCGGCACTTCCCACCCCAGCAAAAGAGCTGCGTCAGCCAAAGCAGAGGGGGATCATCCTGCTCTGGCTCCGAAGAAAAGGAGACGGGGCAAGTTGGTTATTCCTGACGACAGTTCGGATTCAAAAGAGAAGTCCGCGGCCTCCGAGAGGATCCCAGAGAGAGTTTCCTGGGTCAAGCCCCGCGCCGTGAGGTGAGTTTTCTGAAGATTATCCGAGCGCCGGTCTACCCGGCTGATCTCTAATGGTGTACACTTTTTCTTTTCACAGCCCGCCGCCGACCTTCCCACCGATCAGATTTTGGAGGGCACCTCTCTGCCAAACGATCTGGCGGAGAGTGGAGGCACGTCACACTCTGCACCTCCCCCGATCACCACAGAAACTGAGGAGGTATTGTCGCAAAGGACCCCCTTCGTGCCGAACATGGGGGGCGGTGGTGATGTCGACATGGCCGAAGCTAACGCTTCGGCCGTCGAAGACCAAGAGGGGGAGTTCGGGCAAACCGACCATTCCCAGAAGACAATTTCGGAGCCTTCACGGCCTTCCGAAGCATCACAACCACCCCCTCTAGAGGGGGAACGGGGGCCCCATCACCAGCACTGAACGCTGGGGACCGGGCCATGGTAGAGTGGCCGGACAAGACGGAGAGGCTGTAAACAGCTCCTCCATAGTCGCGGAGCACTGTGCTCTGATGAGCGCAGTTTTGCACATCGTTCGGTCCATTAACAGCGGACTGAAAGAGACTTTTAGTGGCCTCCTAACAGGCTTTGAGGTAGGCAGAGTAATGCTTTTTGTTCATAAAGATATATTTGATGGACAAGATTTGAGCCGTCCATATATGTAGCAGCCCCCGAGACTCTGGCAGGTTTTAGAAAAACCTGGCAGAGGATCAAAAATCATGAGGACAATAATCTAAGTATTGTGTCTGCTTTAAATTGCAGGCTTCGGCAGTGGCCGCCGCAGCCAATGCCACATAGCTTGATGAGATAAATTGGAAATTGAAAAGTTCCGAAGAGGAGCTGAACCTTGTCAACAAGCGTTTTGACAAAGTGCAAGGTTAGTATGTTCAAAACACAGTCTTTTGTTTGCTTTCGCGTTAAGAAGAGTATTCGGGATTATCTCTAAGTAAAAAATGATTGCAACTGTTGCGTCGGAGGTCGAGGGCCTCAAGGCCGAGCTGCAGAAGGCCAAAACCGAGGCGTCCGAACAGAAGGCGGCGACCGAGCGATCGGCTGCTGCGCTCACGTTGGTGAAAACTGACAGTGAGAAGCATGAGACCTGAGTGTCAGAAGTACAACAAGAGCTCAAAGATGCCATCACTAAATGTGAGGATCTTAAGCAGAAGAATAGAGAGCATGCCGCTGAACTGGCAAAGGTGAAGACGAAGGTCCAGGAGGCGCGGGGTGCGCGAGAAGAGCTCTGGCAAGTGAAGCATATTGCGAATGGTAAGCAGTACTTACTACAGAGTGTCTTTGGTGGCCAAAAGTTTGCATTGCTTACCCAGGTGTGGCGTTCTGTAGGCGCCTTCACGGAGCTCCCGAGGAGTGCAGCAGATGTGGCAAGGTACTACTCGGCCCGGGAGGGTGATGCTGATCTAAGGCTGTTTTGGGCGCAGTTCCAAGCGCCCGAGCACCCTCCCCTCCTTGTTAACCAAATGAAATAGTTGATGGAGCTGCACCGGATGGCGGAGCCAGCCATGAAGGACATTGGTGTCCAGTTGTGGCCCTCCGTGCCCATACCCAGTAATTACTTTGGCCTGGTGGCGAATTTATGCGATGCTGTCACCTGAGTTGATGCCGGGAAGCGCTCGATGTGCATTGAGGGGGCTCGAATGCCATTTTCGAAGACCATGGTGCACTGGCCGAAGATAAAACCCCTCGAGATGGCCACTGGACCTCCACCAACCGGAAAGGAGCATAGGCACCCGAAACAATATTTCTCCGCCGTGATGGATGGTGCTCGGGCGGTAGAAGAGCTGTGTCCAAAGGATGTGCTCCTAGAGTAATTATGCCTTGATGTATGAAATTGTTAACAGACCTTTATGCTTTATTATGCGGTTGTTTTATCATACTTATTTGTTTGTATGTTTTAATTTTGACTCCTGTGTGGCCGTTTTATCCTGAAAGTTACCAGTCGTCGGCTTCAGCCCCCACGTAGATGGTACGAGGGGTGTTTCGTTCTCCGTACAGTAATGCTTAGCCGACGTCTCGGTGCCCGGGGGCGGTAGTGTAGGAGGGGAACAGGCAATCAGACTATGCGGCTTTATTACTTTCACTTAGCCATAGGAGCTTGACTATGGGGGCTGGTGACAGGCCCCCGGTGTGGTGAGATGTTGGGCGAACCTTAGGGCTGACCATCGCTCACTTGATTTGTTCAAAGACGAATCCTTCATATTACACGATACAATAGCTAACGATTCTTGGTTTGAAGACGAGTCATCGGATCGCCGACCATTTCTCGCCTGTTATGACAGTCAGTTTTCGGCTTTCTCCACTAAGGTACTTAACCGAACTAGGCAGAAGTACAATCACAGTGGTTCTCCCATTACCTTCATAGCCGAACATGCGGAGCATAAGAAGGCAAGCACAGGAGCAGGGCAACCCAACTATTGACCCAAGACATAAGTCGGAACCGGTGCATATAATGCAATATCCGAAACACCGAACACAGTGAATGAATGAAAGAGGTGTCGGTCTTTACTGTATAGGGCAAGCATTCTAGGACGAGCCCCCGGTATAATAACCAGCATATAAATGAAATTCGAAGTATATAACACTTGATTGGGGCAGAATCGAAGAGCGAAAAGGAAGAACCAGGAAAAATACAACATAAGGACTGTGAGGGAACCTCAAAAAGGTTTGCTTTTTTTTCCAATAAGCTCATGACGTCTAGCCGTATAATTCGAACTGCCGAACAAGACATCGGATAGGGATACATTTATATAAAACAGATAAATTTACAGATGGAAGGTTTACACAGGGCCTTGATGTGTGGGTTAATATCTGAGCTGTGCCCTACTGCACGTCTGCGCCTTTGCTTCTGCTGAGAGGGACAACTCTGGTAGGTGGTTGTCCCATGATAGCTCCTTGACAGGGAGTTCTCGAGATGTTGCTATGTTGGTGCAACTTGAAGCCAGGTAGGTCCTAGATGGTACATGTACGTCATCCGAAGACGTGCTGTGCCATAGTGCAGTCGACCCGAACTCTTGGTTGAGGCCCCACATTTGCCCATGGTATTTTGAGTGCGAAGTTGTGATATCGAGGCACGTAGTGTGCTGCTGGGTTGGGCAAGCCATGGGGGCGTATCCCTATGTGCGTTGAATGCACGAAGGCCCCTTGGCTGGAGATGAGTCCCGTGCTCGCTTGTTTGCTTCACGCGCCTCGGTGGAGAGCAGGCACTTCAGCCCTTCATATTCGGCCGCCAAGGCCGTAGTGTTTTCCTAGGTCTAAAGAGAGCGCTCTGTGTTGCCGTTGACCATGATGACGCCTCTTGGTCCGGGCATCTTCAATTTGAGGTAGGCATAGTGGGGGATGGCGTTGAAACGAGCGAACGCCATTCAGCCTAAGAGGGCGTGATAGCTGCTGTGGAAGGGGGCGATAACAAAGATCAGGTCTCCACTCCGGAAATTATCTGGAGAGCTGAATACCACTTCTAGGGTGAGAGTGCCAGAGCAACGGGCTTCGATGCCAGGGATAACCCCTTTGAAGGTTGTGTTGCTGGGTTTGATACTTGATGGGTCAATTCCCATTTTCCGGACTGTATCTTCATAGATCAGGTTAAGGTTGCTGCCTCTGTCCATTAGGACTCTAGTGAGGTGGTAGCCATCGATGATTGGGTCGAGGACCAAGGCCGCCGATCCTCCATGACAGATACAGATCGGGTGGTCCTTGCGATCAAAGGTGATCGGACATGCCGACCATGGATTGGACTTCGGGGCGACAGGCTCTAAGGCGTAGACATTCCGAAGTGCGCGTTTCCTCTCCTTCTTGGGTATGTGAGTGGCATAAATCATGTTCACTGTTTTGACCTCAGGAGGAGATTGCTTTTGGCCTCCATTATTCGGCCTGCGGGGTTCCTCGTCGTCCTCACTACAGGGACTTTTGCCTGCGTCTTCGGCTATGGCCTTGCTGGCCTGCTTAATGACCCAACAATTATGGTTGGTATGGTTGACAGGCTTATCTGTGGTGCCATGTATCTGGCACAACCTATCCAAGATAACATTCAACTTGGAGGGTCCATCTTGGTTTCCTTTAGAGGGCTTCTTGCGTGGCCCTGTCTTGGAATTATGGAATCCGGCATTTACTGCCGTATCATCGGCCTCGGTGCCACTGTGATGACGTTTATTTTTGTTGTGCCTTGGCTTTCCGTTGCCGTCCCGGACTTCCGAAGTGCCGGGGTCTTCCGGGTTGGTGCTTCTACGAGCCAACCAGCTATCCTCACCCGCACAAAAACGGGTCATGAGAGAGGTAAGGGCCGCCATTGTCCTCTGCTTGTCCTGGCCGAGCTGGCGGACGAGCCATTCGTCCCGGATACTATGCTTGAATGCTGCTATGGCTTCGGCGTCCGGGCAGTTGACTATTTGATTCTTTTTCATTAAGAACATGTTCCAAAACTGCCGGGTGATAACCCACAAGTATAGGGGATCGCAACAGTTTTCGACGGTAGAGTATTCAACCCAAATTTATTAATTCGACACAAGGGGAGCCAAAGAATATTCTCAAGTATTAGCAGCTGAGTTGTCAATTCAACCACACCTGAAAGACTTAATATCTGCAGCAAAGTATTTAGTAGCAAAGTAGTATGGAAGTAACGGTAACGGTGGCAGAAGTAACAGTAGCAGTTTTGTAGCAATCGTAACAGTGGCAACGGAGAAGTAACTTAGCAAAGATCAATATGTGAAAAGCTCATAGGCAATGGATCAATGATGGATAATTATGTCGGATGGCATTCATCATGTAACAATTATAACATAGGGTGACACAGAACTAGCCCCAGTTCATGAATATAATGTAGGCATGTATTCCGAATATAGTCATACGTGCTTATGGAAAAGAACTTGCATGACATCTTTTGTCCTACCCTCCCGTGGCAGCGCGGTCCTATTGGAAACTAAGGGATATTAAGGCCTCCTTTTAATAGAGAACCGGACCAAAGCATTAGCACTTAGTGAATACATGAACACCTCAAACTACGGTCATCACCGGGAAGTGTCCCGACTATTGTCACTCTGGGGTTGCCGGATCATAACACGTAGTAGGTGACTATAACTTGCAAGATAGGATCAAGAACACAAATATATTCATGGAAACATAAAGGGTTCAGATCTGAAATCATGGCACTCGGGCCCTAGTGACAAGCATTAAGCATAGCAAAGTCATAGCAACATCAATTTTAGAACATAATGGATACTAGGGATCAAACCCTAACAAAACTAACTCAATTACATGATAAATCTCATCCAACCCATCACCGTCCAGCAAGCCTATGATGGGATTACTCACGCACGGCGGTGAGCATCATGAAATTGGTGACGGAGGATGGTTGATGATGATGACGGCGGCGATTTCCCCTCTCCGGAGTCCCAAACGGACTCCAGATCTGGTCTCCCAAGGAAGAACAGGAGGTGGCGGTGGCTCCGTATCGTAAAACGCAATGAATTCTTCTCTCTGATTTTTTCTCCCCGAACGTGAATATATGGAGTTGGAGTTGAGGTCAGTGGAGGTCCAGGGGGCCCACAAGGACGGATGGCGTGCCCTGGGGGGTGGGCGCGCCTCCCACCCTTGTGGACAGGGTGTGGGCCCCCTTCTGTTGATTCTTTTGCCAATATTTTTTATTAATTGCAAAAATGATCTCCGTGAAGTTTCAGGTCATTCCGAGAACTTTTATTTCTGCACAAAAATAACACCATGGCAATTCTGCTGAAAACAGCGTCAGTCCGAGTTAGTTCCATTCAAATCATGCAAATTGGAGTCCAAAACAAGGGCAAAAGAGTGTGGAAAAGTAGATACGATGGAGACGTATCAACTCCCCCAAGCTTAACCCATTGCTTGTCCTCAAGCAATTCAATTGACAAACTAAAAGTAATAAAAAAAACTTTTACAAACTCTGTTTGATCTTGTTGTTGCAAATATGTATAGCGAGCATTCAGGCTTTCAGCAAAGATTATGAACTAACCATATTCACAATAACATTTAGGTCTCACATTTACTCATATCAATGGCATAATCAACTAGCGAGCAATAATAATAAATCTCAGATGACAACACTTTTTCAAAACAATCATGATATGATATAACAAGTATCTCGCTAGCCCTTTCTGAGACGGCAAAACATAAATGCAGAGCTCCCCTAAAGATCATGGACTGACTAGACATTGTAATTCATGGTAAAATAGATCCAGTCACAGTCATACTCAATATAAATTAATAACAAAGCATACAAATGACAGTGGTGCTCTCTAACCGGTGCTTTTTATAAGAGAATGATGACTCAACATAAAAGTAAATAGATAGGGCCTTTGCAGAGGGAAGCAGGGATTTGCAGAGGTGCCAGAGCTCAAGTTTTTGAAACAGAGATGAATATAATTTTGAGCGGTATGCTTTCATTGTCAACATAACAACCAAGAGATCTCAGTATCTTCCATACTACATACATTATAGGCGGTTCCCAAATAGAATGGTAAAGTTTTTACTCCCCCTCCACCAACAATCACACTCCACGGCTAGCCGAATTCACGGGTGCCGTCCATACCAACAATTTTCCTGGGGGAGTTTTGTTTAATTATTTGAAATTTTGTTTTTGATCTTTTGATCATAGGACTGGGCATCCCAATTACTAGCAATTTTCTTGTGAATGATGTGCGGAGTCCACTCATCGTGAGAATAACCCACGTAGCATGGAAGATACTGACAGCCCCCAGTCGCTACATGAGTGATTCGGGCATAAAAAATAGATTATCATTTGAAGATTTAGAGTTTGGCACATGCAAATTTACTTGGAACGGCAGGTGAATACCGCATATAGGAAGGTATGGTGTACTCATATGGAACAACTTAGGGTTTATGGAAGTGGATGCACAAGCAGTATTCCCGCTTAGTACAAGTGAAGGCTAGAAAAAGACTGGGAAGCGACCAACTAGAGAGCGACAACAGTCATAAACATGCATTGAGATTAACCAACATTGAATGCAAGCATGAGAGGATATAAATCACCATGAACATAAATATCGTGGAGGCTATGTTGATTTTGTTTCAACTACATGCGTGAACATGTGCCAAGTCAAGCCACTCGAATCATTCAAAGGAGGATACCATCCTATCATACTACATCACAACCATTTTAAAAGCATGTTGGCACGCAAGGTAAACTATTATAAACCCCTAGCTAATTAAGCATGGCATGAGTAACTATAATCTCTAATTGTCATTGCAAACATGTTTCATTCATAATAGGCTGAATCAAGGATGATGAACTAATCATATTTACAAAAACAAGATAGGTCGTGTTCATACCAGCTTTTTCCTCATCTCAATCATTTCAGCATATATCGTCATTATTTCCTTTCACTTGCACGACCGAACGATGTGAATAATAATAATAGTGCACATGCATTGGACTAAGCTGGAATCTGCAAACATTTATTCAAAGGAGAAGACAAGGTAATATGGGCTCTTTGTTAGATCAACAATAATGCATATGAGAGCCACTCAACACTTCATCGTGGTCTTCTCCCTTCGACCCCCAAAAAAAGAAAAGAATTTCAAAGAAACACACTGAAATGTTTTTGGAGTTTTTTGTTTTTCCGAAGAAAGTAAAACAAGAACAAGAAAAACTATTTACACAGGAAAGCTCCCAACCAGTAAAAGAAGAACAAGAAATCTTTTTGGGTTTTCTTTAATACTGCAACTAAGCATGGAAGGTAAACTAAGCTACAACTAATTTTTTTCTCAAAGGTTTTCAAATACTCAAGAAGAAAGCGAGAAAAAAGAAAATAAACTAACATGGATAATACAATGAAAAAGTATGAACACTGACAACTAGAATGAGTGTGTGAACATGAATGTAATGTCGGTGAGAAATATGTACTCCCCCAAGCTTAGGCTTTTGGCCTAACTTGGTCTAAGCCCATGGATCAAAGTAGCCCTCTCCGGTGTACTGAGGAGGATCCTGGGGGTTCCACTGGTTAGCGAGCTCCTGTGGCTCCCACTGATAAATAGACTCCTGATATGGATCAGGTGATGGCTCTGGCTCAGGAGCTGGGGATCGCGTCCCCTCCCAGTATGCATGAATGTCCTCGGGCAAAACGAGGTACCTGCCTGAATGAATATCGAACAAAGCAGGGGCAGGTAAGGTAATAATCTGGAAAGTATCCTCGCTAAATATCAAGTTATAAATGAGTCTCTTTTCCTCATCATAGCGAATAAACTTATGTGCTACCATGCTGTCATAATCTAAGTATATAGTGGGTAGCAGTTTCTCCTCTTTCTCATTATGCCTAATGGGTATCTCAAAGCGTCTAGCAAGGCGAGAGGCATAGATACCTCCAAAGATAGGACCCTTCGTACGGTTTAAACTCAACCGTCGAGCAACCATAGATCCCAAACTAAAAGTTCTATCGCGAAGTAAAGCATGGCGCAAAATAGCAAGGTCAGGAGCACTAAGGCCTCCACTCTCCCCGCGACCAATTAAACATCTCCCAGCAAATAATGAGTAGTAGCGCAAAACAGGAAAATGTAAACTAGCTACTCTCGCTTTCGACACCTTTCTCCTTTCCCCTACGATAACTTCATTAATAAAATCTTCCACATCACTAGGACGTGGTTCCTCGACGCTACCCTCATAAGGTAGTTTACAAACCTCACAAAAGTCATAAAGAGTCATCTCCTTATGCTCATCATATAAGTGAAACTCTACCGTGGGTGGTGATCTCCTAGCATGAAAATGAAAATTTTGCACGAAAGTATTAGTGAGTAGGAGATACTGATCACACTGGTCGTGGAGGAAGTCGGTGATGCCTGCATTCTCAGCCAAATAATATAAATCCTCATAAATTCCGGCCGCTTCCAAGAATGCATCACATGGCCATTCACACGACCGAACCTCCGCGGCATGAGGAAGATTGTACTTGGGCTTTTCCTTCTCCTGATTTTCTTTTTCCTTCGAAGGCGCGGCTCGAAGAGCGTCTCAACAATCTCCGCCTCATTTTCTTCCTCTGAAAATTTTCTGAAATTTTTAGTGATTCAAAATAAAAGTGAACCAAACTCAATAAAATTGATAGCAACTACTCCTACAAGTGCCTAGAGGCTATATCATGTATCAAAACTACTTTGGACCATATAAATTTGACATGCAAGCTCAAGAACAGGGTCACTACAGCAGCAAAAATTTACAATAAATAAAGCACTAGAACAAAAACTAATTGGACCATTGGAGGAGTCACATACCGAAGAACAATCCCCCAAAATAGTTTTGCAAATGGAGCTTTACACAAGGAGATGAAAAATGGCAGCAAAATGAGCAAGAACACGAGTTTGAGCTATGGGATGATTTTTTCTGGAGGAAGACGAAGTGGATGGGTGCTGGAATAAGTGAAGGGGGGCCACGTGGGACCCACAAGACTGGGGGGGCGCCCTCCACCCTTGTGGACAGGTGGTGGGTCCCCCTGGTGTGTTCTCAGTGCCAGAAATTCAAAAATATTCTATAAAAAATCAGACTAAATTTTCAGGGTATTTGGAGAACTTTTATTTTTGGGACATTTTTTATTTCACTAATAATTCAGAAAACAGACAGAAAATACTATTTTTGCTTTATTCATTCTAAATAACAGAAAGTAAAAAGTAGGTACAGAAAGTTGTGCCTTCTAAATTCATCCATCTCATGTCCATCAAAAGGAATCCGTTAACAAGGTTGATCAAGTCTTATTAACAAACTTCTTCCGAATGACATGAAACCGGAGAATTTTCGAATAACACTAGGTTACCTCAATGGGGATATGCATGTCCCCAACAATAAGAATATCATATTTCTTTTTGATAGTAGGAAGAGGGAATTCAAAACCTCCGATAGTAATAGTTGAAATTTTTCCAATAGAATTGATACTATGAACTTGAGGTTGTTTCTTCGGAAAGTGTACCGTATGCTCATTACCATTAACATGAAAAGTGACATTGCCTTTATTGCAATCAATAATAGCCCCTGCAGTATTCAAAAAGGGTCTACCAAGGATGATCGACATACTGTCGTCCTCGGGAATATCAAGAATAACAAAGTCCGTTAAGATAGTAACGTTTGCAACCACAACAGGCACATCCTCACAAATACCGATGGGTATAGCAGTTGATTTATCAGCCATTTGCAAAGAGATTTCAGTAGGTGTCCACTTATTCAATTCAAGTCTATGATACAAAGAGAAAGGTATAACACTAACACCGGCTCCAAGATCACATAAAGCAGTTTTAACATAGTTTCTTTTAATGGAGCATGGTATAGTTGGTACTCCTGGATCTCCAAGTTTCTCTGGTATTCCACCCTTAAAAGTGTAATTAGCAAGCATGGTGGAAATTTCATCTTCCGGTATCTTTCTTTTATTTGTAACAATATCTTTCATGTACTTAGCATAAGGAGGCATTTTAAGCATATCAGTCAAACGCATACGCAAAAAGATAGGTCTAATCATTTCAGCAAAGCGCTCAAAATCCTCATCATCCTTTTTCTTGGATGGCTTAGAAGGAAAGGGCATGGGTTTCTGAACCCATGGTTCTTTTTCTTTACCATGTTTCCTAGCAACGAAGCCTCTCTTATCATAACGTTGATTCTTTGATTGTGGGTTATCAAGATCAACAGCAGGTTCAATCTCTACATCATTATCATTACTAGGTTGAGCATCAACATGAACATCATCATTAACATTATCACTAGGTTCATGTTCGTCACCAGATTGTGTCTTAGCATCAGAAATAGAAATATCATTCAGATTCTCAGGTGTGTCTATAACAGGTTCACTAGAAGTATGCAAAGTCCTATCAGTTTTCTTTTTCTTTTTATTACTAGGACTAGGTGCATCAGTATTAATTCTCTGAGAATGTTGCTCAACTCTCTTAGGATGGCCGTCAGGATACAAAGGTTTCTGAGTCATTTTACCACCTCTAGTCATAACCCTAACATCATTATCATTGTTCTTACTATTCAACTCATTAAGAAAATCATCTTGTGCCTTAAGTACTTGTTCTACTTGAGTTGTAACCATGGAAGCATGTTTACTAACAAGATTAAGATCATTAACAGTTCTACTCATACAATCACCCAAGTAGTCAAGCATGTGATCATTACGTTTCAATTGTCTACTAACATAAGCATTGAAATTTTCTTGTCTAACCATAAAATTATCAAACTCATCCAAGCATTGACTAGCAGACTTATTATGAGGAATATTTCCTTCATCAAATCTATAAAGAGAATTTACCTCTACTACCTGTGTCAGGTTATCAAGACCATGTATTTCTTCAATAGGCGGTAGATTCTTAACATCTTCAGCTTTAATACCTTTTTCTTTCATAGATTTCTTTGCCTCTTGCATATCTTCAGGACTGAGAAATAGAATACCTCTTTTCTTCGGAGTTGGCTTAGGAGTTGGTTCAGGAAGTGTCCAATCATTATCATTACTCAATATATTATTCAATAGCAATTCAGCTTGCTCAACAGTTCGTTCCCTGAAAATACAACCAACACAACTATCTAGGTGGTCCCTAGAAGCATCGGTTAGTCCATTATAAAAGATATCAAGTATTTCATTTTTCTTGAGAGGATGATCAGGCAAAGCATTAAGTAATTGGAGAAGCCTCCCCCAAGCTTGTGGGAGACTCTCTTCTTTAGATTGCACAAAGTTAAATATTTCCCATAAGGCAGCTTGTTTCTTATGAGCAGGGAAATATTTTTGAGAGAAGTAATAAATCATATCCTGGGGACTACGCACACAACCAGGAGCAAGAGAATTAAACCATAACTTAGCATCACCCTTTAACGAGAAAGGAAACAATTTAAGAATATAGTAATAGCAATTTTTTCCTCATGAGCAAATAGGGTGGCTATATCATTCAATTTAGTAAGATGTGCCACAACTGTTTCAGATTCATAACCATAGAAAGGATCAGATTCAACCAAAGTAATTAACTCAGGATCGATAGAGAATTCATAATCCTTATCAGTAACAAAAATAGGTGAAGTAGCAAAATTGAGATCATATTTCATTCTAGCATTCAAGGATTTTTCTTTCAGCTTAGCTAACAGTTTCTTAAGATCTTCTCTATCATTGCAAGCAAGAAAGTCTCTAGCAGTTTCTTAATCCATAATATAACCCTCGGGTACAACAGGCAATTCATATCTAGGGGGAGAATCATAATCTTCAGTTTCAATAATATTTTCTCTAACCCTAGCAAGTTGTTCATCAAGAAATTCACCCAGTGGCACAGTATTATCAAGCAAGGCAGTAGTATCATCATTAGCTTCATGCATAGCAGAAGTGGCATCATCAATTACTTGCGACATATCAGAATTACTAGCAGGTGTAGGTATCGCAAGCTTACTCAAAACAGAAGGTGAATCAAGTGCAGAGCTAGATGGCAATTCCTTACCTCCCCTCGTAGTAGAAGGAGAAATCTTGGTTCTAGTATCCTTCAAATTCTTCATAGTGACCAACAGATATAAATCCCAAGTGACTCAGAGAATAGAGCTATGCTCCCCGGCAACGGCGCCAGAAAAAGGTCTTGATAACCCACAAGTATAGGGGATTGCAACTGTTTTCGAGGGTAGAGTATTCAACCCAAATTTATTGATTCGACACAAGGGGAGCCAAAGAATATTCTCAAGTATTAGCAGCTGAGTTGTCAATTCAACCACACCTGAAAGACTTAATATCTGCAGCAAAGTATTTAGTAGCAAAGTAGTATGGAAGTAACGGTAACGGTGGCAGAAGTAACAGTAGCAGTTTTGTAGCAATCGTAATAGTGGCAACGGAGAAGTAACTTAGCAAAGATCAATATGTGAAAAGCTCGTAGGCAATGGATCAGTGATGGATAATTATGTTGGATGGCATTCATCATGCAACAGTTATAACATAGGGTGACACAGAACTAGCTCCAGTTCATCAATATAATGCAGGCATGTATTCCGAATATAGTCATACGTGCTTATGGAAAAGAACTTGCATGACATCTTTTGTCCTACCCTCCCGTGGCAGCGGGGTCCTATTGGAAACTAAGGGATATTAAGGCCTCCTTTTAATAGAGAACCGGACCAAAGCATTAGCACTTAGTGAATACATGAACTCCTCAAACTACGGTCATCACCGGGAAGTGTCCCAACTATTGTGACTCCAGGGTTGCTGGATCATAACACGTAGTAGGTGACTATAACTTGCAAGATAGGATCAAGAACACAAATATATTCATGGAAACATAAAGGGTTCAGATCTGAAATCATGGCACTCGGGCCCTATTGACAAGCATTAAGCATAGCAAAGTCATAGCAACATCAATCTTAGAACATAATGGATACTAGGGATCAAACCCTAACAAAACTAACTTGATTACATGATAAATCTCATCCAACCCATCACCGTCCAGCAAGCCTACGATGGGATTACTCATGCACGGCGGTGAGCATCATGAAATTGGTGATGGAGGATGGTTGATGATGACGACGGCGATGATTTCCCCTCTCCGGAGTCCTGAACGGACTCCAGATCTGGTCTCCCGAGGAAGAACAGGAGGTGGCGGCGGCTCCGTATCGTAAAACATGATGAATCCTTCTCTCTAATTTTTTTCTCCCCGAACGTGAATATATGGAGTTGGAGTTGAGGTCGGTGGAGGTCCAGGGGGCCCACAAGGACGGATGGCGCGCCCTGGGGGGTGGGCGCACCTCCCACCCTTATGGACAGGGTGTGGGCCCCCTTCTGTTGATTTTTTCACCAATATTTTTTATTAATTCCAAAAATGATCGCCGTGAAGTTTTAGGTCATTCCGAGAACTTTTATTTCTGCACAAAAATAAAACCATGGCAATTCTGCTAAAAACAGCGTCAGTCTGGGTTAGTTCTATTCAAATCATGCAAATTAGAGTCCAAAACAAGGGCAAAAGAGTTTGGAAAAGTAGATACGATGGAGACGTATCACCGGGCCGACTCACCGGGCTGCTGAACCACATGACTCAGGTCGTCAGCATCCAGGGGCCGAACATAGGTGCCTTGGAAGTTGGCTCGGAAAGCATCCTCGAGCTCATCCCAGCTCCCAATGGAGACTTCGGGGAGGCTATTCAGCCAATGTCGGACCTGTCCTTTAAGCTTTAGTCGCAGATATTTGATGGCGTGGAGGTCGTCTCCTCGTGCCATATGAATGTGGAGAAGAAAATCTTCAATCCACACTGTCGGATCTGTAGTTCCATCGTATGGCTCAATATTCACTGGTTTAAACCCTTCCGGGAATTGGTGTTGCACCACCTCATAGGTGAAGCACATTGGGTGAGCGGCGCCCCTTATTCGGGCCACATCGCGTCGAACCTCGGTGTCCATCCTGGCCCGGAGTTGTTCCCAAACTCTATTGTTCTGGTTGAGCCACGCTTGGTACCCGTTTCTCCTTTTGGGAGGGTAATCTCTGGATCAGTAAATGGACCTTGATTGACCTGTTCTAATGGTCAGGTCATGTCGTAGATCGTATTGATATGCTGGTTGTGCTGCCTCTTTGCCTTTATGGCGAGGGGGCAGGTGGGTATTCGGGCTCTCCAGCCGGCCTATCTCTTCCTCGAGGGGGGCGGTCAGGCTGGTCGCCTTGAGTCCGTCTAGGAGGTACGGGCTCAGTGGCCTTGTGATCGAATTGTGGCAACATCCTGTGCTTGGGGTAGCTCTTCATTTGCCGTTCATAGCAGTACCCCTCTTAGGCTGCTAGGACTTTCGTCCATCTGTTGTTGAGGGTATCTTGTTCGGCCTTTATCCTTTGCTGCTGCTTTTTTAGGCTTCGCGCGATGGCTATAAGTTGTCGCTTGAAGCACTCCTGATCCAGTGCATCCTCTGGGACGATGAAGTCTTCGGCTCCAAGGCTGGTCTCTTCTTCAGAGAGAGGCATATAATTGATGTCTTCGGAGTCGTTGGGATCCTCGGGGTTATCCTGATCCTCATGCCCCTTTGAGCCATCGGACTGGTGCTCGGGGGCGGGGTCGCCAAGGTCTTCTGCGTTGTCCGGAGTGTCGCCCTCTCCGGTGCCCGTGTTGCTTTCTCTGCTACGTCGCCCTTTGGATCGTCGGCGTTGCCTTCGGCATTTGGGGGGCTCCTCACCGGGTTTATCATCCCTTCTGGGGGTGCCGTTCCCATTTGCGCCATCGCCATCATCCTTGGGGGTGTCCACCATATAGATGTTGTAGGTGGATGTGGACGTCCATCAGCCAGTGACGGGAGGGGCCGTGGCCTCACCATCATCGTCCATGTCATCAGCCTCCTCAGAGGCATAGTCCAGCATGTCGGTTAAATCCTTGACCATGGCTATTAGGTGGGTGGTGGCTGGGACATAAAATTCCCTGTGGCCTACCTCAAGGCTCTGTTGAGTGTGAGCCGAGGACGGGTCATCGGCAATAGTCATCGCCTGGATCCGATCAAGCGCTTCGTTTAACAGAGCAAGTCTAACCGGATCGGTGGAAGAGATTTCCTCGGAGCTGACCTCCGTTACAATGGTAGGGAGGGGTGCGAGTCCGGCCAGGGCAAGATCCCGGTCTTCGGATGTTGTACCTGTGTCGAAGCCTGCCACCGGATCTATAGCGAGTCCGGCTGGGGCTGTCTCCCAGTCTTCGGGAGCCTAACTCCCATTAGGGCTCAAAGCCGGATCCTCGATGAGGAGGGATGGTCCGTACGGGATTGGTTCCTGGTCTTCAGATGTAAGGGCCACACCTGAGCTCGAAGCTGACAGTGCGGTAAGGGTCGATCCGGAGATCAGATTAGAAAGAGGCAGCGAAGTTGAAGCTTCAGGAGCCGTGGTGGTCCCAGGTGAGGCTGAGAAACAGGTGAAGATTATATCGCCCCGAGCGTCGGTGACATATTCGAAGTTACCAAACTTGTCGACCGGGTTGAGGTGACCGGCCGAGTCGGTGTGCAACACAACGCTGCCGAACACAAAAAGTTGCCCGGGGATGAAGATGTCCCCGGTGCTAATGCCGTCTCCGATGATCAGACGAACCATCGACCCCTCGGCAATCCAACAACGGAACTCTCAATGAAAGCACCAATGTCGGTGTCAAAACCGGCGGATCTCGGGTATGGGGTCCCGAACTGTGGACCTTGGATCGATGGGGAACAGTAGACGTGGGACACGATGTTTACCCAGGTTCGGGCCCTCTTTAAGAGGTAAAACCCTACGTCCTTCTTGATTATATTGCTTGTGTATAAGGGGGTTACAGAGTAGATCTACCACGAGATCAGACGAACTAAACCCTAGCTAGTAGGATGGTGTTTGTTCTCCTAGCCTCTACAGACTAAGCCCCCTGGTTTATATAGACACCAGGGGTACAAGGGTTTACAGATAGTCGGTTACACGAAGGAAACATCAGATCGTCCATCATGACTTGGGGTGCACTACAAGGCATAAGAAGTCTTCAGTACGGATACGATGTGGCCCAACAGTCCGGCCCATGAGAGATAGGTCGGCCTCCCGAGGACCCCGTAGTCCAGGACTCCCTCAACCACTACGAGCAGCATAAGCAGCAACTTCTTCTGGTGTCGCATCCTTTCCTGGAGCATCACCCATGGGCTGATCCAGCACATACTCCTTAGCACTCCTGAGAACAAATCTCAGGTTCCGGATCCAATCCGCATAGTTTCCACCACTAGCAACCAAATTTTCTTTCTCTAACGTAGGGGCTAGGTTGAACATATTGCGAGCCATTGATCTACAACAATAGACACAAAATACATTTAGACATTTATCCATAATTAATGTTGCACTAGTGTTTAAACAAATTTTAATATAAACTGCACTCCCACTCAAATCAACATCTCTCATAATTAACATTGAGTGATTCCAGATCCAAATCTAGTTCTCAGTCATTGATGTGGACATCACTGATGACAAGAATTTTGACCGAGGGGCAAAGTATTGTCGATCATATCACCATATGACTCTTGTTCGTCTTTTGATGCTTTTTTCTTCGAGCTCAGAATGATTCTGCTAGAACTTCAAGATAACCGAGTGCTATCTGCACACATGGTCTGACCATCTCGGTCTTACATCTCTCATCCCGTTTGAACTCATCTGGACATGACAAACTCCGAGATGTTAGAATGTCGTAGACGGTTGCAACACTGGGAAGAGCACCTTTTAATTTTATATTTACTGTGAGAGATCATCCTAATAATTGACTACTGCGCAATCAAAGGGTGCAAACAACAAAGGGATAAACATCTCAGGCAGTTCATAAAAGCATGATATGGTATAGCCCTGGGCACCGGGAATCTTCGTGATCATATTCAATCTCTAGTTAAATAATCATGACGGCAAATATTGAGTTGATGTGGCAATCATTTCAAAAATGGTGTCGTGGTGGCAATTTCAAAAAACTTTGTCGTGGCAACCGTTTCATAAAATGTTGTCGTGGCACCAAATTTCCGAAATTCTGCCATGGCACGAAATTATAGCTCCTCGTCCCGCACCTAGTACACCTTCTCCTCGTCGGGGTCCTCCGTGTATGTTTGCCATCGTCACCTGTAACCTGTAGTCTATCTCTTCGATATTTACATTAACATGGCAATCTTGTGGCTCCAACCATCATGCCATGACACGCAGGCCACTTAACATTACAACATATGACCATCTCATACATAAACTCATTATCATGACGAAGGCTATACCACATCATATGCATACCCTGCAAAACCAAGTTAGACATCCTCTAATCGGTTTTAGCAAAATTTTACTTACGCGGTTAACCGGTGTTAACAAATAATACTAGCTACCTACATCCAAAATTTAGGCGATGATTCTTGATGCTAGATTAAGTTTTACGGTGTGTGAAAGAAGATGCTGAATCAAAAGTCTCGCCCCCCACACCAAACTTCGTCTAATACGCGTGACCCCCTAGAAGATCATCCATCTTCGCCACCCTTTTATGTATGCGATGGTTCACTATTCTCAACTATGGTGTAGCCCAAGGAACTGTTAGCAGATCGTCGATAGCTAGAGCCGATCGATTGTCAGAACCTTGTAAAAGCAACACCATGCCGTCGATAAATTGAACCAAAGCAACACTTGAGGAAAGCATGGCAAGAACATCAACCCTCACAATCACATGTGATCTAGATCGTAACCTGCACCTACTCATATAACTGTTCTGATACCACTGTAGGGAAATGTAGTAGAAGACAAAGAAAATCGTGCCTACGATCACCCAAGATCAATATGACGATGCATAAGTGGTTGGGATCACGATCATTACTGTCACCGAGTTGCAGCGAAAGAAGAACGTGTCGGTGTAGATCATACTTGGAATCCCTCGAACTGTCGATGAACGATCCCACAAACCTCCCACGAACAGTCCCTCGAACCAAAGACCGAAAGCACAGCCTCTCTACTTGGTTACAAGCATGCAGCCTTCATGATCCGGCAGCGCTTCGCCGTCCGATCCAGAGCTAATCCTCACCAGAGAATTAGAGGAAGGAGATTATAACCACACATGGCTTCTAATTATGAGGACAAGAGGATTGGCCTAGCTCTAATTAGTCAACCAGGACCAACTAGAACTAGAAGAACTACAGGAGGCTCCAAAACTTGTGTATCCAATAGAGCAAAAAACCCTAGTATATATAGGATGGAGGAGGAGGGGGCAGCCACCAAGGAGGGAAAGTCCCTCCTTGGGGCACTGGCCAAGGGGGAGGAGTCCTCCCCTAGTCCAATTCGGACCCCCTATATGGCAAGGTGGCGCCACTTCCTTATGGGCCCTTGTGGCCCATAATTCCGTCCACCTCTTGGCCTTTTAAGGCCCGTTGATATTTAAATTAAATATAAAATGTTCTAAATACTTCTAGACCATTATATATATGTATATTAACATCTCCAGAAACATTTTCCACCTATATATAATACTAGCAAAAAAGCCCGTGTGTTGCAACGGGGAAACATACCACACGCCCTAACAGAATAATCACGATTGAAGACCTCAATGGGTCCACGTGCATCCCATCTATGTTGCTGCTTACCCTCCTTCCCACCCTTGTCAACAGCGGTCTCGGTGCTCACAATCACAACTTGCTTGAATGTGGCCAATTCTAAGGTGTCTATCTTTCTCTCTGCATAAGATGAGAAATCTACTTTTTTTCACCTAAAGGTTTTACCGAGTTGTGCATGCGTGGTTATAGATGGTTTCTTTATTCTCCAAACTAACTTTGCTGAGGTGTTGGTTTCTAACATGATAGGTGCCACTTCTTGAGCTTGCATTGATTTTTTCCTTGAAGAGGAAAGGGTGATGCAGCAAAGTAGAGATAAGTATTTCCCTCAGTTAAGAACCAAGGTATCAATCCAGTAGGAGGCACAAGCAAGTCTCCAATCTATGCACCTGCACAAACTAACAAACACTTGCACTCAACGTGAAAAAGGGGTTGTCAATCCCTTCACGGTCTCGAACAAGAGTGAGATCTAATAGAGATACGTATAAAAGATAAATAAAAGAGCAAACTAAAGTTTTATTCCGTTTGGACTCCGTTTGATATTCTTTTTCTGTAAAACTCAAAAACAAGAAAAAACAGAAACTGGCACTGGGCTCTAGGTTAATAGGTTAGTCCCAAAAATAATATAAAATAGCATATTAATGCATATAAAACATCCAAAACTGATAATATAATAGCATGGAACAATAAAAAATTATAGATACGTTGGAGACGTATCAAGCATCCCCAAGCTTAATTCCTACTCGTCCTCGAGTAGGTAAATGATAAAAACATAATTTTTGATGTGGAATGCTACCTAACATATTTATCCATGTAATCTTCTCTATTGCGGAATGAATATTCAGATCCATAAGATTTAAAACAAAAGTTTAATATTGACATAAAACAATAATACTTCAAGCATACTAATAAAGCAATCATGTCTTTTCAAAATAACATGGCCAAAGAAAGTTATACGTACAAAATCATATAGTCTGGCTATGCTCCATCTTCATCACACAAAGTATTTTATCATGCACAACCCCGATGACAAGCCAAGCAATTGTTTCATACTTTTGGTGTTCTCAAACTTTTTCAACTTTCACGCAATACATGAGCGTGAGCCATGGATATAGCACTATAGGTGGAATAGAATATGGTGGTTGTGGAGAAGACAAAAAAAGAAAGAGAAAGTCTCACATCAACTAGGCGTATTAACGGGCTATGGAGATGCCCATCAATAGATATCAATGTGAGTGAGTAGGGATTGCCATGCAATGGATGCACTAGAGCTATAAGTGTATGAAAGCTCAAAAAGAAACTAAGTGGGCGTGCATCCGACTCGCTTGCTCACGAAGACCTAGGGAAATTTGAGGAAACCCATCATTGGAAAATACAAGCCAAGTTCTATAATGAAAAAAATTCCCACTAGTATATGAAAGTGACAAATAGGAGACTCTCTATCATGAAGATCATGGTGCTACTTGAAGAACAAGCGTGGAAAAAGGATAGTAACATTGTCCCTTCTCTCTTTTCTCTCATTTTTTTTGTTTGGGCTTCTTTTGGCCTCTTTTATTTTTTGTAAAGTTCGGAGACTCATCCCAACTTGTGAGGGAATCATAGTTTCCATCATCCTTTCCTCACATGGGACAATGCTCTAATAATGATGATCATCACACTTTTATTTACTTACAACTCAAGAATTACAACTCGATACTAGAACAAAATATGACTCTATATGAATGCCTCCGGTGGTGTACCGGGATGTGCAATGATCAAGAGTGACATGTATACAAAATATGAACGAGGGCCTTGCCACAAATACTATGCCAACTACATGATCATGCAAAGCAATATGACAATGATGAAGCGTGTCATAATAAACGGAACGGTGGAAGTTGCATGGCTATATATCTCGGAATGGCTATGGAAATGCCATAGTAGGCAGGTATGGTGGCTGTTTTGAGGAAGGTAAATGGTGGGTTTAATGCACCGGCGAGAATTGCGCGATACTAGAGAGGCTAGCAATGGTGGAAGGGTGAGAGTGCGTATAATCCATGGACTCAATATTAGTCATAAAGAACTCACATACTTATTGAAAAATTTTATTAGCTATCAAAACAAAGTACTACACGCATGCTCCTAGCGGGATAGATTGGTAGTAAAAGACCATCGCTCGTCCCCGACCGCCACTCATAAGGAAGACAATCAATAAATAAATCATGCTCCGACTTCATCACATAACAGTTCACCATACATGCATGCTACGGGAATCACAAACTTTCATACAAGTATTTCTACCAATACACAATTACTCACTAGCAAGACTCTAATATCACCATCTTTATATCTCAAAACAAATGCAAGGAATCAAACTTCTCATCTATTCAATGCTCTTTATATGAAAGTTTTTATTATATCCCTCTTGGATGCCCATCATATTAGGACTAAATTCATAACCTAAGCAAATTACCATGCTGTTTAGAGACTCTCAAAATAATATAAGTGAAGCAGGATAGTTCAACAATTTCTATAAAATAAAGCCACCGTCGTGCTCTAAAAAGATATAAGTGAAGCACTAGAGCAAACTGCCTAGCTCAAAAGATATAAGTGAAGCACATAGAGTATTCTAATAAATTCACGATTCATGCGTGTCCCTCTCAAAATATGTGTACAGAAAGGATGATTGTGGAAAAATAAAAAGCAAAGACTCATATCATACAAGACGCTCCAAGCAAAACACATAACATGTGGTGAATAAAAATATAGCCTCAAGTAAATTTACTGATGGATTGAAGACGAAAGAGGGGATGCCATCCGGGGCGTCCCCAAGCTTAGATGCTTGGTTGTCCTTGAATATTACCTTGGGGTGCCTTGGGTATCCCCAAGCTTAGGCTCTTTCCACTCCTTATTGCATAGTCCATGAAATCTCTACCCAAAACTTGAAAACTTCACAACACCAAACTCAACAGAAAACACATGAGATCCAGTAGTATAAGAAAATAAATCACCACTTTTGGTACTGTTGTGAACTCATTCTTTATTTATATTGGTGTAATATCTACTGTATTCCAGATTTTCCATGGTTCATACCCCCCGATACTACCCATAGATTCATCAAAATAAGCAAACAACACATAGAAAACAGAATCTGTCAAAAAAGGAAACGGTCTGTAGTAATCTGTAAACTTCGTATACTTATATAACTCCATAAATTCTTAAAACTTAGGACAACAGAGGCAGTTCATATATCAATATTTGTGTAAAAAATTCAGATCAAAAGCACATTTCTGTGATTTTTTAAAATTTTGGCAATGAGCGTAAAAGTTTCTGCTTTTCAGCAAGATCAAATCAATGATATACCAAAGTATCCTAAAGGTTTTACTTAGCTCAAACACTAGTTAAAAACACCAAAACCCAATTACTACAGAGGTAATAATGTGTATACTCATAAAATCAGAAATAAAAAATATATTGTTGTCTCCCAACAAGCGCTTTTCTTTAAAGCCTTTTAGCTAGTCATTGAGATTTCGATGATGCTCACATGAAAGATAATAATTGAAGCACAAAGAGAGCATCATATAGCATGTGAAAAGCAAGTTTAAGTCTAACATACTTCCTGAGCATAGGAATTTTATAGGCAAACAAATTATCAAGTCTAGCGAAAACTAGAATAAGCAAAGAAGAAGAAAGAAACAATAGCAATCTCAACATAACGAGAGGTAATTTAGTAACATGGAAATTTCTACAACCATATTTCCTCTCTCATAATAATTACATGTAGGATCATAATCAAATTCAACAATATAACTATCACATAAAATATTCTCTTCATGATCCACATGCATGCAAAGTTGACACTCTTCCAAAATAGTGGGATTATCATCAAATAAAGTCATGACCTCTCCAAGCCCACTTTTATCAAAAAATTCATAAGACTGATCATACTCCAAAGTAGTGGGATCATTATTACCTAGAGTTGACACTTTTCCAAACCCACTTTCAATATTATTGCAAACATATTCATCATGAGGCTTAAATAAATTTTTAAAATCATAAGAAGAATTACCCCAATCATGATCATTGCAATAAGTAGTGGACATATCAAAATCAACATCCCCAAGCTTAGGGTTTTGCATATTATTAGCACAATTGACATTAATAGAATTTATAATAACATCATTGCAATCATGCTTTTCATTCAAGGAGCTATCATGAATCACTTCATAAATTTCTTCTTTTAACACTTCATCACAATTTTCAGATTTAAGAATCTCAAGCAAAACTTCATAAGATAATCTAGTGCACAAAACTCACTAGCAATTGGTTCATCATAATTGGATCTCTTAAAAAGATTAGCAAGTGGATGAGGATCCATAAACCTTTTGTTTCTGATTTTCAATAAACACACAATTATACCAAGCGAACGAGCAAACAAACTAAGTAAGACATAAAGGCAAATGAAAAGACGAACGGAAAGAAGGCGAATAAAAAGGCAAATATTTTTGTGTTTTTCTGAAAACGTTTTAGAAGTGGGGGAGGGGAAAACGAGAGGTAAATGGCAAATAGTGTAATGCAAGAGATGAGAGTTTACGGTGGGTACTTGGTAGGCTTGATGTAGAACCTCCCCGGCAACGGCGCCAAAAATTCTTCCTGCTACTTCTTGAGCTTGCGTTGATTTTTCCCTTGAAGAGGAAAGGGTGATGCAGCAAAGTAGATATACGTATTTCCCTCAGTTAAGAACCAAGGTATCAATCCAGTAGGAGGCACAAGCAAGTCTCCAATCTATGCACCTGCACAAACTAACAAACACTTGCACTCAACGCGAAAAGGTGTTGTCAATCCCTTCACGGTCTCGAACAAGAGTGAGATCTAATAGAGATAGGTATAAAAGATCAATAAAATAGCAATCTAAAGTAAATCTAAATAAATTGCAGCAAGGTATTTTTGGGTTTTTTTGTTTACAGATCTGAAAATATATGATGGAAAAAAGACCCGGGGGCCATAGGTTTCACTAGAGGCTTCTCTCTTGAAAGAAAACATACGATGGGTGAACAAATTATTGTCGAGCAATTGATAGAAAAGCGCAAAGTTATGACGATATCCAAGGCAATGATTATGAATATAGGCATCACGTCCGTGTTAAGTAGACCGACTCCTGCCTGCATCTACTACTATTACTCCACACATCGACCGCTATCCAGCATGCATCTAGAGTATTAAGTTCGTAAGAATGGAGTAACGCCTTAAGTAAGATGACATGATGTAGAGGGATAAACTCAAGCAATATGATGAAAACCCCATCTTTTTACCCTTGATGGCAACAATACAATATGTGCCTCGCTACCCCTACTTTGTCACTAGGTGAGGACACCGCAAGATTGAGCCCTAAACTAAGCACCTCTCCCATTGCAAGAACCAATCTAGTTGGCCAAACCAAACCGATAATTCGAAGAGAAATACAAAGATATTTAATCATGCATAAAAGAGTTTAGAAAGGACTCAAATAATATTCATAGATAATCTGATCATAAATCCACAATTCATTGGATCTCGACAAACACACCGCAAAAGAATATTACATCGGATAGAACTCCAAGAACATTGTATTGAAGATCAAAGAGAGAGAAGAAGCCATCTAGCTACTAGCTATGGACCCGTAGGTCTGTGGTAAACTACTCATGCTTCATCGGAAGGGCAGCAAGGTTGATGTAGAGGCCCTCCGCGATCGAATCCCCCTCCGACAGGGTGCCGGAAAAGGCCCCAAGATGGGATCTCACGGGAAAAGAGGCTTGCGGCGGTGGAAAATTATTTTGGTGGACGCTTCTGTTGGTTTGGGAATATTTTAGGATTTATAGACCTGAGTTGGAGGTCGGTGGACTCCCGAGGGGCCCACAAGCCAGGGGTGCGCCCCCCTAGGGCGTGCCCTGAGGGCTTTTGGTTCCCTCGGGACTCTTCTGGCCCTCTCCCCAAGTCTTCTAGGTGTCTTCTGGTCCAAGAAAAATCACCGCGTAAGTTTTATTCTGTTTGGACTCTGTTTGATATTCCTTTTGTGTAAAACTCAAAAAAAAAACAGAAACTGGCACTCGGCTCTAGGTTAATAGGTTAGTCCCAAAAATAATATAAAATAGCATATTAATGCATATAAAACATCCAAAACAGATAATATAATAGCATGGAACAATAAAAAATTATAGATACATTGGAGACGTATCAATACGGTATGAAAGAAATATGGATCATACGCTATTGATTAATATTTTCCCCTAAATAATATTTAAAAAATGTTTAACATGTAAAAGAACATCATATTCAGATTCTACACATTTTTCTAATCAATTTCCATTTATATAATGTGAAAATTGAAGTTAGGGTTTAGAACATATGAATATTTTAAAAAAGCATTTGAATCACATTTTAAAAATACTTAAGAGGTAAAATAGCATCATATTTAGATTCTAGACATTTTTGTAATCAATTTTCATATATGACATGTCAAAATTGGAGTTAGGGTTTGAAAGATATGGATATTTTAAAAAAGCATTTGAACCTGTCCAAAAAAAGATGGATGGCAAGTTGATTAACTAAAAGATCAAGGGGTTTTCCAAAAAAACAAAAATCATTTCTTTTCACTTAAATTTAGGACCGCGGGTTCATTAACTAAATGACTATGGTTTTTTTTTGAAAAAAGTAAAACAAACTGTTTTCCCAATTAAAATAGGTCTACGGATTGAATTCTCAAAATAAAGGGTCTTTTCTGCAAAAATGATGACGACGTACGACCAGAAGTGATAGCTGCTTTATTATTAGGTAAAGATATCACTAATACCTGATATTCAACGAAACCCTTCTAGTGACCGTGAAACGCTTCCGGATCCTCTCGGAATTATTCCGAATATTCATGAAATAATTTCACAAATGTATTCTCATGAATCGCGTCCCACTAATACTCAGCAGATCATGATTGCCTTAAGCATGTGACCCCATAAGTTCTATAACTAACAGACATGAACGAAACTGTTCGTTCAATGACCGACAACGGGACCATGGATGTCCATATTGAGCCCCGTGAGTACACGAATGATATTCGAGTGAACCCTTGGTTATCATGTGATGTTCCCTTTGCTTCGCGATACTTCACAAAACCCAGGATGCGTCGGTATCCTCCTGAGTCATCACCATACGCAGTATATCAAAATCCTCATTACCTGTTTTGTTTTTCTTTCTCGTTATTTTGTTCCGGCATCCCTGTGATGAAGCCACTAGTGTCTGGCCAGATGATGATTGATGCCGTCACACCGAGAGGGCCCTAAGAATATATCCCCATTGTCGGAGGAGCAAATCCCACTCTCGAGCTATCCGGTCACTTGGCGAACTTTCCAATGAACCTATAAGTTGTCGTTATGATCACAGTGTTATAGGTGATGTTTGAGCAACCCCAAAGCGCATCGTATGGTAAGAAGTGACCACGATACTCTCATGGTCTAAGGAGCAAGATCACATGTTAACACTCCGTGATATTACAATTGAATACAAACAATATTAATTCAATTCACAACAAACAAGTTTGGGTCAATTCAATATGATCGCTCTTCCAACATCATAATCTCAATGTTGTTTTAGGACTATCGTTACAATTAACGATATCCTAAGATCTAGAAAACATGATCACCAACAACACTTGAGCTAGTCCTAGAGGCAAGACTAGGAACTTTTTATTTCACAATTTTTCATTCCACATGTGCATATGAGTTTTCCACTGAATCGCATATTCCAGGATCATAGCAGTTATATCATAGAATATAAACTCCATAAGTATGAATATGGAATTATAATAATACAAATATTATTTCCTCTAGGGCATATTTCCAATAGAAATTAGCGATGCCCTCTTTCAAATAGGGTTGTTGAAGGCCCCGGGCCCTGATGGTTTTCTTTTTCAGAGGAATTGGGGCTTGCTCAAGGATGATATTGTTCGTGTTTTCCAACAATTCTTTATCTCGGGAAGTATGCTTGAGGGGGTAAATGATTCATTTATTGTTCTTATTTCTAAGGTAAAGAATCCTCATCGATAAAGGACTTTCGCCCGATTAGCCTCTGCAATGTCATATATAAAATTATCTCCAAGTGCCTTGTTAGTAGACTGAGACCTCTGCTGGATGGTATGATATCTCCTACCCAAAGTGCCTTTATACCTGGGATATTAATTTCTGATAATTCTCTCATCGCTTTTGAATGTATGCATTCTTTAAATACGTTGAAAGATGCTTGTGGTGGATATTGTGCATACAAGTTGGACCTTGCTAAAGCATATGGTTTTTCCCAAATATGGATTAAGTGGATTATGACTTCTGTTACTACAGTGGAATTTTCAGTATGATTTAATGGCCAATTGCTAGACTCTTTTCATCCTTAATGTGGCCTTAGGCAAGGGAGCCCTCTTCCCCATACTTATTCCTCTTTGTGGTTGAAGCCCTATCGTTGTTACTTAATGATGCTTCGACAAGAGGGGTTATCCAAGATTTCCTCCTAAACATACATGCTCCAGGTATATCTCATTTACTATTTGCTGATGATAGTCTCCTTTCTTTAATGCTAATTTGGCGCAAGATCTAAACATAAAAGGTATATTGTCGGCTTATGAGGAGGGGGCTGGTCAATTGTTAATTTCAGATAAATGTTCCATCCTCTTTGGCAAGAAATGCTCTATAGAAGACCAGGTGCCCATCTTGGTTATCCTTAAAATAACGATCGATGGATTTGAGGACACATATCTTGGTTTGCTCGTGCAAGAAGGTCATATGAAAGGCGGGCAAGTTTCAATCCACCAAAGATAAAGCGCTCAAGCGGGTTTTGGACTGGATTAAAAAATATGCCTCTAGCGGAGCGAAGGAAATCCAGATCAAGTCTATCCAGGCTATTCCTACTTTCCTGCAAGCAACGTCCATTACTTGGCAAGGTATTATGCATGGCCTTGAGCTGCTGAAAAATGGCATCGTTTGGAGAGTTGTTGATGGTACTAGTATAAATATTTGGAGGGATAATTGGATTCCTAGGGAAGTTGGCCTAAAAATTAATGCCAAGAAGAGCAGAACGAGGATTAAATGGGTGTCTAAAATATTCATGAGTGGGTCTAGGAGTTGGGATGAAAATCTGATCAGGCATTTATTTTATCCTCATGATGTAGTTGAAATTTTAAAGCTGCATACCTGAATCTGGGTGAGGGAGATCTTATTGCGTGGCACCATGATAAAAGTGGTTTATTCTTGGTGAAGAGTTCGTATAGACTGGCACTGATTACTAAGCAATTGAAGGGTGAGTCTGGGAATTCTAGTGGTGCCATGAATGGGGAACAGAGGCTCTGGAACATAATTTGGAAGGCGGATGTCCCCCAGAAAATTAGAATCTTTGCTTGGAGGGCTGCTTCTAATAGTTTGGTGGTTCAAGTTAGTAGGGTAAAACACCATCAAACTATTCTAGGTACGTGCTCGATCTGTGGTATTGAAGATGAATGTATTTTTCACGCGTTGGTAAATTGTCCCAAGGCTCATGCATTTCGCATGGCTTTGAAGGAAGTGTGGAATTTACCGACTGAAGAGATTCTCAAATATTTTGGGCCAGACTGGTTTCTCGTTTTATTTGCATATGCATGAGCAAACTATATTCATGTTCTGGAGAGCTTGGCACTTGAGGAATGTTTTGATTTTTGGTAAGGGAAAGGAATCCATCGTGGCCTCGATGAGCTTTGTTCAAATCTATTGGGATTCTTTCTCGTCTTTTCATGCAAACATCTAGGTGGTGGTGTGCAACGAAGGTAAGCATGTGGTGGAAGAACTCTAGGTAACCACTAATATGGAAAGGAATGTTATTTCCTGGAAGCCTCCCACCTTGGGGGTTTTCAAGATTATTGTCGACGCAAGTTTTGTGGAGGCCATCAAAGCTGGGAGCGTGGGGGTGGTTGTCAGAGACCATTATGGACAAGTTATCATCTCCTATTGGGATAATATTGGAGCTTGCCATAGCATCGAGGAAGTGGAACTAAGAGCGACCCTCTCCAGTCTGTATATTGGTATCACTCTTGACAAGCCATCATTTTGGAAACTGACTATTCTGTTGTGGCTTTTGTGTTTGGTAAAGAGTGTGTTGATAGGTCAAGTTTGGTGGACCTAAAGAAGGAGGCGTTGAATATCTCTAAGCTGCTAGTGGGTATAAAGATATTCAAGATTAACAGGAGGGCCAATATGGTGAATCACGAGATTGCTAAGTTTAGTTTTGATAATAGGTCTGATGGTATACTTTTTAATATTGTTTCACCCTGCATGGAAAATTTTGTAATGAATGATTGTATGATGTTTTAAATTAATTACTATATGGTGGGGTTTTAAAAAAGGAATAGTAAAGATGTTGGAAAAGGGTTTATATTAACAATCTTCAACTACCTAAGTGCATACAAAATAAGTTCCCACATATTTTTTTAATAGTCAACTGCATCAAGTCAAAATCACCAATTCCAAAGAAGAAGAAAGAATGTCAATATTTATTGGGAACACAGTGATAATATTTTATGCATAGTACGTGTAACATGACAATCACTTATAGGCTAACCCTCAATACACAAGACATAATACAATCACTTCTTGCATGTTTGCGCTATTTCAATCAATCAACAATTTATCAATGCAACTAATCATTAGTCCGAGACACTACTGCAGGATGGTCCAAACGCGACACATGTTTCAGAGACCAATCGATGAAACTGCGTGCGATGCATGAATCGTAGATAGTATCGTAATAAAACCGTCACCAATAAGATGGATTGTGTGCGATGGCGGAGACATCAAGCATGATTTAGATTAAAGTTGCGTGTGCGATATGTGGCATACAGTTGTTCCATACGAACTGTTTGTGACGAGCTAGAACAACAGAAACGGTCAACTAGATCAAGGTGTGTGCGATATTCACATACAGTTCACTCGGATGAACTGTTTGCAATTAGCCAGCACAACATACACGGACAACCAATTCAAGGTGTGTGGAATAGACGGCATACAGTTCACTCGGATGAACTGTTTGCGATGATCCAAAACAAACACAAACAATTCAACTTAATAAGATGTGTGTGATACTCGACAAACAAGTCGGTAATAAAAAATGTGTGGGAAGACCGATAATAACACAGACGATTCCTACTAAAAAGCCGTGCGTGTTGTGGGCAAACGCTTGCTGGTATAAAATTGTCAGTGATTGATGAAATCATCACCGACGGGTTCCCTAGTTTAGTCCGTGTGCGATGTGATTTGCTCTACCTATAGAAGAACAACATATATACTTATAATAACATGATTGCATAACCAAATTAAACATCCAATTACATAAGTGACTACACAAATAACATTTGCACACACCAAGGTAAACAATTACATGCATAATAAACTAGGAGAAATGATCATCTAATCATCATCTACTTCTTCTTATGATGCTTGCCGCCACTGCTCTGCTTGTGGCTCGATCCCTCCTCGGCTACAGTAAAGAGGCACTCCCTCATGTTAACGATCCTCCTGTACATCTTGTAGCATGTGTACACGCCCTTGGCCGCAAACTTGAGGTGATCTTCATTCAGTCTCCGTAACCATGCCTTGTGCCAGACTGCAGGATTTTTCTTCCTCGCATCCTTAATGTTGATGATGGCCACGACGAGGTCTAACAGGGAGGCCTTCTGCTTATTGTTGCCCTAGATCTTGTAGTGACCACGGATATCGACAAGCTTCTGGCAGGCCAAGCCCGAAGTCTCGAGCACTTGTACATCATCGATGGTGTCCGTCGCAGTGAACTTGTATCGGGGCTGTTGACAAACCTGGCAAAACGCTCGCAAGGCCTTGTGGCTAGGGAGTAGTGGTAGACAAGAACGTGATGGCACACGCACAACTAGGCAACGTAAACCTTCTTATCATACCCGGGACGACCGTTGGTGTATTGGAGGTTGATGCAGCCCACTTTGTACTTGTCCTGAGCAAGCAACTGCTCCATGGTGTTGATGAAGTCCTCCACAACATCCAGGTCGATGGTGTTCACCACCGAGAGGTCCTTCTCCCTCACGTGGGTGTCCACATGGTGCATGCCGAACTCCATTGGAGCGCCGCTAGATATCCTCTCTGTGTGTGTCGTCGTGGGTGTACTTGTTATATTGTGGGGCGTGATCAAAAGGTTGAAGAGAGACTAATTTCATAATGGCCGTGAGAATAAATGGGGAGGCCAGACGGCCTGGAATATCGGCACGTTTGGATGGCAGTTTTTGCAGCGCGTAACTCCATCGTGCCGCACATAACTACATCATGGCGACGTGCATGGCGCAACCGCATGCATATGGGGCCCCCAACGTGATCGTGCGCTGGCCCCAACCATAGGCATAGCATGCGCGGAGGGACACGAGAGCAGAAAGCGCGGAGGGACGCGAGTAGAGTGCGCGGAGGGATGCGAGAGTAGAGCGCGCGGAGGGCCGCGAGCAGAGCGTGCCTCGGTCGCCTCAATGGCAAGCAGAGCGCGTCGAGGGACGCGAGCCAAAGCTGGCATGGCAAGGTGAACGCGGGCAACTGACACGGGTGCACTGGCTAATTATGTGGGAAGACCGATAATAACACAGACATTTCCTGCTAATAAGCTATGTGTGTTCTGGGCAAATGCTTGCTGGTAAATAATTTGTCTGCGATTCTTAAAATCATCATCGACGTGTTCCTTAGTTTAATCGTTTGCCATGTGATTTCCTTAGTCTGCACAACATCTATGCTCTCTGTGTACAGAACAATATTCTTTAGTATCAATAGTGTGCTTTGTTGGGCACATGAGTATATGGATCACACCCGTGGGCAAGCAATGTGCGCGCACGCATCATGCTAGCTCGTGATTCCTTCTATGCTAAGTTTCAATTAATTGATGGCATTTTATGAACACGTCACCATTTCCCTCCAGTTCCTCATCGGTTTCCCGCCGCCACCCAGCGATTGCGCATAAGCCTAGGCAGCACGCGACACACCGAGGCACAAGTGCAGTCTATAGCCCCTCTACACATTCCAAGCTTGCCAACCCACCGAAGCGTAGCATGTGCCATCACCCACCTCGACAAGGAAATGAGCAGGCGCGATGGCCCATCGAGGCCGAGGGCGTCCCCGGCAATGCAATGGATGATGCCGTGTTGCGTGTTGAGCAGACCCTTGGCGCACGGCGCTTCAGCACCACGGATCAAGGTAGGCATGTCAGCATCGAGAGGCTGCAGCTCACCACACAAAATGATCGGTGGTGCCGCAGAGCAAGATAGGCGCGTCCGCACCAATAGGCTGCGGCTTGCCGCACAGCGAGACCGATGGAGCACCACAGAGCGAGAGGCGCGGTGCACCGCACAACAAGAGCGGATTCATCGGCGCTTGGCTGCTGTCGATAGGCTGTTGCAGCTGGCTACACGGCCCGTGAGTAGCTCCATTCCTTGCCAGGAGTGGGTAGAGGCCGTCTATGCCGTACTTGCACCGGACGTCGGCCACGTCGTTTGCATGGGTCACGCCGTTCGCCTTGTCTGCGGCCCGCTCGATGCCAACGTGCCGGTCGCTAGGATCGAGCGCCTCCTTGGCCCAAGTGTCCACCTAGGCACAGTAGAGGAACATGGTCGTCGCATCCTTGAGCTGGTGATCTCTGATGAAATAGCCAACTAGGAGCTCGAGATCGCGCTCCTGATGTGTGACGCCCCCGGTTCAATCGTACACTAGTCATACACGCAAACGTGTACGATCAAGCCCAGGGACTCACGGGAAGATATCACAACACAACTCTAAACACAAATAAACGGAGGTCCACAATATTACAGACCAGGGATCCGAAGATCCGAATACATAAGTCAGTCATACAAATAATATCTGAGTACAGACATAGTTAGATAAGTTCTGCCTTAAGAAGGCTAGCACAAACAGCGACACTAGATCGAAAGGCGTTGGCCTCCTGCCTGGGAGCCTCCGATCCTACTCCTGGTCAGCTGGCTCGATCCAGTAGTACGTGCCCTCTGGACCCGCCTGGTAGTAGGCTCCGGTGGTGGCGTCTGGCTCCTGGACTCCATCGTCTGGTGTATCATCAAGGTGGGGGTATATGGGGGAAAAGAGAAAATAAAGCAACCGTGAGTACTCATCCGAAGTACTCAGCAAGCAAGGATCTATACTACATATGCAACATTATCAATGGAGAAAAGGCTGTATATGTGGACTGGGCTGCAGAAATGCCAGAATAGAGAGAAAGGCCTAGTCCTATCGAAGACTAGCATCTTCAAACATCTTCTCAAAGCCATCATCTTGCAGCAGTAGAAGAGAGTAGAATAGCATTTTATTTAGCAAACATGTTGAAGTACAGCTCAAAGATCCTTCCTCGACTCCCAGCGAGAAAGTAATCCCGAAGCTTCAATTAAGTAGCCAGTATCCAGTTTAAGTAGTAGATCGGGATACACAAACTGAGCGTCCTTTACCGTAGGACCGGCTATCGATAGAAGATTCATCCCTGCAGGGGTGCACTACTGTTACCCAACACGCTCGATCAACTCTGGCCGGACATACTTGCTGGGTAATGCCCGTCCTCGGAAGATCAACACGAAGCAGCGCTCTACCTAGGCTCAGCAGAGAGGTCAGCACGCCGGACTAACCTATGCACCCAAGGGTCTCGGGCCATCGCCCTGGGCACCCTGCGCGTTGCGTGGCTGGCCGGGGTGCAGGCGCGACACTGAACTCGCCAGTGAAGTATCCAGCCCAATCCCGACGATCAGCCCGCACGGTGAATCGTGACGTCTGATAAGCTTTCGGCGAAACGTACATCGCAGAGGGCCCCATAACCATTATCCCGCGTGGTGGCAGTGCGTATAGGGCACGTCGACCCACTCAGATCACACACCCAAATCCAATAGGCTCAATTAGTATCAAGCGGAGACAATCAGAGTCTCTGATGCTCCGCCACAATGTCACACTCGAGTGCCCTTCCGGCACACCCAAAATCATAGATCCCCAGCGGGTACCCACCAGGGTGGACCCGCCTGTGAAAAGGTCAAGTAACCGTGTGGTCATAATCATCAGGGTGAACGTAAGAGGTATCACCCTCGAGGTTCACACTGAGGGGTTGCACGACAGAGTCGTATCGGACATGGAGAAGGAGGAATCACCCTCGATGACCACGACCGTACAGCTATGCTGCAGAGTATTCATCAGGAGTGCGTTACGAGGTATCACCCTCGGCACTCGATAGTTACTACGCAGAGTCGTATAACTAAGGGGGTGTGAAGTGAGGCGTCTGTCTCTGATCGACGATCACGTTGATCGAGTCGTCGATGAACAAGCAGGGGCGACAAAGTAAGGTGGTGGGGTCACAGATGGGTCATACCAACCTATACTAAACAGTTTATCATAGGCAGGTAAGATAGCAATGAACAGGTTACAACAGCAGGCTATGCATCAGAATAGGAGCATACATTAACAGTAGCGAAATCTAATGCAAGCAGGAGAATAGAATGGGCGATATCTGGAATGCTCAAGGGGGGGGCTTGCCTGGTTGCTCTGGCAAGAGAGGGAGGTCGTCAACGGGCTGCTCGTCAGTAGCGTAGTCGTACTCGACAGCAGCGACGCCGGTCTCGGCGTCTATCGAGAGAGAGAAGGAGGGGGAGAGAAACAATAAATTCACGGCAATAATGCAAACAATATGTATGACATGCCTAAATGATATGCCGGGGTGTTCTACTGCCTAACTAAATGATTTAGTTAATTTAGGAATTTATTCGAATTTATTTAATTAGGGTTGGACACTATTCATTTATCGAAATCGGTCTAATTGTTCAACGTTCTTATAGTTGCGGGCATCTGACGGGAATACAGAGGGCGTATCCGGGTTCGTATCGTCGTTCTGAGCAAGTTTCATGTACAAAGTATTTTCATCGGAGTTACGGTTTATTTAATATGATTTTCTAAAGTTTTTATTAATTTCTGAAATTTAATTAATTATTTAATTCAACATTATCCGAAACAGTGATTGATGACGTCAGCATGACATCATGCTGACGTCAGCAGCCACCCGACAGGGTGGGTCCCACCTGTCATAGGCTGTTAGGTTAATTAGGTTTAATTAATTTAATTACTGATTAATTAACACTAACTACTTAATTAAATTAACCTAATCAGGATTAATTAACTAATTAATTAATTAATTATTTTAATTTTTTTTTTATTTGGGTCATGGGCCCCACTGGTCAGTGGACCAGGGGCGGACACGTCCGGGGCGTGCCCCTTTTGGGACCGGACATGTCCGGTGCCCAAAGGGGACGCACGGGCGGGCGCGGGCGGTCGGGGGCGCGGCGAAGCGTGGGCGCAGGCGAGCGCACGCGGGGCCGGAGGCGGGGCGGCGGCGCGGTGGCTGGAGCGGCCGCGGGCGGCAGCGCGGTGGCTGGAGCGGCAGCGGGCGGCGGTCGCGCGGAGGCGAAGCGGGGCAAGATCCGCGAGCAGTAGCGAGGCAGGGCACGCGCGCGCGTGTGCGAGGCCCGGCGAGGCTGCGGTGCGCGCGGGCGCGTGCGCGAGCCGGCGAGCGCGGGCGGAGCGGCGGCACGGGGGCGCGGTGCGCGCGGCGAGGTGCGGGAGCAGAGAGGGGGCGAGAGGCCCGAGGCCTCACCGTGATCCGTAGGGACGGGGCAGCGGGGGTCGGGGTGGTCGACGGGGACGACGGCGATGGGGAGGCAGGCCGGCGGGGACGAAGCGGCGACGTGCGGCGTCGGCGGCGAGATGGAGACGGGGGGGGCGCGGTCGGGCGCGTCGGGGCGAGCGGCGTCGAGGGAGCAGGCCGGCGAGGGAGAGCGGGCTCCGGGCGGCGGCGTCCAACGGCGACGGCGACAGCGATCCGGGGCGATGGCACGGTCGCCCCGATCCGATCTGGATCGGGGGGGAGGGGGAAGCGAGGGGGGGAAGTGGCACCGGTGGGGTTAGGGTTTGGGTCTCCTGGGGGAGGCCATATAGAGAGGGGGGCGCAGGTGGGCCGGCCGGCTGGGCTTCGGCCCAGTTGGGCCGGGGGGGTGGTGTTGCTCTTTTTTTTTCCTTTTCTGTTTCTTTTTCCTTTTCTTTATTCTCTTTTCTCCACTGTTAAATGTTTAGGCCCCAAATGGTTTTTGTAAAAAGTGTGACCTATTTCATAAATACCAGTGCATTATTCCCTAACACCTAAAATTAGTTTGGACAAAACATAATTCCATATTTATTTCAGATTTAATAAATGGTTATTAAATATTATCTTTATCCACTGTTTGAGGTTGTTCGAGTCACTTATCCAATTCCAATGATGTTGGTTTCAATTTTAGAATAGCCTCTGGAATATTTGCTATATATCTGACATTTTAGCTCCTATGTTGGACAACTTTTATATTCCACTTTCATTTAAATTTGAATTTGACTTAGGAGTTGAAATGCAATATGATGCTAATGATGATTATGCACTGTTGATCATGCTAACATGTCATTATCAAAAGTGATTACTGTTGCTAATCACCGGGGGTGTTACAACTCTCCTCATCTATTAAGAATTCTCGTCCCGAGAATTAAGAGGAAGACTGAAAGAAAGAGGGGTATTCTTCGCGAAGACGATCCTCGCGTTCCCAAGTGGCTTCATCTTCAGAATGATTTGACCACTGAACCTTGAGGAACTTGATTGACTTTTGACGTGTTCGACGCTCAGCTTGATCAAGAATACGGATGGGATATTCTGGATATGACAGATCTTCCCGTAATTCAAGCACTTCATGATCCACATCTCGAATAGGATCCTTGAAGCAGCGGCGGAGTTGGGATACATGAAAGACGTCATGTACTTGAGAAAGGTTTGGCGGCAATTGCAACTGATATGCCACTTCTCCTCGACGGGCAAGAATACGGAACGGGCCAATGTAGCGAGGGGCTAACTTGCCTTTGATTCCGAACCGATGAGTGCCTTTCAACGGAGTGACGCGGAGGTAAGCTTGCTCGCCAGGTTGATAGACTATTTCCTGGTGCTTTCGGTCATAGTTGCTCTTCTGACGAGACTGAGCAGACTTCAAATGTTCACGAACAATACGGACTTGTTCTTCAGCTTGCCGAATAATGTCCGGTCCGACGAGTGAGCGTTCCCCAGTTTCTGACCAATTCAGAGGGGTTCGACACTTACGACCGTATAGAACTTCAAACGGTGCCATCTTCAGACTAGCTTGATAGCTATTGTTGTAAGAGAATTCGGCATACGGGAGAGATTCCTCCCATTTCTTACCAAAGGAGATGACGCAAGCTCGAAGCATATCTTCGAGCACTTGATTAACTCGTTCCACTTGACCCTGTGACTGAGGGTGAAAAGCGGTGCTGAAAGACAGATGAGTTCCCATAGCTTCTTGGAAACTATTCCAGAATCTGGAGGTGAAGAGGCTGCCACGATCAGAACTGATCTCCAACGGAACACCGTGGAGTGACACAATCCGGGAAACATACAAGTCTGCTAACTGACTAGCAGTGATTGTCTCTTTAACTGGCAGAAAGTGGGCAACCTTAGAGAATCGGTCAATGACGACAAATATAGCATCATTACCCTTCTGGGATTTGGGAAAACCAGTAATGAAATCCATTTGGACCTTGTCCCATTTCCATTCAGGAATTGTAAGGGGTTGCAGAGTTCCTGCGGGCCTTTGATGTTGAGCCTTAACGCGGCGGCAAACGTCACACTCAGAAACATAACGAGCAATGTCTCGCTTCATATTAGGCCACCAGTATCTCTGACAAATGTCACGGTACATCTTTGTGCTACCAGGGTGAATGGACAAGGGAGTGTCATGAGCTTCCTTCATAACGTTTTCCCTCTCATTCTTGAACTTGGGTACGAAGAGACGGTGTTGGAAAAATAGGATCCCATCTGCATCAAGATGGAATTCTGACGGCTTTCCTTTCTCAAGGTATCGCTTGATCTTTTCAACTTCAGTGTCATACCTTTGCATAACCTTAATGCCGTGTTCTAAATCTGGTTCGACAACCAGGGTATTGAGATAACCCTGTGGAACAATATGGAGGTTCAATTTGCAAAGCTCTTCATGGAGAAGAGGTTGTGTTTCTTGAACCATAAGATTGTTGCTATAGGACTTGCGACTCAAAGCATCGGCCATTACATTAGCATTGCCGGGGGTATATGAAATATTCATATCATAATCGGCAATTGTTTCGAGCCATCTTTGTTGACGAAGGTTCAGATCTGGTTGAGTATATAAATACTTCAAGCTTTGGTGATCCGTGTATATCTCGCAACGGTTACCGAGAAGGTAATGTCGCCATAGCTTCAAGGCATAGATAACCGCAGAAAGTTCAAGATCATGCACGGGATAATTTTCTTCATGAGGACGCAATTGTCGGGAGGCATAAGCAATCACTTTGCGCTCTTGCATTAGGACCAGCCTAATCCTTGACGAGATGCATCACAGTATATCACGAAATCCTTTTGGGAATCCGGGGGTGCTAGTACTGGGGCAGATGTCAATTTATCTTTAGTGTCTGAAAGCTTTCTGACATTTTTCTGTCCACTCAAATTAACACCTTTGTGAAGCAGATTTGTCAATGGTTTTGCAATCTTGGAAAAGTTCTCAACGAATCGACGGCAATAACTAGTCAAGTCAGCGAGGAAACTTCTACTTGCTTACATTCTTTGGGGGAGTCCATTCGAGAGATACCGAACTCGTTCGGGGTTAACGCAACTCCATCCTTGGAACACATGTCAAGGTAAGTTACTCAGGAGCCCAAATTCGCATTTGAATCTTGGCATACAACCTGTGGTGTCTCTGGGGCCTTTCTAGAAACAAGGAGAGATGTTCAGCATGTTCCTCTTTATTCTTAGATAGACCAGTAATACTCATACTAGTAATACCACGACGAAATTTGTCGAGGGTACTCCATGAATTAATTCATAGACGGGAGAACGTTAGGCGGGGCATTCGTTAGGCCAAATGACATACGGTGTATCATAGGAGCCATACGGTGACGAAATGCGTCTTGGAATGTCTCCTTCACGGGACACGGATCTGGTGAAACCCAAACCTCAAGCGAGTTTAGATACACGATGACAGGCAAGTTGTCATAAAAGATCATTGATACGGGGCAGTGGGGGTATTTATTCGAGTGTGGCTGGTAATGGGCGTGTAATACTGAACCAATCGGTTAGTTCCATTTCTTCTGAACAAAAGAGTGAAGGTGCTTCCCAAGCAGAGGAACTGGGTGGCGGGATGATGAACCCCTTCTTAAGTGACTTGTCATTCTTCCTTAAGCTCAAAGGTGATGCGGAGGCTGCATTTTATAAGGTACGCGCAATAGGAACGGTGCCAGTCTTCAGCAATGACAAACCGAAAACTCTCGACGCTGGGTATGCCTGGAAGTTCTCTGGAAAGACGTCTGGAAATCTACGATACGACAAAAACGTTCTCGATTCCTTCCAGCGGTGAGGCGTTAAAGCATTCAGTAATATTCTACTATATCTCAGCTTCACAACGTCCGAGTTAGTAAGTCGGGCAGTGTGCAGTTCACTCTCTCATCGGAGGGGTGAAGACAGTTGGATAACTTTAGTGGCACCATTGATCGCAGCAATGTGCGCTTTGCAAACCAATCCATTCCAATATGAGGTTCTATGGTGGACAGACTTCAAGATAATAGGGGCAGCCAGGAATTCCAATTCCTCGCATTTCAACAGGTACATATGTGCCAGCATAGTGGTTTTTGAATGGCCTCCAGGGGGATACGGACAACTAGTGGCAGGTTCATCTTTTCGAATGCCATTCATGAGATAATGCAAATGCTCACGAACATGAATGGCAATCGCCTCGAATTCAAATAATAGAAGCAGGTACTGGCTCACAGAGGGTACCCATCACAAGTAGCAGGTTGATGCCTGACTTCTTCAATGTCAAATGTTTGTAGCCTGACCACGACCGTTGAAGCAGACCCAGTCATTATAGTCTGCGGGTTGCTATGTTGCCACGGCATATCCACGGCCCACGTCACGAGGAAAATAATGATTCCTGAGTCTTGGCGGCAGTCGTTAGCATGGTGGCCTGGTTTGCGCACTTGAAACACAGAACTCATCTCAGGACGAAGAGGGCATTGTATTTGAATAGCTTGAGCCTTTGACGGCATCGGTGGGGAGGAGGCAGACGGGGTGCAGCAATTGTTCTTGGCGCAGAGGTATTGGGACGGAACGCGTTGTTGGGAATCCAAACTCTACGCTTCGGTGCTGAGCCCGAAAGAATGAGCCAGCATACGACAGCGCTCTGCGTCTTGTGTTCCATCTGGCGGTCCTCAACAAGAATGCTTGTCACAAGAGTTGAGAAAGAGTCATTGATGTCTTGAGCAGCTAGTGCAAGCGTTGAGGTCAGGGTGGAGTCATTACGGACTTCTCCCTGTCTGCGAGCTCTGTGGCGATGTCTTCTTCACATGAGGAGGGGAGAGATCAAAGGATTCCCGCTGATAAGCTTCGGACGTTTTATTTGCCCTGGTGAGGTTACGGAACTGGGTCTTCAGGCGTTCCATAATTGCTTGAGGGATTGTCACGTGTACGGAAGAAAGCTAGCCTGAACTTCATACGAGGTGATGACTGTTTCCAACAGGCTGCAGAGTACGCTTGTTTGGTGTCCACCAGCTGAGTCACGGGGCCCTTTAAGACACAGGCGCGAAGGGACAAAGTGGCGGGGGGCGACATTAGCAGAATCCATCTCGTGTAGTGATGGTCGCGGACAAGCCGTCATCAGCATCCAGGCTTGTCAGAGTGCGAAACTGCGTGGGGTTGGAGTACGCGATAATTCTGGTCAAAGTATTGAAGGCTGGGTTCCGGTTCTGGTTGTTGATGCGGAAACTGAGCCATGATTCCAAACCTGAACTGGCGGTTTAAGCTCAAACTGTTGCATCATAGCCGCAATATAGTCTGGCGGTGGTCGGACGTTCAGGGGCCGACACGACCACGACACCTGTTAACCATCCTCTGAATATATCAACAGGGGGTAGTTAGTAAAAGACAATTGCGAGGTTTGCACCACTAAGTTATGTAACACGACAATACTTAAGCAGTCTGTAATAGATACATAAACAGTAGTTCGATTAAGACATACAGATCCCAACACAAAAGTCGGGTTACATGCGTAAGCATAACAGCGCAAATCTAAAAGACTAGACACTACGCGGCGCGCAGGCCGCGGTAAGGAAGTAACACAACGAGACATAGCAAAGCTACATCAACGCCGGAGGAAAAAAACAAACACTGTAACGGGGTAACGGAGTGCGGACGATAGATATTCGTGCGGGAGATCCTGTGTCTTCAATGTGCACTCTGATGCAGAACCCGGTCCTCGAACGTAAGTAAGAGAGGGTCCACGTGCAGGTGGTGAGTTCCCTAACCAACAAGCAGGCCAGTCAATACCATCTAACTCTGAGTCCTGGCGGGTAAACGGATGTGCTCCGGATGTATCCCTGTCAACGAACACGGCATCAATGCGTTCATAGCATCGTAGAGACGTGCTCGAGTGGCAACCCACTCGACGGCAAGAGCCCGAACAGTGCGATCCCAGAGCCGGAGGTGCCACTGAATCAAACGCGGTTGGTCAATCGCGAGCCTCGTATCGGGCACAGATAGCTGTGTAGTCCAATCCGGTGCATCTCCAGCAAGGGGCGAATACGGAATGGATCGTAACTCAGAGTCATCCAGATATCACTCACGAACTGTCCTGAAGACGTGGCGACGCAGAGTAGGCGGCAGTACTGCCATCTCCAATCGTCACGCGCGATACCCCCGTGGTAAAAAAATTTGCCGGCTCGTGTTGAGTCATTTGCCGATATAGATACGAACTCAGCATGGTACTGCTCCTGATTAAACTCGTTCGCGGTAATCCTCGTAAACTGTACTCATGGTACCAGTCGGTGCCAAGTCTGGTTCATGAGTGGCGATCAGGACAGCTGGAAACCAGGGGTATTACGAGCCCAAGTGCGGAAGGCACACTGTGTCGTAGGATGCCGGGAAACAAACGGTCCATCTGAAACAGAGGAAATTCAGCATTTGTCAAATGACAATGAGACGTTTAACACAACTCCGGAGAGAAAGGTGGTTAAACAAAACATGGAAAGGAAAATGACTTATCAGACTAATACGATCACGGCAGGGAAATCGAACAGATATCACACTCTACGGTAGAACAGGAATTTACGTAGGATACCTAAGTGTCGGCGTAGTAACACTTTATTTAACCCGAATAGAAGAGATATTAGAGTCCAGTATGACGAGGAAAATAAACAATCCTAATACCACCCAGTTGGCGACGGTGGGCCCTAGCAAGCCACACAGCCAGTTTAGTAAATTTTTTTAGTTTCTCGGTTTCTCGACTCAAACCCTTCGTGCCAAGGAATTTGGAGGGGCTTCCTACAGGCAGTCGGCTCTGATGACCAACTTTGTGACGCCCCCGTTCAAATCGTACACTAGTTCATACACCAAACGTGTACGATCAAGCCCAAGGGACTCACGGAGAATATCACAACACAACTCTAACACAAATAAACGGAGGTCCCACAATATTACAGACCAGGATCCGAAGATCCGAATACATAAGTCAGTCTACAAATAATATCTGAGTACAAGACTAGTTAGACTAAGTTTCTGCCTTAAGAAGGCTAGCACAAACAGCGACACTAGATCGAAGGCGTTGGCCTCCTGCTGGGAGCCTCCATCCTACTCCTGGTCAGCTGGCTCGATCCAGTAGTACGTGCCCTCTGGACCCCCCTGGTAGTAGGCTCGTGGTGGCGTCTGGCTCCCTGGACTCCATCGTCTGGTGTACATCAAGGTGGGGGTATAGGGGGAAAAGAGAAAATAAAGCAACCATGTAGTACTCATCCGAAGTACTCAGCAAGCAAGGATCTATACTACATGCAACATATCAATGGAGAAGGCTGTATATGTGGACTGGGCTCAGAAATGCCAGAATAGAGAGAAAGGCCTAGTCCTATCGAAGACTAGCTCTTCAAACATCTTCTCAAAGCATCATCTTGCATCGCAGTAGAAGAGAGTAGAATAGCATTTTATTTGCAAACATGTTGAGTACAGCTCAAAGATCTTCCTCGACCTCCCAGTAGAAAGTAATCCCGAAGCTTCAATATGTAACAAGTATCCCCAGTTTAAGTAGTAGATCAGGATACACAAACTGAGCGTCCTTTACCGTAGGACCGGCTATCGATAGAAGATTCATCCTGCAGGGTGCACTACTGTTACCCAACACGCTTCGATCACTCTGGCCGGACATACTTGATGGGTATGCCCGTCCTCGGAGATCAACACGAAGCAGCGCTCTACCTAGCTCAGCAGAGAGGTCAGCACGCCGGACTAACCTATGCACCCGGGGTCTCGGCCATCGCCCTGGGCACCCTGCGCGTTGCGTGGCTGGCCGGGGTGCAGCGCGACACTGAACTCGCCAGTGAAGTATCCAGCCCAATCCCGACGATCAGCCGCACGGTGAATCGTGACGTCTGATAAGCTTTCGAGAAACGTACATCGCAGAGGCCCCATAACCATTATCCCCGCGGTGGTAGTGTGTAAGGGCACGTCGACCCACTCAGATCACACACCACAATCCAATAGGCTCAATTAGTACCAAGCGGAGACAATCAGAGTCTCTGATGCTCCGCCCACATGTCACACTCGAGTGCCCTTCCGGCACACCCGAAATCATAGTTCCCCAGCGTACCCACCAGGGTGGACCCGCCTGTGCAAAAGTCAGTAACCGTGTGGTCATATTCATCAGGGGTGAACGTATGAGGTATCACCCTCGAGGTTCACACTGAGGGTTGCACGACAGAGTCGTATCGACACTGGAGAAGGAGGAATCACCCTCGATGACCACGACCGAACAGCTACTGCAGAGTATTCATCGTGAGTGCGTTACGAGGTAATCACCCTCGGCACTGATAGTTACTACGCAGAGTCGTACAACTAAGGGGTGTGAAGTGAGGCGTCTGTCTCTGATCGACGATCACGTTGATCGAGTCTCGATGAACAAGCAGGGGCGACAAAGTAAGGTGGTGGGGTCACAGATGGTTTCATACCAACCTATACTAACAGTTTATCATAGGCAGGTAGGTAGAATGAACAGGTTACAACAGCAGGCTATGCATCAGAAGGAGCATAATTAACAGTAGCGAAATCTAATGCAAGCAGAGAATAAATGGGCGATATCTGGAATGCTCAAGGGGGGGGCTTGCCTGGTTGCTCTGGCAAGAGAGGGAGGTCGTCAACGGCTGCTCGTCGGTAGAGTAGTCGTAACCTGGTGCAGCGTCGTCGGTCTCCGGCGTCTATCGAGAGAGAAGGAGGGGAGAGAACAATAAATTTCACGGCAATAATGCAAACAATATGTATGACATGCCTAAATGATATGCCGGGGTGTTCTACTGCCTAACTAAACGATTTAGTTAATTTAGGAATTTATTTGGATTTATTTAATTAAAGTTGGACACTATCATTATCGAAATCGTCTAATTGTTCAACGTTCTATAGTTGCGACGTCTGACGAATACAGAGGGCGTATCCGGGTTCGTATCGTCGTTCTGAGCAAGTTTCATGTATAAATATTTTCATCGGATTTACGGTTTATTTAATATGATTTTCTAAAGTTTTATTAATTCTGAAATTTAATTAATATTTAATTCAACATTATCCGAACAGTGACTTATCATGCATGACGTCAGCAGCCACCTGACAGGGTGGGTCCCACCCTGTCAAGGCTGATTTAATTAATTAGGGTTAACTAATTAATTAGCACTTAATAAACTAATTAATTAATATATTAATCTAAACAGAATTAGTTAACCTAATTAATTACTATTATTAATTTAATTATTTTTATTTATTTTATTTTTATCTTTATTAAAAATGTTCTGGGGCTGGGCCCCACTGTCATTGGCCCAGGGGGCCTAACGGGTCGGGCGACGGGCGCAGCCGAACGGGCGTGGCCCTCGGGTGCGCACCCGCTGGGCGTCCGCGGCGCCGGCAGGCCACGGCGGGCGGGGCCGTGGCGATGCGGGCGGCCACCAGGGAGACGCGGGGCCGTGGAGGGGTACGGCCGGAGCGGCGGGTGGCGCGGGCGGTCGGTCGGCGAGGAAGCGGCGGCGCGCGAGCGAGGGCAGTGGCGGGCGCGCAGTGCGTCTGCAGCGCGCCGCGAGGGCTGCCGTGCGCGCGGCGCTTGCGCGAGCAGGCGAGTCTTCTGAGTGCTTCGGCACGGTTGCGCTTTCTCTTGGCCTTCCTTGGTCCGCTTCCGCGCTCTCAGGCCCGACGTGGAAAAGGGGGGGGCGCACGGGGTGGATGTAGGGACGGGCAGCGGGCGCAGGCGGAGGTCGGGGACGACGGCGGGGTGGACGGGAGCGCCGGCGACCAGGCGACGGCAGCGGGGCACGGCATCGGGGCGGAGGGATCGGGGGATCCCGATCCAGATGGGGGGGGGGAAGTGACGAGGGGGGGGTCAATGTGGTTAGGGTTTGGCCGGCTGGGGGCCATATAGGCCAGGGGGGGCGCAGTGGTGCCGGCCGCTGGGGGCTTCGGCCCAGTTGGCCACGAAGGGGGGGGGGTTTCTTTTTCCTTTATCCTTTTCTGTTTCTTTTTCCTTTTTTTTATTCTCCTTTCTCAATCTAGTAAATAGCTAGGCCTCAAAATGGTTTTTGTAAAACATGAGACCTAGGTCTAAATACCAGTGCATATCCCTAACACCTAAAATTAGTTTGGACAAATATATTCCATATTTATTTCAGATTTAATAAATGGTTATTAATATTAGCTTATCCACTGTTTGAGGTGTTCGAGTCACTTATCCAATTCCAATGATGTTGGTTTCAATTTTAGAATAGCCTGTGGAATATTTGTTATTTATCTGACATTTTAGTTTCTATGTTGGACAACTTTTATATCCACTTTCATTTAAATTTGAATTTGACTTAGGAGTTGAAATGCAATTGATGCTAATGAGAATTATGCACTATTAATCTTGCTGACATGTCATTATCAAAAGTGATTACTGTTGCTAATCCCGGGGGTGTTACAATTCTCCTCATCTATTAAGAATTCTCTCTCCGAGAATTAAGAGGAAGACTGAAAGAAAAGGGGTATTCTTCGCATACGATCCTCGCGTTCCCAGTGTTCATCTTCCAGAATGATTTGACCACTGAACCTTGAGGAACTTGACTTTTGACGTGTTCGACGCTCAGCTTGATCAAGATATGGATGGGATATTCTGGATTGAACAGATCTTCCGTAATTCAAGCACTTCATGATCCACTAGCTCGAATAGGATCCTTGAAGCAGCGACGGAGTTGGGATACATGAAAGACATCATGTACTTGTGAAAGATTTGGCGCAATTCCATTGATATGCCACTTCTCCTCGACGGGCAAGAATACGGAACGGGCCAATGTTAGCGTGGAGCTAACTTGCCTTTGATTCCGAACCGATGAGTGCCTTTCAACGGAGTGACGCGGAGGTAAGCTTGCTCGCCAGGTTGATAGACTATTTCCTGGTGCTTTCGGTCATAGTTGCTCTTCTGACGAGACTGAGCAGATTTCAAATGTTCACGAACAATGCGGACTTGTTCTTCTTAGCTTGCCGATAATGTCCGGTCCGACGAGTGAGCGTTCCCCAGTTTCTGACCAATTCAGAGGGTTTCGACACTTACGACCTATAGAACTTAAACGGTGCCATCTTCAACTAGCTTGATAGCTATTGTTGTAAGAGAATCGGCATACGGGTAGATTCCTCCTTTCTTACCTAGGAGATGAACGCAAGCTCGAAGCATATTTCGAGCACTTGATTAACCGTTCTCCACTTGACCCTGTGACTGAGGGTGAAAAGCGGTGCTTGAAAGACAGATGAGTTCCCATAGCTTCTTGGAAACTAATTCCAGAATCGGAGGTGTGAAGAGGCTGCCACGATCAGAACTGATTCCAACGAACACACGTGGAGTGACACAATCCGGGAAACATACAAGTCTGCTAACTGACTAGCAGTGATTGTCTCTTTAACTGGCAGAAAGTGGGCAACCTTAGAGAATCGGTCAATGACGACAAATATAGCATCTTAAACCCTTCTTCTGGGATTTGGGAAAACCAGTAATGAAATCATTTGGACCTTGTCCCATTTCCATTCAGGAATTGTAAGGGGTTGCAGATTTCCTGCGGCCTTTGATGTTGAGCCTTACCGCGGCGGCAAACGTCACACTCAGAAACATAACGAGCAATGTCTCGCTTCATATTAGGCCACCAGTATCTCTGACAAATGTCACGGTACATCTTTGTGCTACCAGGTGAATGGACAAGGGAGTGTCATGAGCTTCCTTCATAACGTTTTCCCTCTCATTCTTGAACTTGGGTACGAAGAGACGGTGTTAAAAATAGGATCCCATCTGCATCAAGATGGAATTCTGACGGCTTTCTCTTTCTCAAGGTACCGCTTGATCTTTTCAACTTCATGTGTCATACCTTTGCATACCTTAATGCCGTGTTTCTAAATCTGGTTCGACAACCAGGGTATTGAGATAACCCTGTGGAACAATATGGAGGTTCATTTGCAAAGCTCTTCATGGAGAAGAGGTTGTGTTTCTTGAACCATAAGATTGTTGCTATAGGACTTGCGACTCAAAGCATGCGCCATTACATAGCTTGCCGGGGTATATGAATATTCATATCATAATCGGCAATTGTTTCGAGCCATCTTTGTTGACGAAGGTTCAGATCTGGTTGAGTATATAAATACTTCAAGCTTTGGTGATCCGTGTATATCTCGCAACGGTTACCGAGAAGGTAAATGTCGCCATAGCTTCAGGCATAGATAACCGCAGAAAGTTCAAGATCATGCACGGGATAATTTTCTTCATGAGGACGCAATTTCGGGAGGCCTAATCAATCACTTTCTATGTTGGACAACTTTTATATTCCACTTTCATTTAAATTTGAATTTGACTTAGGAGTTGAAATGCAATATGATGCTAATGATGATTATGCACTATTAATCTTGCTGACATGTCATTATCAAAAGTGATTACTGTTGCTAATCACCGGGGGTGTTACAATTCTCCTCATCTATTAAGAATTCTCGTCCCGAGAATTAAGAGGAAGACTGAAAGAAAGAGGGGTATTCTTCGCGAAGACGATCCTCGCGTTCCCAAGTGGCTTCATCTTCAGAATGATTTGACCACTGAACCTTGAGGAACTTGATTGACTTTTGACGTGTTCGACGCTCAGCTTGATCAAGAATATGGATGGGATATTCTGGATATGACAGATCTTCCCGTAATTCAAGCACTTCATGATCCATAGCTCGAATAGGATCCTTGAAGCAGCGACGGAGTTGGGATACATGAAAGACATCATGTACTTGTGAAAGATTTGGCGGCAATTCCAATTGATATGCCACTTCTCCTCGACGGGCAAGAATACGGAACGGGCCAATGTAGCGTGGAGCTAACTTGCCTTTGATTCCGAACCGATGAGTGCCTTTCAACGGAGTGACGCGGAGGTAAGCTTGCTCGCCAGGTTGATAGACTATTTCCTGGTGCTTTCGGTCATAGTTGCTCTTCTGACGAGACTGAGCAGATTTCAAATGTTCACGAACAATGCGGACTTGTTCTTCAGCTTGCCGAATAATGTCCGGTCCGACGAGTGAGCGTTCCCCAGTTTCTGACCAATTCAGAGGGGTTCGACACTTACGACCGTATAGAACTTCAAACGGTGCCATCTTCAGACTAGCTTGATAGCTATTGTTGTAAGAGAATTCGGCATACGGGAGAGATTCCTCCCATTTCTTACCGAAGGAGATGACGCAAGCTCGAAGCATATCTTCGAGCACTTGATTAACTCGTTCAACTTGACCCTGTGACTGAGGGTGAAAAGCGGTGCTGAAAGACAGATGAGTTCCCATAGCTTCTTGGAAACTATTCCAGAATCTGGAGGTGAAGAGGCTGCCACGATCAGAATTGATCTCCAACGGAACACCGTGGAGTGACACAATCCGGGAAACATACAAGTCTGCTAACTGGCTAGCAGTGATTGTCTCTTTAACAGGCAGAAAGTGAGCAACCTTGGAGAATCGGTCAATGACGACAAAAATAGCATCATGACCCTTCTGAGATCTGGGAAAACCAGTAATGAAATCCATTTGGACCTTGTCCCATTTCCATTCAGGAATTTCCAGGGGTTGCAGAGTTCCTGCGGGCCTTTGATGTTGAGCTTTAACGCGGCGGCAAACGTCACACTCAGAAACATAACGAGCAATATCTCGCTTCATATTGGGCCACCAGTATCTTTGACAAATGTCACGGTACATCTTTGTGCTACCAGGGTGAATAGACAAGGGAGTGTCATGAGCTTCCTTCATAACGTTTTCCCTCTCATTCTTGAACTTGGGTACGAAGAGACGGTGTTGGAAAAATAGGATCCCATCATTATCAAGATGGAACTCCGACGGTTTTCCTTTTTCAAGGTATCGCTTGATCCTTTCAACTTCAGAGTCATACCGTTGCATAGTTTTGATGATGTGTTCTAAATCTGGTTCGACAACGAGGGTATTGAGATAACCCTGTGGAACAATATGGAGGTTCAATTGACGAAACTCTTCATAAAGAAGAGGTTGTGATTCCTGAACCATATGGTTGCTGCAATAAGCCTTGCGGCTCAAAGAATCGGCCATTACATTTGCCTTGCCAGGGGTGTATGAGATATTCATATCATAATCGGCTATTGTCTCGAGCCATCTTTGTTGACGAAGGTTCAGATCCGGTTGAGTATATAAATACTTCAAACTTTGATGATCCGTATATATCTCACAACGGTTACCGAGAAGGTAATGTCGCCATAGCTTCAAGGCATAGATAACCGCAGAAAGTTCAAGATCATGCACGGGATAATTTTCTTCATGAGGACGCAATTGTCGGGAGGCATAAGCAATCACTTTGCGCTCTTGCATTAGGACACAGCCTAATCCTTGACGAGATGCATCACAGTATATCACGAAATCCTTTTGGGAATCCGGGGGTGCTAGTACTGGGGCAGATGTCAATTTATCTTTTAGTGTCTGAAAGCTTTCTTGACATTTTTCTGTCCACTCAAATTTAACACCTTTGTGAAGCAGATATGTCAATGGTTTTGCAATCTTGGAAAAGTTCTCAACGAATCGACGGCAATAACTAGCGAGTCCGAGAAAACTTCTGACTTGCTTAACATTCTTTGGGGGAGTCCAGTCGAGAATAGCCTGAACTCGTTCGGGGTTAACAGCAATCCCATCCTTGGAAATCACATGTCCAAGGTAAGTTACTTCAGGAAGCCAAAATTCGCATTTGGAATACTTGGCATACAACTGGTGTTCTCGGAGCCTTTCTAGAACAAGGCAAAGATGTTCAGCATGTTCCTCTTTATTCTTAGAATAGACCAGAATATCATCTAAATATACCACGACGAATTTGTCGAGGTAATCCATGAATATATAATTCATCAGACGGGAGAACGTAGCTGGGGCATTCGTTAGGCCAAATGACATGACGGTGTATTCATAGGAGCCATAACGAGTGACGAATGCAGTCTTGGGAATGTCCTCTTCACGGACACGGATCTGGTGATAACCCAACCTCAAGTCGAGTTTAGAGAACACCGATGATCCGGCAAGTTGATCATAAAGATCATTGATACGGGGCAGTGGGTATTTATTCTGGATTGTGGCTTGGTTAATGGGCCGGTAATCCTGAACCAATCGGTTAGTTCCATCCTTCTTCTTAACGAAGAGTGAAGGTGCTCCCCAAGCAGAGGAACTGGGGCGGATGAAACCACTCTTAAGTGACTTGTCGATTTCTTCCTTAAGCTCAAGAAGGTGATGCGGAGGCATCTTATAAGGTCGCTTGGCAATAGGAACGGTGCCAGGCTTCAAGTCAATGACAAACTCGACAACTCTAGCCGGGGGTATGCCTGGAAGTTCTTCTGGAAAGACGTCTGGAAAATCTCGAACGACAAAAACGTTCTCGATTCCTTCCAGAGGTGAGGCGTTCAAAGCATTCATAACATATATCTCAGCTTCAGCGTCTCGAGTAATTCGGGCAGTGTAGTTCACTATCTCATCGGAGGGGTGAAGAAGTTGGATAACTTTAGTGGCACAATTGATCGAAGCAATGTGAGCTTTCAACCAATCCATTCCGAGTATGAGGTCTATGGTGGAAGACTTCAAGATAATAGGGGAAGCCAGGAATTCAAATTCCTCGATTTCAACAGGGACATTATGTGCCATCATAGTGGTTTGACATTGGCCTCCAGGGGTACGGACAACTATTGGCAGGTTCATCTTTTCGAATGCAATGTCATGAGATAATGCAAATGCTTCAGACATGAATGAATGCGATGCTCCTGAATCAAATAATACAGAAGCAGGTACTGAGTCAACAAGAAGGGTACCCATCACAGTAGCAGGTTGATCCTGGACTTCTTCAATGTCAATGTTGTAAGCCTGACCACGACCACGTGAAGCAGACCCAGTATTATAGTTGCGGGTCTGATTGTTGCCACGGCCATATCCACGGCCAGCACGAGGAAAATCTAACTGATTCTGAGTCTGGCGGCAGTCTTTAGCCTGGTGGCCTGGTTTGCGGCACTTGAAACACAAACCATCTTCAGGACGAAGAGGGGCATTGTTCTGAATAGCTTGAGCCTTTGACGGCCTCGGTGGTGGAGGAGGCAGGCGTGGTGCAGCATTGTTCTTTGGCGCAGAGGTATTGGGACGGAAGGCGTTGTTGGGAATCCAAACTCTACGCTTCGGTGCTGAGCCCGAAGATGAGCCAGCATCACGATAGCGCTTCTGCGAGTCCTTGTGTTCCATCTGAGCGGTCTCAACAAGAATAGCCTTGTTCACTAGAGTTGAGAAGTCATTGATGTCTTGAGCAGCTAGTGCAAGCTTGAGGTCAGGGTGTAGTCCATTACGGAACTTCTCCTGTCTGCGAGCATCTGTGGCGATGTCTTCTTCAGCATAGCGGGAGAGATCAAGAAATTCCCGCTGATAAGCTTCGACGGTTTTATTGCCCTGGGTGAGGTTACGGAACTGGGTCTTCATGCGTTCCATAATTGCTTGAGGGATGTAACGTGTACGGAAAGCAGCCTGGAACTCATACCAGGTGATGACTGTTCCAACAGGCAGAGTACGCTTGTGTGTGTCCCACCATTGAGCAGCGGGGCCCTTTAAGAAAAAGGCCGCGAAGGTGACAAAGTTGGCGGGGGCGACATTAGCAGACTCCATCTCGTGAGTGATGTCGCGGAGCCAGTCATCAGCATCCAGTGGCTTGTCAGAGTTGCGAAACTGCGTTGGGTTGAGTCGCGTAAATTCTGTCAAAGTTATTGAAGCTGGGTTCTGGTTCTGGTTGTTCTGATGCGGAAACTGAGCCATGATTCCAACCATGAACTGGCGGTTAAGCTCAAACTGTTGCATCATAGCCGCCATATAGTCTGGCGGTGGTGGACGTTCAGGGGCACGACCACGACCACGACCACCTGGTCTAACCATCCTGCTAAGTATCAACAGGGGGTAGTTTAGTAAAAGCAATTGCGAGTGTTTAGCGACAAGTATGATGTAACATGACAATACCTTAAGCAGTGTAATAGATACATAACAGTAGTCGATTAAGACATACAGATCCATACACAAAGTCGGGTACATGCGGATAGCATAACAGCGCAAATTAAAAGCTAGACATACTAGGCGGCGCGCAGGCACGCGGTAAGGAAGTACACAACGAGACATAGCAAAGGCTACATCAACGTCGGAGAAAACCACTGTAACGGGGTAACTGCGAGTGCGGACGACGAATATTCGTCGCGGGAGGATCCTGTGCTCCATGTGCACTCTGATGCAGAACCCGGTCTCGAACTGTAAGAAGAGGTCCACGTGCAGGTGTGTGACCTCCAACAGCAGGCCAGTCAATACCAGCATACATCTGAGTCCTGCGCGGGTAAAGGATGTGCTCCGGATGTATCCCTGCACGAACAGCGGGCATCAACTGCGTCATAGCATCGTAGAGACGTGCTCGAGTGGCAACCAACTCGACGGCAAGAGCCCGAACAGTGCGATCCAGAGCCTGAGTGCACTGAATCAGAACGCGGTGGTCATATCGGCGAGGCTCGTACGGGGCACAGATAGCTGTGTAGTATCCGGTAGCATCTCCAGCAGGGGCATACGGAATGTATCGGAACTCAGAGTCATCCAAGATATCACTGAACTGTCCTCGAAGACGTGCGACAGCAGAGTAGGCGGCATCATGTACTGCCATCTCAATCGTCATGCCTAATCCGTGAAAAAGGTGTAACTCGGTGTCTGAGTTGTTCTGCTGATCATAAATCCGAACTTCAGCATAGTACTGTTCCTGATTAAACTCGCGGTAATCCTCGTAAACCATGTACTCAGGGTACCAGCGGTAGCCAAGTCTGGTCATGAGAGCGATCAGGACAGCTGGAAACCCAGGGGTATTACGAGCCCAAGTGCGAAGCACAAGCTGTGTCGTAGGACGCGGTGGAAACAAACGGTCCATCTGAAACAGAGGAAATTCAGATTTGTCAAATGACAATGAGAAGTTTAACACAACTCGGAGAGAAAGGTTAAACAAAACAATGGAAAGGAAAATGATTATCAGACTAATCAGATCAATGACAGGGAAATCGCACAGATACCCAGCTCTCCGGGTAGACGGGATTTACGAGATCCTAAGTGTCGGCGTTAGTAAACTTTATTTAACCCGAATAGAAGAGATATTAGAGTCCCAGAGTATAGACGAGGAATAAAAGATCCTAATACCACCCAGTTGGCGACGTGGGCCCGTAAGCCACACAGCCAAGTTAGTAATTTAGTTTCTCGGTTTCTAGACTCAACTTCGGCCAAGGAATTTGGAGGGGGGGCTTCCTATAGGCAGTCGGCTCTGATACCAACTTGTGACGCCCCCGGTTCAATCGTACACTAGTCATACACGCAAACGTGTACGATCAAGCCCAGGGACTCACGGGAAGATATCACAACACAACTCTAAACACAAATAAACGGAGGTCCACAATATTACAGACCAGGGATCCGAAGATCCGAATACATAAGTCAGTCATACAAATAATATCTGGGTACAGACATAGTTAGACAAGTTCTGCCTTAAGAAGGCTAGCACAAACAGCGACACTAGATCGAAAGGCGTTGGCCTCCTGCCTGGGAGCCTCCGATCCTACTCCTGGTCAGCTGGCTCGATCCAGTAGTACGTGCCCTCTGGACCCGCCTGGTAGTAGGCTCCGGTGGTGGCGTCTGGCTCCTGGACTCCATCGTCTGGTGTATCATCAAGGTGGGGTATATGGGGGAAAAGAGAAAATAAAGCAACCGTGAGTACTCATCCGAAGTACTCAGCAAGCAAGGATCTATACTACATATGCAACATTATCAATGGAGAAAGGCTGTATATTTGGACTGGGTTGCAGAAATGCCAGAATAGAGAGAAGGCCTAGTCCTATCGAAGACTAGCATCTTCAAACATCTTCACAAGGCCATCATCTTGCAGCAGTAGAAGAGAGTAGAATAGCATTTTATTTAGCAAACATGTTGAAGTACAGCTTAAAGATCCTTCCTCGACTCCCAAGCGAGAAAGCAATCCCGAAGCTTCAATTAAGTAACAAGTATCCAGTTTAAGTAGTAGATCGGGATACACAAACTGAGCGTCCTTTACCGTAGGACCGGCTATCGATAGAAGATTCATCCCTGCAGGGGTGCACTACTGTTACCCAACACGCTCGATCAACTCTGGCCGGACATACTTGATGGGTAATGCCCGTCCTCGGAAGATCAACACGAAGCAGCGCTCTACCTAGGCTCAGCAGAGAGGTCAGCACGCCGGACTAACCTATGCACCCAGGGGTCTCGGGCCATCGCCCTGGGCACCCTGCGCGTTGCGTGGCTGGCCGGGGTGCAGGCGCGACACTGAACTCGTCAGTGAAGTATCCAGCCCAATCCCGACGATCAGCCCGCACGGTGAATCGTGACGTCTGATAAGCTTTCGGAGAAACGTACATCGCAGAGGGCCCCATAACCATTATCCCGCGTGGTGGTAGTGCGTATAGGGCACGTCGACCCACTCAGATCACACATCCGAATCCAATAGGCTCAATTAGTATCAAGCGGAGACAGTCAGAGTCTCTGATGCTCCGCCACAATGTCACACTCGAGTGCCCTTCCGGCACACCCGAAATCATAGATCCCCAGCGGGTACCCACCAGGGTGGACCCGCCTGTGCAAAAGGTCAAGTAACCGTGTGGTCATATTCATCAGGGTGAACGTATGAGGTATCACCCTCGAGGTTCACACTGAGGGGTTGCACGACAGAGTCGTATCGGACATGGAGAAGGAGGAATCACCCTCGATGACCACGACCGAACAGCTATACTGCAGAGTATTCATCGTGAGTGCGTTACGAGGTATCACCCTCGGCACTCGATAGTTACTACGCAGAGTCGTACAACTAAGGGGGGTGTGAAGTGAGGCGTCTGTCTCTGATCGACGATCACGTTGATCGAGTCGTCGATGAACAAGCAGGGGCGACAAAGTAAGGTGGTGGGGTCACAGATGGTTCATACCAACCTATACTAAACAGTTTATCATAGGCAGGTAAGGTAGCAATGAACAGGTTACAACAGCAGGCTATGCATCAGAATAGGAGCATACATTAACAGTAGCGAAATTCTAATGCAAGCAGGAGAATAGAGTGGGCGATATCTGGAATGCTCAAGGGGGGGGGCTTGCCTGGTTGCTCTGGCAAGAGAGGGAGGTCGTCAACGGGCTGCTCGTCGGTAGAGTAGTCGTAACCTGGTGCAGCGTCGTCGGTCTCAGCGTCTATCGAGAGAAAGAAGGAGGGGGAGAGAAACAATAAATTCACGGCAATAATGCAAACAACATGTATGACATGTCTAAATGATATGCCGGGGTGTTCTACTGCCTAACTAAATGATTTAGTTAATTTAGGAATTTATTCGGATTTATTTAATTAAAGTTGGGCACTATTCATTTACTGAAATCGGTCTAAAAGTTCAATGTTCTTATAGCTGCGGGCATCTGACGGGAATACGGAGGACGTATTCGGGTTCGTATCGTCGTTCTGAGCAAGTTTCATGTATAAAATATTTTGATCGGAGTTACGGTTTATTTAATATGATTTTCTAAAGTTTTTATTAATTTCTGAAATTTAATTAATTATTTAATTCAACATTATCCGAAACAGTGATTGATGACGTCAGCATGACATCATGCTGACGTCAGCAGCCACCTGACAGGGTGGGTCCCACCTGTCATAGGCTGTGTGACGACCCCGGCTTAATCGTGCACTAATCATACACGCAAATGCGCACGATCAAGCCTAAGGACTCACTTGAAGATATCACAACACAACTCTAAAACATAAAATAAAGTCATACAAGCTTAATATTACAAGCCAGGGCCTCGAGGGCTCGAATACAAGCTCGATGGCATACAAGCGTCAGCGGAAGCATTAGATATCTGAGTACAGATATATTACAGAGAGAGAGATAAGCCTTCACAGAGGCGGGGTAAAAATAAAAACTACGATCGAAAGGCGTAGGCCTCCTGCCCTGGACCCTCCGATCCTACTCCTGGTCGTCGAACGGCTCCTCATAGTAGTAGTACTCGCCAGGCGGATAGTAGTACTGGTCGTCGGCTGGGGCTTCTGGCTCAGGGGCTCCGTCGTCTGGTGGCATCAAATGGAAAATGGGGGAAAAAGAAAATAAAGCAAACGTGAGTACTCATCCGAAGTACTCAGCAAGCAAGGATCTACACTACATATGCATCATTGTCAAAGGAATGGCTGTATATGTGGACTGGGCTGCAGAAATGCCAGAGTAGAGGGGGAAAGCCTAGTCCTATCGAAGACTAGCATCTTCAACAATCTTCGACAGTCTTGCAGCATCAGGAGAGAGCAGATGAACATAATGTAAAGTAGTAATAGTAATATCATCAACCTCGACCTGAGATCCTTTCTCGACTCCCTGCGAGAAAGCAATCCCAGAGCCGTACTATCCAATTCTCATCACATGTTCTAGTTGTACCGATCGGGATACAACTCCGAGTGTCCGTTACCGTAGGACAGGCTATCGATAGAAGTTTCTTCCCTGCAGGGGTGCACCAACTTACCCACCACGCTCAATTAACTCCGGCCGGACACACTTTCCTGGGTCATGCCCGGCCTCGGCCAAACGACACATCGCAACCCTACCTACAGCTCAGCAGAGAGGTCCCCGCCGGTCTACCTCCTAAGCGCAAGGGGGTCTTGGGCCATCGCCCCTCGCCCTCCGGGTCGTTGTGTGCAGGGTGGATACCAGCACCGCCTCGGAAGGTCGGTACGATCCGACCGTGCCACAATGCTGAACTGGACGTCTGACAGAGCTTTCGGCTGATGTTACGATGCAGAACGCCCATACTATGCCCACGTGATGGTTAGTGCTATCCGACCAGAGGCCGGCTCAGATCATATATCCAAATCGTAGTGTCCTAGTGGCTTGCGGTAACGAGCAGAGACTCACGAAAGATGTGACCCCGTCGCCCCGTCTCGAGGACTTGCTGCAAGGGCTAAGAATGCCCGGCCGCGCCTCGTGGAATAACTCACGGGTAACTATCCATCACTCGCGGGTACCCCTCGGGGTCGACCCGCCTTTTAAGTAATAGTATCAACAGTAATGTAAGGCATCCGTGTGGTCACCATATCAAGGGGAATCCGAGGCATCACCCTCGTTGGACTCCCACCTGATCTAACAACAAGATGGACGTAGGAGGCATCACCCTCGAGGTCCACACGTGAGGTGTTACGCGACTTAGTCAGTATCAGTGGTGGTGTATGAGGTATCACCCTCGCTTACCACGACCGGTTAACTAACCTACAAGGTTATCATCAGAAGTGCTGTCGAGGTATCACCCTCGGCACTCGATAGTAACCCAGTAGTGTCGAGCAACTAAGGGGAAAGTGAGGTGCAGTGCCGGGGCTGATCTTCAATCCCGTTGATCGGGTCTTCTGAAACTCCAGCGGGGCAGTCGGGATAAAGTGGGGGTCACTAATGGGGCTCTACCCAGTCTATACTAAAACAGTTTAGGATAGAAGGCAGTTATCAACAGTAGACTACAATAAACAGGCTATGCAGCAGATATAGGAAAAACAGTAACAGTAGCATAATTCTAATGCAAGCAGGAGAATTAGAATAGGCGATATCGAGATGATCAAAGGGGGGGGCTTGCCTGGTTGCTTGGCGGCAAGGGCAAGGTCGTCAGTACTGTAACCAATCACCGGAGCTGCGTCGATCTCGGAGGCTACGTCGGCACCGAAATCTACCGAGGGAAAAGAGGGGGAGGAAAACAGTAAATACGAAGCGACATATGCATGAAAATACGATACGCGATGCTAGAGGTGGTCTATCGTAGTGATACACGACAACGGTGAAGGAGGGGATCATTCGGGAATGTTTTCCTGGTTCTGGACGTCTGTCAGACAGATGAACCGGAGAGAACGGTTCCATGTTCAGGTAGTTATGGGTATGTGACAGATAAACGGAGGGCGTATTCAAATTCGTCTCGTCGTTCTGAGCAAGTTTCATGTATAAAGTTTTTTCATCGGAGTTACGGATTAAAAGTTATGAATTTTTAAAGATTATTGATTTTTTGGAATTAATTTTATTTATAGAAAAAGGATTATTGCGTCAGCCTGACGTCACCATGACTTCAGCGAGTCAAACCTGCCGGTCCAGGTCAAACCTGACCTGCGGGACCCCCCTGTCAGCCTCTGAGGGCTTAACAGAAACTAATTTAAGTTAACAGGGGTTAATTAGGCTAGGGGCCCCACATGTCTGTGTCAGTAACTAATTAACAGATCACTAATTATTTGATTAGCACTAATTAAGTCTGTGGGCCCCACACGTCAGTGGCTAAGGTGAACAGTGACGCGCGTTGACCGTGGTCAACGCGGTCAAATGAGCGGTGGGGGCCCACTGGCAGTGACCCGGGTGGACCCCACACGCTCGCCAGGTCAGCGCGGCCGGCGGCTCGTCGCCGTTGACGCGAAACGCGGCGGAGGGCACTGGAGGCCGCCGGAATTTGCCTACGAAGCACCAAATCGGGTGCCGTCGGCACCGTTCGATCGGTCTTTGCGTCGCGAGTTCATTCATGCCAGGAACGTGGCCGGAAACGATCTAGAGTGACGGCGGCGATGGTCACTGGCGGCGGCCGGAGCACGGTGTGCTCGGGATCGGCAGAATGGGAACAAAGAGGGGGGCGAGGCTAAGCGCGTTCGGCTCCTGGAGGTGCACTGAACTCGCTGACGTGGTTGGTTGCTTGCGACCGTGACCACATCGATGGCAGCAGCAGCCGCGGCGAAGCTCGGCTCGGGCGTCCATGGCGATAGCGGCTAGCGACGGCAATCCGAGCGGAAAACAGGGGGAAGATGTTGCTGTGCTCACCAGAGGAGCACACGATGGCTCGGCGACAGGTTAGGAGCAGCAGAAACGACGGGGACGACGGCGAACGGCGGCGGGTCCCGAGGTGGAAGACGGCGAAGACTCGGCGATAGGGCGCTCCCCAGTTCAATCCCACAGCACCGGACGAAGGAGTCGATGGAGTGGGAGCTTCTGGATAGGTCGGCGGGGCTGGAGGGGCTCGGTGGCCGAGGAATCGAGCGTCGGCGGCGGTGACGTTCGGGCACCGACGAGAGAGAGAGAGGGAGCGATGGAGAGCGAGGGAGGGAGAGATGAATGACCAGGGGGAGAGGAGCGATGTGAGGGGGAGAGCGACGGAGGAGGCAGGGGGAATGGACGGGGCGAGCTTATCCCCTCGCCCACCCGTTCCTGCCGCGGTGGCGAGCGGCGACCGGCGCGGGCGTTCGGCGCCAAGGAGATGGCGACACGGGGGGGGAGGTAGCAGGTGGGCTGGCTGGGCCGGCGCCAGGTAAGTGGCTTCGGCCTTTTCTTTCTTTGTCTATTTTTCTGTTTTCTTTTTATTTAATAAACAGAGAGGAAAAGAATTTATTTGAGCACCCTATTCACTTAGGAATAGTATGGGAAGCGTCCCATTAATTCCTTTGTGTCTTTTAAGCAGTGCCACAAAAAGTTAGAAGATTATTTGACTCTGTTTGGATTTTCCATAAATGAGATAGCATTTTAAAAATGCTGAAATGCTCTGAATTAATTGCCACTGCTCATTTTACCAACAAGGTAATGTTGTATTCCTTAACATATAATTGTTTTGGAATATTTGCAATAATGTGAACATTTTTCCCACAAGTATGGAACAACTTTAATTTTCACTTTTGAAATTGAGTTGATTTTTCAGAATAGCATTTGAATTGAATATTTCACCAAAGTGATTAAGCACTGCAAATGGAGATGACCTGGCAGTATCATTAGCTGATCACTGTAGCAATTACAAAAGGGGTGTTACAAATTCTCCTCTAAAAGAAATTCTCGTCCCGAGAATTAAGAAGTAGAGGGGAAGAGTTCGGGGTATTCAGCACGGAGGTTATCCTCGCGTTCCCATGTGGCTTCGTCTTCAGTGTGATTCGACCACTGCACCTTCAGGAACTTGGTAACCTTCTGACGAGTCCGACGTTCAGCTTCATCGAGAATACGGATCGGATGCTCTTTATAAGACAAGTCATCTTGCAATTCGAGCATCTCATGATCCACTGCTCGGTGCGGAGATTCTTTGAAGCACTTTCGAAGTTGTGACACGTGGAAGACATCGTGGATGTGGGGGAATTGCGGCGGCAACTCCAATTTATATGCCATCTGTCCACGTCTGGCAACTATGCGAAAAGGACCAATATAGCGAGGAGCTAACTTGCCCTTGATTCCGAAACGACGGGTGCCCTTCATAGGAGTGACTCGAAGATAAGCTTGATCACCTGGTTGATAAGTCAGACCCCATCGTTTGCGATCATAGTTGCTCTTCTGGCGGTCTTGAGCCGCCTTGAGATTTTCTCGGACAATGCGGACTTGTTCTTCGGTGTGTTGGATAATATCCGGACCAACAAGAGGTCGTTCCCCAGTTTCTGACCAATTCAGAGGGGTCCGACATTTACGTCCATATAGTACTTCGAAGGGGGCCATTTTCAAGCTGGCTTGATAGCTGTTGTTATAAGAGAACTCGGCATACGGGAGAGATTCTTCCCACTTCTTGCCAAAAGATATAACACAAGCTCGCAGCATGTCTTCGAGCACTTGATTGACTCGTTCGACTTGGCCTTGGGATTGGGGATGATAAGCTGAACTCCAGGTGATATGAGTTCCCATAGCTTCTTGGAAAATTTCCCAGAATTTGGAGGTGAATAGACTGCCACAGTCCGAACTAATCTCCTTCGGAATTTCGTGGAGTGAAACGATTCTGGAGATATACAGCTCTGCTAACTGTTTAGCTGTGATCGTCTCCTTGACAGGCAGAAAATGGGCAACCTTGGAAAGCTGGTCGACGATGACAAGAATAGCATCGTGACCCTTCTGTGACTTGGGAAGACCAGTAATGAAGTCCATTTGCACTCTATCCCATTTCCACAACGGAATAGGAAGTGGTTGAAGAAGTCCTGCAGGTTTCTGATGTTCTGCCTTTATGCGACGACAAACGTCACATTCAGCAACATAACGAGCAATATCCTGCTTCATTCTAGACCACCAGTACCTTTGACGAAGATCACGATACATCTTGGTGCTACCCGGATGAATAGACAGCGGTGTATCATGTGCCTCCTTCATGACCTTATCAGTCATAAGCTCGAAGCGAGGTACGACAATGCGGTCTCTGAAGTACAAGGTTCCATCTTCAGACAATGAGAAATCCCTGTATTTTTCCAGGTGAAGATCTTTCTTCATCAGACCAATTTCAGCATCTTTAGCTTGCGCAATCTTAACAGCCTTCTCAAGGTCTGGTTCAACAACCAAGTTTGATAGGTATCCTTGAGGAACTATCTCGAGATTTAGCTTCCGAAGCTCTTCATACAGAAGTGGTTGTTCTAGCTGGACTTCAAGTTCACAGCAATAGGATTTGCGGCTCAACGCATCAGCCATTACGTTAGCCTTGCCAGGGGTATAAGAAATACCCAAATCATAGTCTGCAATGGTCTCCATCCATCTTTGCTGACGGAGGTTTAGAGATGGTTGAGTGAACAAGTACTTCAGGCTCTTATGATCCGTGTAGATCTCGCAACGATTACCGAGGAGGTAATGTCACCACAACTGCAGTGCATAGATGACAGCAGCTAGTTCTAGATCATGTACCGGATAATTCTCTTCATGCGGACGCAACTGACGAGAGCCATATGCAATCACTTTACGTTCCTGCATTAGGACACAGCCTAGTCCTTCACGGGATGCGTCACAATAGATCACAAAATCTTTGCGAGAATCTGGAGGAGCAAGTACTGGGGCAGATGTCAGCTTGTCTTTGAGTGTTTGAAAACTTTCCTGACATTTTTCTGTCCATTCAAACTTAACGCCCTTGTGAAGCAGATCAGTCAGAGGCTTAGCAATCTTTGAGAAATTCTCGACAAAGCGACGACAATAGCTTGCAAGGCCGAGAAAACTTCTGACTTGCTTGACATTCTTCGGCGGAGTCCATTCAAGAATAGCCTGAACTCGTTCTGGGTTAACGGCAATGCCTTCTTTCGAAATCACATGGCCGAGATATGTCACTTCAGATAACCAGAACTCACACTTGGAATACTTGGCATACAATTGATGTTCACGCAGCTTCTCCAGTACAAGCCGAAGATGTTCGGCATGTTCTTCTTCATTCTTCGAATATACCAGAATATCGTCCAGATATACCACGACGAATTTGTCGAGATAATCCATGAAGATGTAATTCATTAACCGGGAGAAGGTAGCTGGAGCGTTAGTCAGGCCGAAAGACATGACAGTGTACTCATAAGAACCATAGTGAGTAACAAATGCTGTCTTCGGAATATCTTCTTCACGAACTCGGATCTGGTGGTATCCCAATCTCAAATCAAGCTTAGAGAATACTGAGGAACCAGCAAGTTGATCATACAGATCGTTGATTCTGGGAAGCGGATACTTATTTTGAATTGTTGCTTGGTTGATAGGTCGGTAATCTTGAACCAACCGATTCGTACCATCCCTCTTCTTGACAAAGAGGGAAGGTGCTCCCCAAGCAGATGAACTGGGGCGGATGAAACCCTTCTTAAGCGACTCGTCGATTTCTTCCTTAAGTTCAATAAGGTGATGCGGAGGCATCTTGTACGGACGCTTTGCAATAGGGGTAGTGCCTGGTTTCAAGTCGATAACAAACTCGACAGCTCTGGCAGGGGGAATGCCTGGAAGTTCTTCCGGAAAGACATCTTGAAAATCACGAACAACTGGAATGTTCTCGATGCCTTCAAGAGGTGAAGCATTCAATGCATTCAGAACATATATCTGATCCTCGGCATTCTGAACTGTCTGAGCTGAGTATCTGACTATCTGGCCGGAAGGATGAGTGAGCTGGACTGTCTTAGCAGCACAGTCAATCAAAGCTTTATTCGCTTTCAACCAATCCATACCAAGGATGATGTCAATGTCGGAAGGTCCTAGTACAATGAGAGAAACAGGAAAAAGTAGACCTCCAATCTCGATGTGGTTATGAGGGCTTACCATTGTGGTTTGCCATTTGGATCTCGGGGACTGAACTATTAGAGGAGTGGGTAATTTCTCCAAGTATAACTCATGTGACTGAGCAAATTGTTGGGACACAAAAGCATGCGATGCTCCAGAATCAAAGAGAACAGAGGCTGGTACTGAATTCACAGAGAGTGTTCCCAGCACGATAGTCGGTTCCTTCTGAGCCTTTTCAACATCGACGTGATTGGCATGGCCAAGTACAACAGTAGACGGTATGGCATTACGGTTTCTGAATCGGCGGTTTCGACAACTCTTCTTACGACCAACAGGAGGACATGGTGCAACCTGAGGAGATGCCATAGCATTAGGCTGTCCACCCTGAACTGTTAGCTGTCTCGGCGGTGAAGGCAGACGAGGTGCAACATAAGATGGTCTTGGTGTTGGAGCAGGTCGGTGATGAATATTGTGCGGAATCCAAACCCAACGTTTCTGAACAGGCTGACCCGAGGATGAGCCAGCTTCACGAGTGCGTTTGAGCGACTCCTGATACTTAGCCAGACCAGTTTCAACTCTGTAGGTTTGACTGACAAGCGTCGCAATGTCTTCACAATCATGGACAAGAAGTGCGAGCTGTATATCGGAACGCAGCCCTTCACGGAATTTCTCCTGCTTACGTGCGTCAGTGTCGACATCATCTTTAGCATAGCGGGATAATTCGAGAAATTCCCTCTGATATTCATCCACAGTCAGTGTGCCCTGTGTGAGTTTACGGAACTCCTGCTTCTTCTGGTCGATCAGACCCTGAGGAATGTACCGTGCACGAAAAGCTGACTGGAATTCTTGCCAGGTGGGTACAGTCTCTGCAGGCAACGTATCCTTGTGGCTTTCCCACCATTGAGCAGCGGGACCCTTCAAGTGAAATGTCGCAAAGGTGACATAACTGTCAGGGGTCACATTAGCTGACTCCATTTCAAATTGGATGTCACGAAGCCAATCATCAGCATCCATAGGATTGGTGGAGCTGCGGAAAACAGACGGGTTGAGGCGCACGAATTCTGACAGAGTTATTGGAGCAGACTGTTGATGAGCATTCTGAATTGGAAACTGAGCCAATACTCCGATCATGAACTGACGGTTGATTTCAAACTGCTGCCTCATTTCAACAATATAGGGTGGAGGTGGAGTATCGTCAGCCATCCTGCCAAATCAACAGGGCAGTTTAGGAAGCAAAATTGCAGGTGTATGGAATAACTCATGAAGCAATACGCACAACAGAAGGAAGTGCAATAGATACTTCATCATATTCACACCAGACACTCAAATCCACACATAGCCTCGGTTACAATCCGGCATTACGACAGCTGAAAAAGAGAAGGCTAGACAACTAGGCGGCGCGCAGGCACGCGGTAAGGAAGTACACAACGAGACATAGCAAAGGCTACATCAACGTCGGAGAAAACTGTAGGAGCGAGGAATCTGCAAGTGTCAACACAGGGTGCCCTCAACAAAAGGATCCTGTAAGCAGAACCTGGCCCACAATCTTGAAGCAAGGGGGAATATTTAAGAACTCCGGGTGGATGTGATTACGAGAACCTAATGTTGGAGTTGGTAAAATTTTAACCCGAATAGATGAGAGAGTAGAATCCTAGAGTAAAGGTCGAGGAGTAAAAGATCCTAATACCACCCAGTTGGCGACGTGGGCCCGTAAGCCACACAGCCAAGTTAGTAAAACAGTTTTTGACCACTAGACTCAACTTCGGCCAAAGAGTTGGAAAGGGGGGACTCCTAGAGGCAGTCGGCTCTGATACCAACCTGTGGCGCCCCCGGCTTAATCGTGCACTAATCATACACGCAAATGCACACGATCAAGCCTAAGGACTCAATTGAAGATATCACAACACAACTCTAAAATATAAATAAAGTCATACAAGCATATATTACAAGCCAGGGCCTCGAGGGCTCAAATAAATAAGCTTGATGACAAACAAGCATCAGCGGAAGCGTCAGATATCTGAGTACAGATATAAAAGAAAACAGAAAGGCCTTTAGAAAGGCGGAACCAAAATGAAACACTACGATCGAAAGGCGTAGGCCTCCTGCCTGGGACCCTCCAATTCTACTCCTGGCCGCCGGCAAGCTCGTAGTAGTAGCCACCCTCGGGGTAGTGGAAGTAGTCGTCGGCGAGGGTAGCGGTCTCAGGGGCTCCGTCATCTGGACTCGACCAACTGATATGGGGAGAAAAAGGAAAGCAAAGCAACCGTGAGTACTGCGAAGTACTCAGCAAGCAAGGATCTACACTACATATGCAACATTATCAAAAAGGAGGCTGTATATGTGGACTGGGCTGCAGAAATGCCAGAATAGAGAGAAGGCCTAGTCCTATCGAAGATTAGCATCTTCAGCATCTTCAAGCATCTTCGAGCGTCTTGCAGCATATAGAAGAGTACAGAGCAGCATAGTATAAAGTAGTAGAGGTAGTAGCAAGCAACAGTCTCGCCCAGAGATCCTTCCTCGTCTCCCTGCGAGAAAGCGATCCCGGAGTCACATATCCAGGTAACATCCCAATTCTAACTGTACCGATCGGGATACAACTCCGAGTGTCCTTTACCGTAGGACCGGCTATCGATAGATGTGTTCTTCCCTGCAGGGGTGCACCAACTTACCCACCACGCTCAATTAACTCCGGCCGGACACACTTTCCTGGGTCATGCCCGGCCTCGGCCAAACGACACATCGCAACCCTACCTACAGCTCAGCAGAGAGGTCCCCGCCGGTCTACCTCCTAAGCGCAAGGGGGTCTTGGGCCATCGCCCCACGCCCTCCGGGTCGTTGTGTGCAGGGTGGATACCAGCACCGCCTCGGAAGGCCGGTACGATCCGACCGTGCCACAATGCTGAACTGGACGTCTGACAGAGCTTTCGGCTGATGTTACGATGCAGAACGCCCATACTATGCCCACGTGATGGTTAGTGCTATCCGACCAGAGGCCGGCTCAGATCATATATCCAAATCGTAGTGTCCTAGTGGCTTGCGGTAACGAGCAGAGACTCACGAAAGATGTGACCCCGTCGCCCCGTCTCGAGGACTTGCTGCAAGGGCTAAGAATGCCCGGCCGCGCCTCGTGGAATAACTCACGGGTAACTATCCATCACTCGCGGGTACCCCTCGGGGTCGACCCGCCTTTTAAGAAATAGTATCAACAGTAATGTAAGGCATCCGTGTGGTCACCATATCAAGGGGAATCCGAGGCATCACCCTCGTTGGACTCCCACCTGATCTAACAACAAGATGGACGTAGGAGGCATCACCCTCGAGGTCCACATGTGAGGTGTTACGCGACTTAGTCAGTATCAGTGGTGGTGTAGGAGGTATCACCCTCGCTTACCACGACCGGTTAACTAACCTACAAGGTTATCATCAGAAGTGCTGTCGAGGTATCACCCTCGGCACTCGATAGTAACCCAGTAGTGTCGAGCAACTAAGGGGAAAGTGAGGTGCAGTGCCGGGGCTGATCTTCAATCCCGTTGATCGGGTCTTCTGAAACTCCAGCGGGGCAGTCGGGATAAAGTGGGGGTCACTAATGGGGCTCTACCCAGTCTATACTAAAACAGTTCAGGATAGAAGGCAGTTATCAACAGTAGACTACAATAAACAGGCTATGCAGCAGATATAGGAAAAACAGTAACAGTAGCATAATTCTAATGCAAGCAGGAGAATTAGAATAGGCGATATCGAGATGATCAAAGGGGGGGGCTTGCCTGGTTGCTTGGCGGCAAGGGCAAGGTCGTCAGTACTGTAACCAATCACCGGAGCTGCGTCGATCTCGGAGGCTACGTCGGCACCGAAATCTACCGAGGGAAAAGAGGGGGAGGAAAACAGTAAATACGAAGCGACATATGCATGAAAATACGATACGCGATGCTAGAGGTGGTCTATCGTAGTGATACACGACAACGGTGAAGGAGGGGATCATTCGGGAATGTTTTCCTGGTTCCGGACGTCTGTCAGACAGATGAACCGGAGAGAACGGTTCCATGTTCAGGTAGTTATGGGTATGTGACAGATAAACGGAGGGCGTATTCAAATTCGTCTCGTCGTTCTGAGCAAGTTTCATGTATAAAGTTTTTTCATCGGAGTTACGGATTAAAAGTTATGAATTTTTAAAGATTATTGATTTTTTTGGAATTAATTTTATTTATAGAAAAAGGATTATTGCGTCAGCCTGACGTCACCATGACTTCAGCGAGTCAAACCTGCCGGTCCAGGTCAAACCTGACCTGCGGGACCCCCCTGTCAGCCTCTGAGGGCTTAACAGAAACTAATTTAAGTTAACAGGGGTTAATTAGGCTAGGGGCCCCACATGTCTGTGTCAGTAACTAATTAACAGATCACTAATTATTTGATTAGCACTAATTAAGTCTGTGGGCCCCACACGTCAGTGGCTAAGGTGAACAGTGACGCGCGTTGACCGTGGTCAACGCGGTCAAATGAGCGGTGGGGGCCCACTGGCAGTGACCCGGGTGGACCCCACACGCTCGCCAGGTCAGCGCGGCCGGCGGCTCGTCGCCGTTGACGCGAAACGCGGCGGAGGGCACTGGAGGCCGCCGGAATTTGCCTACGAAGCACCAAATCGGGTGCCGTCGGCACCGTTCGATCGGTCTTTGCGTCGCGAGTTCATTCATGCCAGGAACGTGGCCGGAAACGATCTAGAGTGACGGCGGCGATGGTCACTGGCGGCGGCCGGAGCACGGTGTGCTCGGGATCGGCAGAATGGGAACAAAGAGGGGGGCGAGGCTAAGCGCGTTCGGCTCCTGGAGGTGCACTGAACTCGCTGACGTGGTTGGTTGCTTGCGACCGTGACCACATCGATGGCAGCAGCAGCCGCGGCGAAGCTCGGCTCGGGCGTCCATGGCGATAGCGGCTAGCGACGGCAATCCGAGCGGAAAACAGGGGGAAGATGTTGCTGTGCTCACCAGAGGAGCACACGATGGCTCGGCGACAGGTTAGGAGCAGCAGAAACGACGGGGACGACGGCGAACGGCGGCGGGTCCCGAGGTGGAAGACGGCGAAGACTCGGCGATAGGGCGCTCCCCAGTTCAATCCCACAGCACCGGACGAAGGAGTCGATGGCGTTGGAGCTTCTGGATAGGTCGGCGGGGCTGGAGGGGCTCGGTGGCCGAGGAATCGAGCGTCGGCGGCGGTGACGTTCGGGCACCGACGAGAGAGAGAGAGGGAGCGATGGAGAGCGAGGGAGGGAGAGATGAATGACCAGGGGGAGAGGAGCGATGTGAGGGGGAGAGCGACGGAGGAGGCAGGGGGAATGGACGGGGCGAGCTTATCCCCTCGCCCACCCGTTCCTGCCGCGGTGGCGAGCGGCGACCGGCGCGGGCGTCCGGCGCCAAGGAGATGGTGACACGGGGAGGAGGTAGGTGGAGAAGTGGGCTGGGCCGGTCGGCCTGCCAGGTAAGTGGCCTCTGGCCCTTTCCCTTATTTTTTTTTTCTGTTTTCTTATTTTATTTAATAAACAGAGAAGAAAAAGATTCATTGGAACAACCTATTCACTTAGAAATAGTATGGGAAGTGTCCCATTAATTCGCTTGTGTTTTTAAGCAGTGCCACAAAAAGTTAGAAGATTATTTGACTCTGTTTGGATTTTCCATAAATGACATAGCATTTTAAAAATGCTGAAATGCTCTGAATTAATTGCCACTGCTCATTTTACCAACAAGGTAATGTTGTATTCCTTAACATATAATTGTTTTGGAATATTTGCAATAATGTGAACATTTTTCCCACAAGTATGGAACAACTTTAATTTTCACTTTTGAAATTGAGTTGATTTTTCAGAATAGCATTTGAATTGAATATTTCACCAAAGTGATTAAGCACTGCAAATGGAGATGACCTGGCAGTATCATTAGCTGATCACTGTAGCAATTACAAAAGGGGTGTTACATTCTTTCCAATCATCTACATCCGGAGATGCATATGCCTCTGCAATCGTCTTGGGTGTGTCGTCCATAAGGTATACAATGAAATCATCACCAAAGGATTTTGCAATCCTTTGTCTCTTGTTCCTTATAGGAACTTCATTGTTATCCTTCTCAAGAACTTCCTCATATGATTGTTCAAAATATTCATCAGTTGTACTAGATTCAGGAATTATCTCAGAAGAAAATCTAGCAATGCTATGCATATCTTTCATAGGAAATATGTTCTCAAAAAATATTGCATCATGAGATTCCATTATAGTATCAACATGCATATCAGGTACTTCAGATTTTACCACTAAAAATCTATAAGCAATGCTCCGTTGAGCATACCCTAGAAAGACACAATCCACTGTCTTTGGTCCAAGTTTGCGTTTCTTAGGAATAGGAATATTGACCTTTGCCAAACATCCCCAAGTGCGCAAATAATAAAGTGATGGTTTTCTCCCAACCCACTCCTCATAAGGGGTTTTCTCCTTATTATTTTTAGGAACTCTATTCAGGACATGACATGAAGTCAATAGAGCCTCCCCCACCATGTCTTAGATAAACCAGCAGTGTCTAACATGGCATTCACCAAATCAGTCAACGTGCGGTTTTTCCTCTCGGCAACTCTATTTGATTGGGGTGAATAGGGAGGCGTCCTCTCATGAATAATACCATGTTCCTCACAAAATTCATCAAATACTTTGGGAAAATACTCTCCACCACGATCGGACCTAAGACGCTTGATCTTTCTCTCTAGTTGATTTTCAACTTCAGCTTTATAGATTTTAAAGTAGTCTAATGCTTCATTTTTAGTTTGCAACAAATAAACATAGCAAAATCTAGTCGCATCATCAATCAAAGTCATGAAATATTGTAGGAGATATGCCCTAGAGGCAATAATAAATGTTATTGATTATCTCCCTGTTCATAATTAGGTTTATGTTCCATGCTATAACTGCTATGGTTCTCGGGTCTGCAATAAAACGAGGCTCGGAGGAAAACTCATATGCACGTGTGGGATAATAAACGATAAAATGTATTCCTAGTCAAGCCTCTATGACTAGCTCAAGTGTTGCATGATGGTTCTGTTTTCCTGATCATGGGCATGTCTATGCCAGCAACTTCGAGGGCACAATGTTAGAAGAACATTTGCGTTGAATCGACCCGAATTGATGTTATGCTATGAGATACATTCGTCATGAGTTAATGGTTAATAACACAGAGATAGTTAACGTTTGCATGATTCCTTAGACCATGAGAGTATCGGGTTTCTTCATGCTGGCTTCATGAACTTTGGGGTTTGTTAAACGTCATCCGTAAATGGGTGGCTATTACGGCGGCTTACGGGTTCATGGAAAAGTATGTCAAGTAACTTGATAGCTCAAGATTGGGATTTGCTCCTCCGACGATGGAGAGATATCTCTGGGCCCTCTCGGTGTTACGGTATCCATCATCGTCTGGCCAGACACTTTGTGATTTGATCACGGGGATGCCGGAACACGGTAACGAGAAAAGTGAACAATACCGGTAATGAGGTAACTAGCTTAGTGGACAAGTTGTTGATCCACGGGAATGCCAACATGTCTCACCTCGGGTATTTGTAACATATCGCGAAGCAACAGGAATAGCACACGGCAACTGGAGGTTCACTCGAATATTCATTCGTGTGGGTATAGGGGTCAATATGGGTGTCCACGACTTCGATGTTGATCATTGATCGGAAAGTGTTCCGGTCATGTCTATACTGTAGGAGATATGCCCTAGAGGCAATAATAAATGTTATTATTTATCTCCTTGCTCATAATTATGTTTATGTTCCATGCTATAACTGCTGTGGTTCCCGAGCCCGTATATCCATAAAGGCTCTGGGGAAAACCCATGTGCACGTGTGGAATAATAAACGGTAAAAAGTATTCCTAGTCATGCCTCTAAGACTAGCTCAAGTGTTGCATGATGATTATGTTTTCCCAATCATGGGCATGTCTATGCCAGCAGCTTTGAGGGCACAATGTTAGAAGAATATTTGTGTTGAATCGACCCGATTGATGTTATGCTATGAGATTCATTCGTCACAAGTTAATGGTTGATAACACAGAGATGGTTAACGTTTGCATGATTCCTCAGACCATGAGAGTATCGAGTTTCTTCATGCTTGATTCATGAACTTTGGGGTTTGTTAAACGTCATCCGTAACTGGATGGCTATTACGGCGGCTTACGGGTTCATGGGAAAGTATGTTAAGTAACTTGATAGCTCAAGATTGGGATTTGCTCCTCCGACGATGGAGAGATATCTCTGGGCCCTCTCGGTGTTAAGGTATCCATCATCGTCTGGCCAGACACTTTGTGATTTGATCACGGGGATGCCGGAACACGGTAACGAGAAAAGAGAACAATACCGGTAACAAGGTAACTAGCATAGTGGACAAGTTGTTGATCCACGGGAATGCCAACATGTCTCGCCTCGGGTATTTGTAACATATCGCGAAGCAACAGGAATAGCACACGGCAACTGGAGGTTCACTCGAATATTCATTCGTGTGGGTATAGGGGTCAATATGGGTGTCCACGGCTCCGATGTTGATCATTGATCGGAAGGGGTTCCGTGTCATGTCTATACTTCACCGAACCTATAGGGTCACACACTTAAGGGTCATCTATCTGCTGAATACTAGACAGGGAGTCTGAGAGAAAATCACCGAAAAAGTTTCGAACACCGAAAAGTTTCGGACAGCGGAAAAGTTCCGCAGAGAGAGGTCACCGGATGAGTTCCGGTGAAACTGAAAAGTTGTTTCAGAGGATACCATTAAGTCAAAATGGTTTCGGCACATGCCTGATAATTCTTGGAGGATGCCAGAATCATTCTGGAAACTTCTGGGAATTTTCTGGAAGAAAAAACCGGAAATGTTTCGGGGCTGCCGGAACCGCTTCAGATGCTTTTCGCAGAGCTCATCTTCTTGTGGACGAACTAGCAGCAAATGGTGGTCTTCGTGGATGAAAGAAAAGAAAAACGAAGGTGCATATGCTTGGGAACTTTTGCAAGAAACAACCGGATACTTAAGACACAGCCAAGACCACCTACCATAATAAAGCCTAAATTTTATCTACACTTAATTAAGCTTCCATGTTTGCTAGTAAATAAAATGAAGAAAAAAAACCCTAAATGGCATATATGGTAATAAATTATCATATTTTCATAAAATATATGGCATGATCATGCAACATAATGATATTATTCCGAGCTATCGAGCTAAAATCGAGCGATCCAGTATTGACTCAAGTTCGACTCGTTTCCCGACGGAGCTACAGAAAGTGTTCGTACTCAGCTCGTTTATTTTCAAATCGATCTCGAGTCGAGCCAAAAAACGAATTGATCTCGAGCGGCTCATGAGCCTCGAGCTTTTCTTGCAGCCCTAGTTGGCACGCTGAACTAACAACCACCCACTCGCCAAGCGCGAGGGCGGCTCTCCATCTCCATGTGATGTGAGGACGAGATGGTCAGTCAACCCTGGCTCTCCATCTCCATGTGATGGTAGGGTTAGGGTTTCGGGAGGCGCCGCTGTGAGGGAGGTGGCGGCGTCGCGTCGGGTCTTGCGCCGGCTCGGGCCTCCCCTCTGCAAGTAGGCTGCTGTAGATTCCTGCCGCCCCACCGAGGCAGTGAGGTTAGGGCTCCTTGCTGCGCGCGTGCGGCGGCGAGGTTGGGTGTTGGGCGCTGTTCTGCTTGCTCGGAGTTTGGCGGCGCTGTCTTCGACTTTTGCTGCGGTTGCCCCAGCTATGGCGTCGTTCTGGACGTCGTGTGGGAGCTGGCGGCTCTGTCTTCCTGCCGCTCGTGCGCGACGGCGGGATATGCCCTTCCAGGTGAGATTGGCAAGGCGGTGGTGGCGATCTCACCGGGTGATTTTGCTCCGCGGTTTCTTCCCCGCTCCGACAGCGATGTCTCCGACGCCGGCCGGAAATCGGCGGACCTTGTGCAGGAGAGGGCTTGCTGCATCTGCTTGTTCTTGTGGCTTCAACGGAGGCCATTTTGCAGGTGTCCGGCTATGCTCATGCTGGTTTTCGCGGTCGGGAGCCCCGCTGGTGGCGGCGACCGATTTGGGCTTCTAGGCCCTATTTTGGGGTTACGGATGATGGATTGTCGACCTTCGCGGCTTCGGCGAGCTGGAGCCACGGCGGAGGCTTGGAGCCTTCTTCTCTGTGGGGATTGTCCCCGACCGATGCGCCGGAACCCGACCCTGGTTCCCGTCTGGTGGGGCGGGACCTATATGCGACCTCCAAAGCCATTGTTGGCGATGCAGAAAGATGGCTTCTTCCTTGGCGGCTCGAGCAGACGGCGAGCGGCTGGTTGGATGGATGCAACGAGCCTGGAGCTTCTTCCTGAATTTTCTGTGAGGTTTGCTGTGTTTAGGCTGCAGGGCCTATGGTCTGTTTCCATCTTCTTGTACGTTCGAGGTGCTTGTATGTGCTGTAGGTCTGGTCTGTGTTTCTGGTTATGAATACAAGCAGCCTTTTCTCAAAAAAAAAGCTGAAATTGCTTTTTAGGCTTAGGGTTTAAATTTTGAAAACTCGTACACTATATAATAGTATAGAAATATCACCTTTCTTATTCTAACAAAAAAGTATATCATGCAGAATTTAATTTGCTGAAGAAACTATTGTTTCAAACATTTTCTGTCAGCCATGGTCACCATGTCCAATCTCAGCCACTAGCCGGAGCCGGAGCCGTGCTGGAGCCAAGGGAGCGGATGTGGCGAGGATCGGTGCCAAACGGAGGCGCCCCGCCAATGAGAGACGTTGCCGAAGATTACCTTGTTGAACAGTACATGGCAGAACAATCACGGACCAACAGCAGAGCCAGATCCCAGGTAGACTCAACCGCTCTGTTCTATGACATCTGATATTTATGCCATACTGCTTGGAGTTGTGTCATGAGGAACCTTTTGAAGATTGGAACGGTTGATCTATCTATCTGCCTAAGTTGTGTCATGAGGTTGATCTATCTGTCTGTGTTGTTACCTAGGCTTTATTGTACAATCAAGACTGTGGTCTTTTAACTGACCACTCTGATAGACTTCTTGGAATATTAACTTGGGATGCCTTGGACATCCCCAAGCTTGATCTTTTGTGTCTCCTTAATTCTTTTTATATCACGGTTTCACTAAATCTTAAAAACTTCATCCACACAAAACTCAACAAGAACTCGTGAGATAATTTAGTATAAATCAATGCAATAATCTTATCATTCTCTACTGTAAAAAATCACTAAAATTATTATTTAACATTGCATACTAAATGTCTCTGCATATTTAATATACCTATCCTCAAATAGAATCATTAAACAAGCAAACATATGCAAATATAATAGCAATCTGTCTAAACAGGACAGTCTGTAAAGAGTGCAATTACACTCATGCTTCCCTAACTCCAAAAATTCTAAAAAATTACCACATTGTATAAAATTTATCATAGCTTATTGTGCAAAAATTTTCAACATTATCACATTCTGAATTTTCTGGAAATTGTTTGCAACAACGATAAACTTTCTGTTTTCAAACAGCAATACATAGACTTGCAAAATAAGCATGGCAAAGGCTATACTTGACATTTTTATTGAAGTAAAAGATATAAAACATTATTCCAAATTGTAGGAGATATGCCCTAGAGGCAATAATAAATGTTATTGATTATCTCCTTGTTCATAATTAGGTTTATGTTCCATGCTATAACTGCTATGGTTCTCGAGTCTACAATAACCATGAGGCTCGGAGGAAGACTCATATGCACGTGTGGAATAATAAACGGTAAAATGTATTCCTAGTCTAGCCTCTAAGACTAGCTCAAGTGTTGCATGATGGTCCTGTTTTCCTGATCATGGGCATGTCTATGCCAGCAACTTTGAGGGCACAATGTTAGAAGAACATTTGTGTTGAATCGACCCGATTGATGTTATGCTATGAGTTACTTTCATCACAAGTTAATGGTTAATAACACAGAGATGGTTAACGTTTGCATGATTCGTTAGACCATGAGAGTATCGAGTTTCTTCATGCTTGCTTCATGAACTTTGGGGTTTGTTAAACGTCATCCGTAAATGGGTGGCTATTACGACGGCTTACGGGTTCATGGAAAAGTATGTCAAGTAACTTGATAGCTCAAGATTGGGATTTGCTCCTCCGACGATGGAGAGATATCTCTGGGCCCTCTCGGTGTTATGGTATCCATCATCGTCTGGCCAGACACTTTGTGATTTGATCACGGGGATGCCGGAACACGTAACGAGAAAAGAGAACAATACCGGTAACGAGGTAACTAGCATAGTGGACAAGTTGTTGATCCACGGGAATGCCAACATGTCTCACCTCGGGTATTTGTAACATATCGTGAAGTAAAAGGAATAGCACACGGCAACTGGAGGTTCACTCGAATATTCATTCGTGTGGGTATAGGGGTCAATATGGGTGTCCACGGCTCCGATGTTGATCATTGATCGGAAGGGGTTCCGTGTCATGTCTATACTTCACCGAACCTATAGGGTCACACGCTTAAGGGTCATCTATCTGCTGAATACTAGACAGGGAGTCTGAGAGAAAATCACCGAAAAAGTTTCGGACACCGAAAAAGTTTCGGACAGCGGAAAAGTTCCGCAGAGAGAGGTCACCGGATGAGTTCCGGTGAAACTGAAAAGTTGTTTCAGAGGATACCATAAAGTCAAATTGGTTTCGGCACATGCCCGATAATTCTTGGAGGGTGCCAGAATCATTCTGGAAACTTTTGGGAATTTTTTGGAAGAAAAACCGGAAATGTTCCGGAGCTGCCGGAACCACTTCAGATGCTTTTCGCAGATGAAAATCACTAATCTGGAATTGTTCCAGAACGCATTGACAATTATTTTGGTGGGTACTGGAAATGTTCTGAGCCCACATAAATATTTTCAGTTCGAACGGACGCTGAAAAATGTCGTCATGAATAGTGAAAGTGCTTTTTGGGTGGCTTCTTGGAGAAGCCACCTTGAGGGTCCTTTGGTATTTTTCCCCTTGGCTTCTTGGAGAAGCCACCCTTGGGCTTGGCCTATAAATAGGGGTGGAGGGGGCTGCCTAAAGACTCACTCTTTCTCACATATACATGCCATTGCAATGATCTGGCTTCTTCTCTCCCTCTCCGCGAAATAGTTTCGTAGAGCCGAAAGGCTGTCTGGGTTCCGGTGGGAACTAGTTCTGGACGGCGAAGCCCTGCCGGATAGATGACACTGTATGTGTGCAACTCTGTAGAGAGGTCGTAGTTTTGATCTTAGTGCCCGAGGGGCTGTTCGAGAGTGCCTCCCGAAGGGCTGTCCAAGTGACGGTCCGAGTTCTGTGAGTCCTCCCGAAGGGCTGTCCGAGTGACCGTCTGAGTTTCGAAGGTCCTCCCGAAGGGCTGTCCGCGACACCGTCCGGGGGACTGTTCGACCGCCTCCCGAAGGGCTGTCCTGGGCGCGGATGAGGGTATACATCTTCGCGGTTGGGAGGTTGTAAATCCTAGCTGCGGGGATCTGCACCGCCGATCATCATCGACTCTACTTCCGCTGCGCTACGAGTCGGTAACGAAAATGATCAAACCTTGTATGCAGTCTCCATAGTGGTCCTGGGCTGGTGCGTAGGTCGGAAATTTTTTGTTTTCTGCTGCGTTACCCTACAAAGAGAACAATACCGGTAACGAGGTAACTAGCATAGTGGACAAGTTGTTGATCCACGGGAATGCCAACATGTCTCGCCTCGGGTATTTGTAACATATCGCGAAGCAACAGGAATAGCACACGGCAACTGGAGGTTCACTCGAATATTCATTCGTGTGGGTATAGGGGTCAATATGGGTGTCCACGGCTCCGATGTTGATCATTGATCGGAAGGGGTTCCGTGTCATGTCTATACTTCACCGAACCTATAGGGTCACACGCTTAAGGGTCATCTATCTGCTGAATACTAGACAGGGAGTCTGAGAGAAAATCACCGAAAAAGTTTCGAACACCGAAAAGTTTCGGACAGCGGAAAAGTTCCGCAGAGAGAGGTCACCGGATGAGTTCCGGTGAAACTGAAAAGTTGTTTCAGGGGATACCATTAAGTCAAAATGGTTTCGGCACATGCCTGATAATTCTTGGAGGATACCAGAATCATTCTGGAAACTTCTGGGAATTTTCTGGAAGAAAAACCGGAAATGTTCCGGGGCTGCCGGAACCGCTTCAGATGCTTTTCGCAGATGAAATCACTAAACTGGAATTGTTCCAGAACGCATTGAAAATTATTTTAGTGGGTACTGGAAATGTTGTAAGCCCACATAAATATTTTCAGTTCGAACGGACGCTGAAAAATGTCGTCGTGAATAGTGAAAGTGCTTTTTGGGAATTTTATGGAAAGCACCTTTTTGGAAATTCCAAAAGGGCCTTCTAGAAGGGGAAGGAGGGCATGGCACCTCATGGGGGGGGTCCCCCCCCAAGGGTGGCCGGCCAAGGAGGTGGAGCACCATGGTGCTCCACATGGCACTCCCATATGGCATATTCCCTTTTGGAAAGGGATATTCCAAGGGCACTTTGGGGTTTTTGTGTGACAATTTTACCCCTTGGCTAGCCTATATATAGGAGTGATCTTGGCAGCCATTTCCCCATCCTTAGCTCTCACACAAGCCATGCATGATCTGGCATTCTCTCTCCCTCCCAGCGAAATAGTTTCGTAGAGCCGAAAGGCTGTCTGGGTTCCGGTGGGAACTAGTTCTGGACGGCGAAGCCCTGCCGGATAGCTGACACCGTATGTGTGCAACTCTGTAGAGAGGTCGTAGTTTCGATCTTAGTGCCCGAGGGGCTGTTTGAGAGTGCCTCCCGAAGGGCTGTCCAAGTGGCGGTCCGAGTTCTGTGAGTCCTCCAGAAGGGCTGTCCGAGTGACCGTTCGAGTTTCGAAGGTCCTCCCGAAGGGCTGTCCGCGACATCGTCCGGGGGACTGTTCGACCGCCTCCCGGAGGGCTGTCCGAAGGGAAGACGAGGGTATACATCCTCGCGGTTGGGAGGTTGTAAATCCTAGCTGCGGGGATCTGCACCGCCGATCGTCATCGACTTTACTTCCGCTGCGCTACGAGTCGGTAACGAAAATGATCAAACCTTGTATGCAGTCTCCATAGTGGTCCTGGGCTGGTGCGTAGGTCAGAAATTTTTGTTTTCTGCTGCGTTACCCTACAGACAATCCTCACATTGCGTTACCAACCGTAAAGTTTTAACCAGATATTTAACAGCTATTCAATTTTAATAGGGAAGGTGGAAACGCGAGCCATTATTCTACAACTATTAGCAAACCACACTTAGACAGTGTTCATAATTAATTGCACTGAGAATTAAACAAGTTAATTCAACAGTGCGCTCCCACTCAAATCAATATCTCTCATAATTGATTGTGAGCGATTCAAGATCCATATTACAATTTAACGCCAAGGATGTGTCCATCTCAAGTGACGAAAATTGCAATCGGTAGGCCAACTTGCCAATCACATCTCTATGTGACTCTTGTTCATCTTTCGATGGGCGTGTTCCGAGCTCAGGACGCTCCTCCAGAACGTCAAGACAACCAAGTGATCTTGCTGCGAGGTCTCAACTCACCCGCCTCACACTTCCCTAATCGTTCGCACCCATGTGTCCATGTGATGCCCCGAAAAGTTAGGTGCCGTGACGGTGCTACACTTGGGAGAACACTAACTACTTGATATTTTTGTGAGAGATCACCCTAATAAAAGCGACTACCGCGCAATCAAAAAGGGTGCATCATAAGGGATAAACATCTCAGGTAATTCATAATAGCATGATATGGTATAGCCCTTTCTGACGAAGAAGTCTTGTATTTCTTCGTCTTCGGCATTCGCGTCGGTGTTCACCTTCACGAAGATTGCCACCACCTTGTCGATGCACCAGATAATATTGCTATCTCTATAGCTAATAAAATAATGCAATACAACAAGTTTGATACGCAGGTCATTTAAAGTGCAATCATATGGCTCCAGCCATCATGCCGAATCATGACACACAGGTCATGTTAATCAATTTACATCATATAGTCATCTCATACATAATCAAATTAAATATGAGCACTCCTATACCACATCATATGCACATGCAAACCCTCCTGCAAAACCAAGTTAGACGCCTCTAATCGGTTCATGCAAAAACTTGTTTTTACGTGGCTTCTAAGGTTTCGAAACAAACCGAAACTACCAACGTCCATCATCAAGTATGATAATTCAAGTCGCTAGATTAACTTTCCAGGGTGTATGAAAACCGAGATAATAAAATCTCGAGCCCCATACTAAACTTCGTCATACGCATGACCCCCGTGCAGATCATATCTGCATTGCCCTTTTGTCTGCGAAATTTCATCTTTCCTTTTAACTACGGTGGAATTCAATGAACTGTTAGCACTTCGTTGATCAATCAGGATCGCGGATTGCCAGAACTTTGAAACTCCACCATGCTGTTATCAAGATCAGAAATATGCAAATTCCAGGGAAGCAACAAGAATATCGGGTAACAGATTTCATCTGCTACCCGCACAAATAATTTTCAGTAATAGAACTCATCTACTACCTAATTATATTGTACAACACCCATACATCACTATGTATTCTAGATCGCAACCTGCATCTACGCATAGCACGGCTCTTGATGCCACTGTAGGGTAACGCAGCAGAAAACAAAAAATTTCTGACCTACGCACCAGCCCAGGACCACTATGGAGACTGCATACAAGGTTTGATCATTTTCGTTACCGACTCGAAGCGCAGCGGAAGTAGAGTCGATGACGATCGGCGGTGCAGATCCCCGCAGCTAGGATTTACAACCTCCCAACCGCGAGGATGTATACCCTCGTCTTCCCTTCGGACAGCCCTCCGGGAGGCTGTCGAGCAGTCCCCCAGACGATGTCGTGGACAGCCCTTCGGGAGGACCTTCGAAACTCGAACGGTCACTCGGACAGCCCTTCGGGAGGACTCACAGAACTCGGACCGTCACTTGGACAGCCCTTCGGGAGGCACTCTCGAACAGCCCCTCGGGCACTAAGATCGAAACTACGACCTCTCTACAGAGTTGCACACATACGGTGTCATCTATCCGGCAGGGCTTCGCCGTCCAGAACTAGTTCCCACCGGAACCCAGACAGCCTTTCGGCTCTACGAAACTCTTTTCGTGGGAGGGAGAGAGAAGCCAGATCATTGCAATGGCATGTATGTGAGAAGGGATGAAGGATTGAGCAGCCCCCTCTCCTCCTTATATAGGAAAACCAAGGGGTAGGATGGGCATTCAAGAAATACCAAAATACCCATGAAGGAAACTCTTTCCAAGGGCATAAAAGAGAAACCAAAGGACATGTGGAGCTCCAAGGAGGAGCTCCACATGTGGCCGGCCACCCCCTAGGGGTCCCCCCCCCCCCAAGGGGGCTCTCATCCATCCACATCACCTTCTAGAAGCCTTTAGCAAAAAGCCCTAAAAGGTGGCTTTCCAAAAAATTCCAAAAAGCACTTTCACTATTCATGACGATATTTTTCAGCGTCCGTTCGAACTGAAAATATTTATGTGGGCTTAGAACATTTCCAGTACCCACTAAAATAATTTTCAACGCGTTTTGGAACAATTCCAGTTTAGTGATTTCATCTGCGAAAAGCATCTGAAGCGGTTCCGGCAGCCCCGGAACATTTCCGGTTTTTTCTTCCAGAAAATTCCCAGAAGTTTCCAAAATGATTCTGGCATCCTCCAAGAATTATCAGGCATGTGCCGAAACCATTTTTACTTAATGGTATCCCCTGAAACAACTTTTCAGTTTCACCGGAACTCATCCGGTGACCTCTCTCTGCAGAACTTTTCCGCTGTCCGAAACTTTTCGGTGTCCGAAACTTTTTCGGTGATTTTCTCTCAGACTCCCTGTCTAGTATTCAGCAGATAGATGACCCTTAAGCGTGTGACCCTATAGGTTCGGTGAAGTATAGACATGACACGGAACCCCTTCCGATCAATGATCAACATCGGAGCCGTGGACACCCATATTGACCCCTATACCCACACGAATGAATATTCGAGTGAACCTCCAGTTGCCGTGTGCTATTCCTGTTGCTTCGCGATATGTTACAAATACCCGAGGCGAGACATGTTGGCATTCCCGTGGATCAACAACTTGTCCACAATGCTAGTTACCTCGTTACCGGTATTGTTCTCTTTTCTCGTTACCGTGTTCCGGCATCCCCGTGATCAAATCACAAAGTGTCTGGCCAGACGATGATGGATACCTTAACACCGAGAGGGCCCAGAGATATCTCTCCATCGTCGGAGGAGCAAATCCCAATCTTGAGCTATCAAGTTACTTAACATACTTTCCCATGAACCCATAAGCCGCCGTAATAGCCATCCAGTTACGGATGATGTTTAACAAACCCCAAAGTTCATGAATCAAGCATGAAGAAACTCGATACTCTCATGGTCTGAGGAATCATGCAAACGTTAACCATCTCTGTGTTATCAACCATTAACTTGTGACGAATGAATCTCATAGCATAACATCAATCGGGTCGATTCAACACAAATGTTCTTCTAACATTGTGCCCTCAAAGCTGCTGGCATAGACATGCCCATGATTGGGAAAACATAATCATCATGCAACACTTGAGCTAGTCTTAGAGGCATGACTAGGAATACTTTTTACCGTTTATTATTCCACACGTGCACATGGGTTTTCCCCAGAGCCTTTATGGATATACGGGCTCGGGAACCACAGCAGTTATAGCATGGAACATAAACATAATTATGAGCAAGGAGATAAATAATAACATTTATTATTGCCTCTAGGGCATATCTCCTACATTATAGACATGACCGGAACACTTTCCGATCAATGATCAACATCGAAGTCGTGGACACCCATATTGACCCCTATACCCACACGAATGAATATTCGAGTGAACCTCCAGTTGCCGTGTGCTATTCCTGTTGCTTCGCGATATGTTACAAATACCCGAGGTGAGACATGTTGGCATTCCCGTGGATCAACAACTTGTCCACTAAGCTAGTTACCTCGTTACCGGTAGTGTTCTCTTTTCTCGTTACCGTGTTCCGGCATCCCCATGATCAAATCACAAAGTGTCTGGCCAGACGATGATGGATACCGTAACACCGAGAGGGCCCAGAGATATCTCTCCATCGTCGGAGGAGCAAATCCCAATCTTGAGCTATCAAGTTACTTGACATACTTTTCCATGAACCCGTAAGCCGCCGTAATAGCCACCCATTTACGGATGACGTTTAACAAACCCCAAAGTTCATGAAGCAAGCATGAAGAAACCCGATACTCTCATGGTCTAAGGAATCATGCAAACGTTAACTATCTCTGTGTTATTAACCATTAACTCATGACGAATGTATCTCATAGCATAACATCAATTCGGGTCGATTCAACGCAAATGTTCTTCTAACATTGTGCCCTCAAAGTTGCTGGCATAGACATGCCCATGATCAGGAAAACAGAACCATCATGCAACACTTGAGCTAGTCATAGAGGCTTGACTAGGAATACATTTTATCGTTTATTATCCCACACGTGCATATGAGTTTTCCTCCAAGCCTCGTTTTATTGCAGACCCGAGAACCATAGCAGTTATAGCATGGAACATAAACCTAATTATGAACAGGGAGATAATCAATAACATTTATTATTGCCTCTAGGGCATATCTCCTACAATATTTCATGACTTTGATTGATGATGCGACTAGATTTTGCTATGTTTATTTGTTGCAAACTAAAAATGAAGCATTAGACTACTTTAAAATCTATAAAGCTGAAGTTGAAAATCAACTAGAGAGAAAGATCAAGCGTCTTAGGTCCGATCGTGGTGGAGAGTATTTTCCCAAAGTATTTGATGAATTTTGTGAGGAACATGGTATTATTCATGAGAGGACGCCTCCCTATTCACCCCAATCAAATAGAGTTGCCGAGAGGAAAAACCGCACGTTGACTGATTTGGTGAATGCATGTTAGACACTGCTGGTTTATCTAAGACATGGTGGGGGAGGCTCTATTGACTTCATGTCATGTCCTGAATAGAGTTCCTAACAATAATAAGGAGAAAACCCCTTATGAGGAGTGGGTTGGGAGAAAACCATCACTTTATTATTTGCGCACTTGGGAATGTTTGGCAAAGGTCAATATTCCTATTCCTAAGAAACGCAAACTTGGACCAAAGACAGTGGATTGTGTCTTTCTAGGGTATGCTCAACGGATCATTGCTTATAGATTTTTAGTGGTAAAATCTGAAGTACCTGATATGCATGTTGATACTATAATGGAATCTCATGATGCAATATTTTTTGAGAACATATTTCCTATGAAAGATATGCATAGCATTGCTAGATTTTCTTCTGAGATAATTCCTGAATCTAGTACAACTGATGAATATTTTGAACAACCAGATGAGGAAGTTCTTGAGAAGGATAACAATGAAGTTCCTATAAGGAACAAGAGACAAAGGATTGCAAAATCCTTTGGTGATGATTTCATTGTATACCTTATGGACGACACACCCAAGACGATTGCAGAGGCATATGCATCTCCGGATGTAGATGATTGGAAAGAAGCTGTTCATAATGAGATGGACTCAATACTTTCTAATGGAACTTGGGAACTAACTGATAGACCATATGGTTGTAAACCTGTGGGCTGTAAGTGGGTGTTCAAAAAGAAGCTAAAGCCTGATGGTACTATTGATAAGTACAAGGCGCGGCTAGTGGCCAAGGGCTACACTCAGAAAGAAGGCCAAGATTACTTTGACACCTATTCACCCGTTGCTAGAATGACCACCATTCGAGTGTTACTTTCCTTGGCTGCCTCTTATGGTCTTATCATTCATCAAATGGATGTAAAGACAGCTTTGCTCAATGGAGAGTTGGAAGAGGAAATCTATATGGATCAGCCTGACGGGTTTGTGGTAAAGGGTGAAGAGAGAAAAGTGTGCAAGTTGTTAAAATCTTTATATGGCCTGAAACAGGCACCTAAGCAATGGCATGAGAAGTTTGAAAGAACTCTGACTTCTGCAGGATTTGTCATTAACGAGACTGATAGGTGTGTTTACTATCGGCATGGTGGGAGCAATAGTGTCATATTATGATTGTATGTGGATGACATACTGATCTTTGGTACAAACATTAATGCGATCAATGAGGTCAAGTTTTGACATGAAAGATCTGGGAGAAGCCGATGTAATTCTAAACATCAAACTTATTAAGGATGAGAGTGGGATTACTCTAACGCAATCTCACTATGTTGAGAAGGTCTTGAGTCGGTTCGGCTTTATGGATAACAAGACTTCTCCAACACCTTATGATCCTAGTGTGACACTCAGAAAGAACAAGAAAGAAACGAGAGATCAATTAATATACTCTCAAATTGTCGGTTCACTCATGTACTTAGCTAGCACTACAAGACCAGATATCTCTTTTGCTATGAGCAAACTGAGTAGGTTCATGTCCAACCCGGGTGATGATCATTGGCATGCACTAGAAAGGGTCTTGCGCTATCTGAGAGGTACTATGAGTTACGAAATTACTTATTCAGGGCATCCTGCTGTGCTAGAAGGATATAGTGATTCAAACTGGATCTCCGATGTTGATGTACTCTACGCAACAAGTGGGTATGTATTTACTCATGGAGGTGGCGCAGTGTCATGGAGGTCTTGCAAGCAAACCATATTGACGAGGTCAACTATGGAAGCAGAATTAACTGCTTTAGACACGGCTACTGTTGAGGCAGAATGGCTGCGTGAGCTCTTGATGGACTTGCCTGTGGTTGAAAAACCTGTACCGGCTATTCTTATGAATTGTGACAACCAAACGGTTATCGCTAAAGTAAACAATTCTAAAGATAATGCGAAGTCATCAAGACACGTGAAGAGACGTTTGAAGTCTGTCAGGAAGTTGAGAAATTCCGGAGTAATAACTGTTACGTATATTCAAACAGACAAAAACCTGGCAGATCCCTTTACAAAGGGACTATCACGAAATGTGATAGATATTGCATCGAGGGAGATGGGTATGAGACCCATAGATAGGGCTGGAATTCGAGCCGAGCCGAGCCAACTCGGCTCGACTCGCTAGAGCTTGTTTCGTTAACCAGCTAGCTCGACTCGACTCGTTACTATAACGAGCTCAAACCCAAGATTGGCTCGACTCGTATAACTCGCGAGCTGGCTCGTTTAGCTTGTTAAGCTCGTTAAAGATATGAACATAAAACCCTCAAATATGATAAAAATGATTATGTATATATTAAACATATATATCACTAAACAATTGTAATTTCCTTGTAACACGTGAGTCTCCTAAGCGGCTGGGCCATCAACGATTGGGCCTTGTGTTGTGCGCCTGGGACGCAGGGTGCTGAGTGGCTGATCTTTCTTTTTTTTGATTGGGAGTGGCTGATCTTTTGTACCGAGCCTAACGAGTTACACGAGTACTCGTGAGATTGGCTCGTTTAACTTGGTCTATAAACGATCTTAAACTAAAGCTCGGCTCGACTCGTTATTCTTCGAGTTCGAGTCAATTCGAGCCAAGTCACGAGCTACTCGTTTAGCTCGCGAGCTTCGAGCTTTTTTTCCAGCCCTACCCATAGATGTTACACCATAGTAGTAACCCAACCTTTGTGATCGGAGATCCCGTGAATTAGGATCTGGGAAGAACAAGCTATTGGTTAACTGAGGAGAGTAATAACTAATGACCGTTTCTAAGTGAAGATGCAAAACTCTCAGAGCTGTAATGCTCAGAGCTGTAAGGCAGGTTGGCAACATGCCTTAATGTGGTTCAATTGGCTATAATTAGCAAAGATGCTGTCCTACAGAGCAGTCTTGAAAGAACACATCTATATGAGTTCCGACTGTAAACGTCGCAGTCTATGAGATTTGGGTGATCTCTAATAAGCTCACGAAGAGACCAGGAAGTATGACGTATAAGCTCCAAACCGCGGGGTAGCCTACTGGCGGTCAGGTACTGGTTAAGACTTTGAGTAAAACCTGTTCACACAAAACTAGCAATTCAAGGCATAGTCCATTGTCAAGTTGTGAATGGATGTAGCTTAAAGTTCTAGGCAGAAGTTCAACTTAAAAGTCTCTGCGGAAACACTGATATATTAAACAAGTGGTGAGAGAAGGCAAATCTCTAAATGAGTATTTGAGATCTGGTGGGGGATTGTTAGAATTAATGGGTGAGGCCAATAGCAATTTCTGAAATCTCAAAGCCCATGTGTAAAATGGCAAGTGGTGGTGCTAAAGTTTAGTCTCACCCCGGAAGTTGAAGAAGAGTTGGACCTCTTTATATAGTGGGTTCTCTCCACCACTCTAAGTGGTGTGTGAGAAGAGAAAGGGAAGACCACACGCGCGCGCTCACTCGCCTCGCCTGGCCGGGCCGGGCCGTGGCGAGGCGTACGTGCGACACGCGCGTGAATGGTCCGCCGAAATCCGGTCCGTCTCCTTGCAGAGGCGCAGCTTCTTTTTGCCGTTTTATTTTTATGTCTTGAGAGACAAGTTTTTGATTTCTTGTCCGGTAAGTATACGAATTAGAAACCGAGTTGGTTTGGCATTGTGATCGCGACACAATACCGCCTCCGGTGCTAATATATATATACAGCTACCGGCTGCGGCCAAAGACACACCGAAAACACCTAGGGTTTTGCCTCATCTCGCAACTTGCGCCGCCGTCGTAGTCTACTCCATCCCAAACGCCGGCGTGCATCGGCGCGTGGGAGAGCAGGTCTCCGGAACCGTTCGTCTTTGCGATCCTGCACCGGGAGAGGACGAATTAGGTTTTTGGGAAGCGCTATGCGCAACTGATCAAATTCGTCATCACGGCTCGTCTTCCGTCCAAATCAGGCGGTGCTACTCATCGTCGTCTTCATCGCCGTCAGCAGCAGATCGTCACCAACATCATCATCAACACCGTCGCACCCACAATAGCTAACAAACAGTACGTCGAACATCATCTGTTCATGTCTGTCTTTATAGCTATTGTTTCGTGTTCGCTGCTGTTATGCATGTCTTGATGTTCTTCCAGTTTGCTAGATTGTTGCATGCTAGTATCTGTTCTAGTCATGAATTATTTACTGAAATTAATCATAAACTTGCCTAATTTTCCAGCAGGTGATGCGCCGCAGGTCCCATGGCGTCAGGTGGACGGTCTCACGCTCCGGCGACAGTGAGCTCTTTTGATACTCCGGCTTGATCATGCGCCTGGAGATGATCTGGACACCGCCGCATTCCATTTTGATCGCCGACGCAGTAGCAACTATGGAGAATGTGAGTTTGAGGAGCTCGATCGTGTGTGTCTGTTGTGTGGGTTAGGGTGGGTACATTAAGGGAGCCCATGTGTGTGACACGCACACCTCGTGGATAATTAAGCACGACAGCAGAGGAGATGAATATGTACAAAGCACGTCAAGAAATTAAGCAGTTCGTTGAATGCGAGGTAGAAAAACTGGGCAAACATACAAAACTCGGCATCGGCGAAGAGAACGGTATGCGTGTGTGTGTTTTCAGCGCCCTTGTATCCAGCCTTGGTTGTGTGTGCATGTGTGTGTGTTTGTATCGGCCGGTTTCAATTTATTTGGTAATGGTGCTTTATATATAAAGCGGGGGAAACCCTTTTTCGTTGAAGAGAACGGTCTGCCACTGCAGGGAAGAAGCAACTCATCTAAGATGTGAAACTAGACAAAAAAAAAAACTGACCTTTGCCGAGTATAACAAAAAAAAGAACTCGGCAACATAGACCATTGACGGCAAAGACTTGCCGAGTGCCCCCCAACGAAAACTCCTGGCTTTCCGTAACTCGACAAACAGAATGATATCATTCTCTTTCTAAACTTACAGAAAGTCTGGAGTTACCAGCAGGCGCAACGGGTGGGCCGCAGACAAACATATGGTTGATATCTTTCTTGACTTGTCGTCGAATCGATAGCTACATGTAGTAGAATCCATGGATGCAACGAGAAGGACGGACGGAGACGGCCTCTTTGTCTGGCGCTCGGCAACTGATCGAGTTGTTGGTTGGTCACTACGGTAGAGTATACAGAGCTAGCTAGGTCGCTGTGGAAGGAACCTCGTGGAAAAACACAAGCACCTGGTGGGCGGTCTAGCGGGCGGGCGGGCGAGGTGACGCTTGCTTCCAGAGGAGAGGACGGGCGGGCGACCATGGTAGGCTGGAAGACGACGCGTATTCGTCCTTTGCCCGCCGTTCATCCCCTCGCCGCGTCTGCTGTTGGACTCGCCTGGAGCAGAGCAGAGGAACGGTGGGTTGGATCCATGGTGGGCTGTGACTGTGTTGCAGGGCCGATGTTTTTTTTAGCTTGTTGCACCCCCAACATGATCATTTTTAAGAAATCACAAAATAACTAAATTTGGTGAACATATTTAGAGAAAGGTGGACTTTTTTTTTCAAAATTCAGGAGCATTTTTATAAGAAAATAAAATTGAAAACGGAAAGAAAAACCACACAAAAAAGAAATTAAAAAACAGGTAAAGACGGTATAGAAAAGCCGCGACATTTACTCGCGATGAGCCGCAATTGGATTTGCCTTGGTCGCTCGTGCGTCCCTTCCAGGGGTCGTCAAGAGAGCGCGTACATATGACCTCGCTGCAGGAGGTGGTCTCGCCAGAGAGCGAGCAACATGTTTTTTTTTGGAGTGCCGCCGCACGAGTTGCCGTGGGGGAAGACGACGCGGACGCAACCACTGTTTTTTCCTGGTCGCAATATTTGATTAGCATAGAAAAAGGTCAGAGCAGCCAGTGGCCAACAATCACTACATTGAGCTTTCGACCCTCTTCCAATGTACTCCCTCTGTAAAGAAATATTACAGCGATTAGGTCACTACTTTAATGATCTAAACGCTCTTATATTTATTTACGGAGGGAGTAACATGCATGTCGAAAGTGCCATCCAGCAAGGAGGATAGCACGAATAACTTGACAACAATTATTCGTGCATGTGCATTGTGTTTGCTCGTAATGAACAGTGTAGGACTAAAAGTAGCATTCAACTATACGATTCCAGGAGTAGCTTAGGTCCACATCTTCATGTAGTTTGTTTGCCCACCTAAAGTCAACATAAGGGAACTGCTAAATTGTCATTAAAATTATTAGAGCGAATATAGATCACACTATAATAATCATTGTTTCCCCACTGGCTCACCCGGGCTTGATGCATTGTTACCCAGACGTGGCCTATGTACCCCGAGCAGCCGTGATGGCCGCTCTACGGCGCACGCCCACACCATTCTGTTGTGAACGTGATTTTTGTGCGAGAATTTCCTAAAACCCTCCTTCTATCAATGCAATGAGCGCAAAATCCAAGAAAAAAATAGACCTAACTAAGTCCATGCCGAAGCATGATACAGCCTATAGAGACAAAGAGCCTGGAGTTTTTCAAATTCTGAATCATTTATTTCAAAACAGATGAACTTTTTTTGAATCCGCAGACTTTTTTCAAAAGCATGAATATATTCGAATCCACAATTTTTTGCCAAATTTATCAACCTTTCTTTAGAATAGAGGAACTTAAAAATCCGTGATTTTTTTTAAATCGTGAAAAAAAAATGTTTAACTTTTTTCCAAATTCACATTTTTTTTCAAAATACGTGAAGTTTTTTAGTCGATGAACTTTTTTCAAAGCGCATACTTTATATTTTAGAACTCTATGAATTCAAATCTTTTTCGCATTTGATAGAACCATACAGACAAAGAGCCTTGATTTTTTTCAAATTCGCAACATTTCAAAAAAAAATCACTAACATTTTGTAAAATTTGTGATTTATTTTTAAATTATCGAACATGTTTTTAAACCGCCAATATTTTTAAATTTTGGAACATGTTTTTAGTGATTTTGTAAAAAATTTAATTTTTTTGAATGTTATTTTAAAATTCATGAACATTATTGATTTCCTAATAATATTTTAAATACTTTTTATTGTGTATAACATTTCTCCGAAATAAAAACCAGGCCAAATTCCATCAGGAAAAAAGGCAGGATCAGTAATTGGGTAGGTGGGTTGTTAATCAGGAACTTGTGATAAAATGTCTTCTTCGGGTCTGGTTTTTGCACGTCAGGAAACCCACATCTTCACATGTCTTGTTCATCACTTGAACTAAGAGGGGCAGGAAACCCACACGAACATGAACATGCACACAGGCGGTGAAGGCGCATCTCCCTCCTGAACATGTTCTTTTCCCCGACAGTGAGGAATTGTACACCTTCAAAACACACGTTGGTGATGCTGAGCAATTGGCAAAGGATCTTGTGGCACAAGTCCCGCCCCTCTTATCTTAGCTTAGCTAGTCAGAGCTGACAATCAGAATAAATAGCACAGCACGTCCAGTGCAACTACCTGTAGATCATATGCACAGAATGTATCTAATATGTGGTGACCGACCACCAATCATCTTCTCCTCTCCCTGCCTTTTTATGAATCTACGCTTCAAAACAGAAACTTCAGTCTGTACAACATCACAGGTTTACCAACTGCTTCAAGGCCTGATGGGATGGCAAACTTGGATTGGAATTGCATGGTTCTGCGATCAACAGATGGTTCTACCAAGTCTGGAGCACAAGATCCTACAGTCAATGGCGAAGAAGCAGTTCATTATTTGAAGAGCATCTTGAGCTGCTCCATGCCGCAGAGTGCCAGTGAATGATGCTCCTCCTCTCCTCTCTGGTGATGATGACGTCTTGGAACTTCACTGCCTTGATTTGGCGATGATCGACACCGTGTGCTCCAGTAAGCCCCCGCAGGAGCGCGGAACAGGATTTCTGGGATACAACTAAAGGCCAGGACCTCAAGCAAGCAAGATGAGATGAGCAGTGTCAAGCAAATGATGTTTATCTCCTCTCCAGTGTCAAGCAAATGATGTTTATCCCCAGGATATTGCTCAGCATCAAAGACATATACAAGGAATAACTTCCTAAACTCTCCAGTTCTTTTGGCTCTACAGTTTTCTTAACCTGGTCTGCTAGTCTTTTTGCCGAGTTGTAACTAGAATCATGGAACCTTTTTCTTGTGACTTGCCGAGCATCAATAACAGTTTTTTCAAGTCATCCACATCAGTAAACTGCCATATATCATCCAATGCAAGTAAGAACCTTTTTTATTTCAACCTGTGTTCAATCAGCTCTTGTGTTGTACTACACCCATTTTCACCTTTAACAGGAAGGGCATCTCTCTTAATCTGTTCTAGCACCTTGTCCATGTTGAAACTGAATGACACACGAATCCAAATCCTGTCAGGAAAATGATTCTGCACTTGATGGTTGTTATATATGTGTTGTATCAGAGTTGTCTTCCCCATTCCCCCTGGACCAACAACTGGAAGCACGGTCAGACCCTTGTCACAGTATTGACCGTGAGTGATATCATGTATGATGCTATTCATGACACGGTCCCTCCCATACAGTTTTGGCTCAGCACTGTGAGGTGTGGTGGTGGGACGATGCTGGGCAATGTCTAGGACAACTCTAGGGCCACAACCTTGCAGAATCTTGTTAACATCCTTACGCACAGGCTGCAGTTTCTCTACAATGCCCTTCATCCTTTGAGAGAAATCAACCCTATTAAAGTCAAGCGTTGGTGTTTCTTGCGCGTTGCCATGATCTTCATCACCACTAACATGTGGATGCGGGGAAGAAGATCCAGGGAAGATTTTACCGAGCTTGGGCATACATCCGCTAACCTTCTGATTGGGGTTTGGCGCCGAGGAGGAATAACCGGGTGATCTCCGCCTATCACTGCCAAGCGCAACAGCTGACATGTTCCCTTGCATCTTCTTGTCGGGGATGGCCAGCATTAGCACCAAAACAGTACGTGGTCAAAACTACGCTGGCCCAAACTTTGCACGAGCTGCTTGTCTAGACACCTCATATTGGATCGCAGCAGCTGCTGCCGGCCGGACGGGCCAGGGTTGACTGACCATCTCGTCCTCACATCACATGGAGATGGAGAGCCGCCCTCGCGCTTGGCGAGTGGGTGGTTGTTAGTTCAGCGTGCCAACTAGGGCTGCAAGAAAAGCTCGAGGCTCATGAGCCGCTCGAGATCAATTCGTTTTTTGGCTCGACTCGAGATCGATTTGAAAATAAACGAGCTGAGTACGAACACTTTCTGTAGCTCCGTCGGGAAACGAGTCGAACTTGAGTCAATACTGGATCGCTCGATTTTAGCTCGATAGCTCGGAATAATATCATTATGTTGCATGATCATGCCATATATTTTATGAAAATATGATAATTTATTACCATATATGCCATTTAGGGTTTTTTTTCTTCATTTTATTTACTAGCAAACATGGAAGCTTAATTAAGTGTAGATAAAATTTAGGCTTTATTATGGTAGGTGGTCTTGGCTGTGTCTTAAGTATCCGGTTGTTTCTTGCAAAAGTTCCCAAGCATATGCACCTTCGTTTTTCTTTTCTTTCATCCACGAAGACCACCATTTGCTGCTAGTTCGTCGACAAGAAGATGAGCTCTGCGAAAAGCATCTGAAGCGGTTCCGGCAGCCCCGAAACATTTCCGGTTTTTTCTTCCAGAAAATTCCCAGAAGTTTCCAGAATGATTCTGGCATCCTCCAAGAATTATCAGGCATGTGCCGAAACCATTTTGACTTAATGGTATCCCCTGAAACAACTTTTCAGTTTCACCGGAACTCATCCGGTGACCTCTCTCTGCGGAACTTTTCCGCTGTCCGAAACTTTTCGGTGTTCGAAACTTTTTCGGTGATTTTCTCTCAGACTCCCTGTCTAGTATTCAGCAGATAGATGACCCTTAAGCGTGTGACCCTATAGGTTCGGTGAAGTATAGACATGACACGGAACCCCTTCCGATCAATGATCAACATCGGAGCCGTGGACACCCATATTGACCCCTATACCCACACGAATGAATATTCGAGTGAACCTCCAGTTGCCGTGTGCTATTCCTATTGCTTCGCGATATGTTACAAATACCTGAGGTGAGACATGTTGGCATTCCCGTGGATCAACAACTTGTCCACTATGCTAGTTACCTCGTTACCGGTATTGTTCTCTTTTCTCGTTACCGTGTTCCGGCATCCCCGTGATCAAATCACAAAGTGTCTGGCCAGACGATGATGGATACCGTAACACCGAGAGGGCCCAGAGATATCTCTCCATCGTCGGAGGAGCAAATCCCAATCTTGAGCTATCAAGTTACTTGACATACTTTCCCATGAACCCGTAAGCCGCCGTAATAGCCATCCATTTACGGATGACGTTTAACGAACCCCAAAGTTCATGAATCAAGCATGAAGAAACTCGATACTCTCATGGTCTGAGGAATCATGCAAACGTAAACTATCTCTGTGTTATTAACCATTAACTCATGACGAATGTATCTCATAGCATAACATCAATCGGGTCGATTCAACACAAATGTTCTTCTAACATTTGTGCCCTCAAAGTTGCTGGCATAGACATGCCTATGATTGGGAAAACATAATCATCATGCAACACTTGAGCTAGTCTTAGAGGCATGACTAGGAATACATTTTACCGTTTATTATTCCACACGTGCACATGGGTTTTCCCCAGAGCCTTTATGGATATACGGGCTCGGGAACCACAGCAGTTATAGCATGGAACATAAACCTAATTATGAACACGGAGATAAATAATAACATTTATTATTGCCTCTAGGGCATATCTCCTACAGAAGCAGCGGCGGAGTTGGGATACATGAAAGACGTCATGTACTTGAGAAAGATTTGGCGGCAACTGCAATTGATATGCCACTTCTCCTCGACGGGCAAGAATACGGAACGGGCCAATGTAGCGAGGAGCTAACTTGCCTTTGATTCCGAACCGATGAGTGCCTTTCAACGGAGTGACGCGGAGGTAAGCTTGCTCGCCAGGTTGATAGACTATTTCCTGGTGCTTTCGGTCATAGTTGCTCTTCTGACGAGACTGAGCAGCTTTCAAATGTTCACGGACAATGCGGACTTGATCTTCTGCTTGCTGAATAATGTCCGGTCCGACGAGTGAGCGTTCCCCAGTTTCTGACCAATTCAGAGGGGTTCGACACTTACGACCGTATAGAACTTCAAACGGTGCCATCTTCAGACTAGCTTGATAGCTATTGTTGTAAGAGAATTCGGCATACGGGAGAGATTCCTCCCATTTCTTACCGAAGGAGATGACGCAAGCTCGAAGCATATCTTCGAGCACTTGATTAACTCGTTCAACTTGACCCTCTGACTGAGGGTGAAAAGCGGTGCTAAAAGACAGGTGTGTTCCCATAGCTTCTTGGAAACTATTCCAGAATCTGGAGGTGAAGAGGCTGCCACGATCAGAACTGATCTCCAACGGAACACCATGGAGTGACACAATTCGGGAAACATACAAGTCTGCTAACTGGCTAGCAGTGATTGTCTCTTTAACTGGCAGAAAGTGGGCAACCTTAGAGAATCGGTCAATGACGACAAATATAGCATCATTACCCTTCTGGGATTTGGGAAAACCAGTAATGAAATCCATTTGGACCTTGTCCCATTTCCATTCAGGAATTGTAAGGGGTTGCAGAGTTCCTGCGGGCCTTTGATGTTGAGCTTTAACGCGGCGGCAAACGTCACACTCAGAAACATAACGAGCAATGTCTCGCTTCATATTAGGCCACCAGTATCTCTGACAAATGTCACGGTACATCTTCGTGCTACCAGGATGAATCGACAGAGGAGTGTCATGAGCTTCCTTCATAACGTTTTCCCTCTCATTCTTGAACTTGGGTACGAAGAGACGGTGTTGGAAAAATAGGATCCCATCATTATCAAGATGGAATTCCGACGGCTTTCCTTTCTCGAGGTATCGCTTGATCTTTTCAACTTCAGTGTCATACCTTTGCATAACCTTAATGCTGTGTTCTAAATCTGGTTCGACAACCAGGGTATTGAGATAACCCTGTGGAACAATATGGAGGTTCAATTTGCAAAGCTCTTCATGGAGAAGAGGTTGTGTTTCTTGAACCATAAGATTGTTGCTATAGGACTTGCGACTCAAAGCATCGGCCATTACATTAGCCTTGCCGGGGGTATATGAAATATTCATATCATAATCGGCAATTGTTTCGAGCCATCTTTGTTGACGAAGGTTCAGATCTGGTTGAGTATATAAATACTTCAAGCTTTGGTGATCCGTGTATATCTCGCAACGGTTACCGAGAAGGTAATGTCGCCATAGCTTCAAGGCATAGATAACCGCAGAAAGTTCAAGATCATGCACGGGATAATTTTCTTCATGAGGACGCAATTGTCGGGAGGCATAAGCAATCACTTTGCGCTCTTTCATTAGGACACAGCCTAATCCTTGACGAGATGCATCACAGTATATCACGAAATCCTTTTGGGAATCCGGGGGTGCTAGTACTGGGGCAGATGTCAATTTATCTTTTAGTGTCTGAAAGCTTTCTTGACATTTTTCTGTCCACTCAAATTTAACACCTTTGTGAAGCAGATTTGTCAATGGTTTTGCAATCTTGGAAAAGTTCTCAACGAATCGACGGCAATAACTAGCAAGTCCGAGGAAACTTCTGACTTGCTTAACATTCTTTGGGGGAGTCCAGTCGAGAATAGCCTGAACTCGTTCGGGGTTAACAGCAATCCCATCCTTGGAAATCACATGTCCAAGGTAAGTTACTTCAGGAAGCCAAAATTCGCATTTGGAATACTTGGCATACAACTGGTGTTCTCGGAGCCTTTCTAGAACAAGGCAGAGATGTTCAGCATGTTCCTCTTTATTCTTAGAATAGACCAGAATATCATCTAGATATACCACGACGAATTTGTCGAGGTAATCCATGAATATATAATTCATCAGACGGGAGAACGTAGCTGGGGCATTCGTTAGGCCAAATGACATGACGGTGTATTCATAGGAGCCATAACGAGTGACGAATGCAGTCTTGGGAATGTCCTCTTCACGGACACGGATCTGGTGATAACCCAACCTCAAGTCGAGTTTAGAGAACACCGATGATCCGGCAAGTTGATCATAAAGATCATTGATACGGGGCAGTGGGTATTTATTCTGGATTGTGGCTTGGTTAATGGGCCGGTAATCCTGAACCAATCGGTTAGTTCCATCCTTCTTCTTAACGAAGAGTGAAGGTGCTCCCCAAGCAGAGGAACTGGGGCGGATGAAACCACTCTTAAGTGACTTGTCGATTTCTTCCTTAAGCTCAATAAGGTGATGCGGAGGCATCTTATAAGGTCGCTTGGCAATAGGAACGGTGCCAGGCTTCAAGTCAATGACAAACTCGACAACTCTAGCCGGGGGTATGCCTGGAAGTTCTTCTGGAAAGACGTCTGGAAAATCTCGAACGACAGAAACGTTCTCGATTCCTTCCAGAGGTGAGGCGTTCAAAGCATTCATAACATATATCTCAGCTTCAGCGTCTCGAGTAATTCGGGCAGTGTAGTTCACTATCTCATCGGAGGGGTGAAGAAGTTGGATAACTTTAGTGGCACAATTGATCGAAGCAATGTGAGCTTTCAACCAATCCATTCCGAGTATGAGGTCTATGGTGGAAGACTTCAAGATAATAGGGGAAGCCAGGAATTCAAATTCCTCGATTTCAACAGGGACATTATGTGCCATCATAGTGGTTTGACATTGGCCTCCAGGGGTACGGACAACTATTGGCAGGTTCATCTTTTCGAATGCAATGTCATGAGATAATGCAAATGCTTCAGACATGAATGAATGCGATGCTCCTGAATCAAATAATACAGAAGCAGGTACTGAGTCAACAAGAAGGGTACCCATCACAGTAGCAGGTTGATCCTGGACTTCTTCAATGTCAATGTTGTAAGCCTGACCACGACCACGTGAAGCAGACCCAGTATTATAGTTGCGGGTCTGATTGTTGCCACGGCCAGCACGAGGAAAATCTAACTGATTCTGAGTCTGGCGGCAGTCTTTAGCCTGGTGGCCTGGTTTGCGGCACTTGAAACACAAACCATCTTCAGGACGAAGAGGGGCATTGTTCTGAATAGCTTGAGCCTTTGACGGCCTCGGTGGTGGAGGAGGCAGACGTGGTGCAGCATTGTTCTTTGGCGCAGAGGTATTGGGACGGAACGCGTTGTTGGGAATCCAAACTCTACGCTTCGGTGCTGAGCCCGAAGATGAGCCAGCATCACGATAGCGCTTCTGCGAGTCCTTGTGTTCCATCTGAGCGGTCTCAACAAGAATAGCCTTGTTCACTAGAGTTGAGAAGTCATTGATGTCTTGAGCAGCTAGTGCAAGCTTGAGGTCAGGGTGGAGTCCATTACGGAACTTCTCCTGTCTGCGAGCATCTGTGGCGATGTCTTCTTCAGCATAGCGGGAGAGATCAAGGAATTCCCGCTGATAAGCTTCGACGATTTTATTGCCCTGGGTGAGGTTACGGAACTGGGTCTTCATGCGTTCCATAATTGCTTGAGGGATGTAACGTGTACGGAAAGCAGCCTGGAACTCATACCAGGTGATGACTGTTCCAACAGGCAGAGTACGCTTGTGTGTGTCCCACCATTGAGCAGCGGGGCCCTTTAAGAAAAAGGCCGCGAAGGTGACAAAGTTGGCGGGGGCGACATTAGCAGACTCCATCTCGTGAGTGATGTCGCGGAGCCAGTCATCAGCATCCAGTGGCTTGTCAGAGTTGCGAAACTGCGTTGGGTTGAGTCGCGTAAATTCTGTCAAAGTTATTGAAGCTGGGTTCTGGTTCTGGTTGTTCTGATGCGGAAACTGAGCCATGATTCCAACCATGAACTGGCGGTTAAGCTCAAACTGTTGCATCATAGCCGCCATATAGTCTGGCGGTGGTGGACGTTCAGGGGCACGACCACGACCACGACCACCTGGTCTAACCATCCTGCTAAGTATCAACAGGGGGTAGTTTAGTAAAAGCAATTGCGAGTGTTTAGCGACAAGTATGATGTAACATGACAATACCTTAAGCAGTGTAATAGATACATAACAGTAGTCGATTAAGACATACAGATCCATACACAAAGTCGGGTACATGCGGATAGCATAACAGCGCAAATTAAAAGCTAGACATACTAGGCGGCGCGCAGGCACGCGGTAAGGAAGTACACAACGAGACATAGCAAAGGCTACATCAACGTCGGAGAAAACCACTGTAACGGGGTAACTGCGAGTGCGGACGACGAATATTCGTCGCGGGAGGATCCTGTGCTCCATGTGCACTCTGATGCAGAACCCGGTCTCGAACTGTAAGAAGAGGTCCACGTGCAGGTGTGTGACCTCCAACAGCAGGCCAGTCAATACCAGCATACATCTGAGTCCTGCGCGGGTAAAGGATGTGCTCCGGATGTATCCCTGCACGAACAGCGGGCATCAACTGCGTCATAGCATCGTAGAGACGTGCTCGAGTGGCAACCAACTCGACGGCAAGAGCCCGAACAGTGCGATCCAGAGCCTGAGTGCACTGAATCAGAACGCGGTGGTCATATCGGCGAGGCTCGTATGGGGCACAGATAGCTGTGTAGTATCCGGTAGCATCTCCAGCAGGGGCATACGGAATGTATCGGAACTCAGAGTCATCCAAGATATCACTGAACTGTCCTCGAAGACGTGCGACAGCAGAGTAGGCGGCATCATGTACTGCCATCTCAATCGTCACGCCGATACCGTGGAAAAGGTGCAGCTCGGTGTCTGAGTCATTCTGCCGATCATAGATACGAACATCAGCATGGTACTGCTCCTGATTAAACTCGCGGTAATCCTCGTAAACCATGTACTCAGGGTACCAGCGGTAGCCAAGTCTGGTCATGAGAGCGATCAGGACAGCTGGAAACCCAGGGGTATTACGAGCCCAAGTGCGAAGCACAAGCTGTGTCGTAGGACGCGGTGGAAACAAACGGTCCATCTGAAACAGAGGAAATTCAGATTTGTCAAATGACAATGAGAAGTTTAACACAACTCGGAGAGAAAGGTTAAACAAAACAATGGAAAGGAAAATGATTATCAGACTAATCAGATCAACGGCACGGAAATCGCACAGATATCCAGCTCTCCGGGTAGACAGAATTTACGAGATCCTAAGTGTCGGCGTTAGTAAACTTTATTTAACCCGAATAGAAGAGATATTAGAGTCCCAGAGTATAGACGAGGAATAAAAGATCCTAATACCACCCAGTTGGCGACGTGGGCCCGTAAGCCACACAGCCAAGTTAGTAATTTAGTTTCTCGGTTTCTAGACTCAACTTCGGCCAAGGAATTTGGAGGGGGGCTTCCTACAGGCAGTCGGCTCTGATACCAACTTGTGACGCCCCCGGTTCAATCGTACACTAGTCATACACGCAAACGTGTACGA